>CM055265.1:120968218-121292734 GCA_029237695.1 Conchocele bisecta | reverse complement strand
GTTTTCTGGACAGGTTTTTGCCTGTTTTTTTTTAACTACACGAAACACCATTATACATAACCTCATACACAGAAAATCGCACAGTGTATCACTTTTACCTGGCAAACCACACAACACATACCATATATACCCACTACTGTACTCTGTTATTAACTATCAAATACCTGAGTGTATTGTCCCTGGTGTCTACTAACCTACTATGCGAGTACATATGGCATTACCTATGGGTAACGTGTACACTAGCATAGGCTGTGCATCAGATTGGAAAGTGTACACGTTGACATTTATTTTGAGATTGATATGGAAAATGCTCAGATATCTCGTAATATTGTATAGTGTGCTGGCATTGTATTTATAGCTTGCCATTGTCATATCTATCTATTATGTATTGCACCAAATTTTATTTCGCTTACTGTCATATTATTTGCAGTATGTGTCAAACGCACAAATTTGTGAAAATGTAGATAATTGAAGTCAAGTGTATCTATCTATAACCTAATACCTTAAGCATAAAACACTACAATGTTTATAGTGCATAATATGAATTATGTGGTGTACAAGAAAAGGTAAGGTATGACTAGATGGAATAGAGAAGCTGTATAGGAAGTTGTAGCAATTATTTTGTCAAATACCACCAACAATATTGCAGCCGTGTCCTGCAAACAGCGTATACCAGTCCAAACTGCAGTTTGGTCGTGGTATACGTTGGTTGCAAACTTGTCATGTGTACATGTATGGCCATTATACAGTGAAATAGTGGGTAGTTGAGGTGAGTTAGCAGCCTTATTCCATTGACCCATTGGATTAGCAAAATCACCCATGCTTACAGGTTAGTTGCGAAGAGTAACTCTTGCATCTTCTTCCGTACCGTCCGGACGATACCAGAGATGATTGCAAGAGTTACTGTTCGTAAATAGCTTGCAGGTAAGCCTGCATGCTTAATACCGTACACCACCGCCTGCGCTAATCTTGTCAATATTTGCCAATTGTTTAATTTCAACAAACTACTTGGATATTGCGTTTGAATCAAGCAGACATATTGGCTGAGCCTGAGCTGTGCTACAACTTATGCTCTGTCAAACAAACTACTTTATTGCGAGTTAACCCTTTCAACACCACAGACCTCTATAGAGACAATGTTTGCAAACAGTGCAGATCCAGATGAGCCGGCTCGTAACGAGCCGTCTCATCAGGATCTCCACTGTTTGTTAATAATTTTAAACGTCCTACAGATTACCCTTTTAGAAGAATGGGATAATTTGAATGAACAAAATTAATGAAATAGCGTGAAACATTGGCATGGAACATCCTATTAAGTTACTTGGTGTTGAAAGGGTTAAGATAACGGAACGTTTAACGCAGGCAGTAGTGTTAGTGAATAGTATTGTACGGAGCCCCGCAGGGTACGTATAATTTATTATAGGAATTAATGGCCTTTTTGTGGAATTTATCGGGGTATAAACTTGGAAAAGTCACGGGAATACTGGACGAAGGCCGGAAGGCCTCGTCCAGTATTCCCGCGACTTTTCCAAGTTTATAACCCCGATAAATTCAACAAAAAGGCCATTCATTCCTTATAATTCCAGCATTTTAAATAAATTCATTAAGAAAATGTGTTTATTTTCCGTTTTCTTTATAATTATTTTAACTGCGCCTGACGGTTACGGAAAGTAGTTCGGCATGGAGTTTACTGGGATATACATTTTGGACGGAGACTTGCTACGGGCCAATCAAATGTTAGGGAATTGTGTAAATATGTTTGTGCTGGAATTATTTTCTTTTATTAATTCGTTCCCACCCAATAACAATTCGTTCTCACGAAATAACAATTATTTCCCTCAATTTAACAATTCGTTCACACGAATTCACAATTATTAATACGAGGGAACGAAATTGTTAAATTGAGTGAACGAATTGTCATTTCGTGGGAATGAATTGTTAATTCGAGGGACCGAATTGTTAAATTGAGGGAGCGAATTGTCAGTTCGTTGGAACGAATTGTTAATTCGAGGGAACGAACCGTTATATCGTGGGAACGAATTGTTAATTCGAGGGAACGAATTGTTATATCATGGGAACGAATTGTTAATTCGTGGGAACGAATTGTTAATTCGAGGGAACGAATTGTTATTTCGTGGGAACGAATTAATAAAATAGAATCCATGTCCCCTGCGGGGTTCCGTAGGATTGAATATGATGCAACATTTAATTCATTTATACAGTTGCCATATTCAGCCGAATATACACTGTAGTCCAGTGCAGTCCGAGTCGGTCGTCGTGGTTACGGTGGCCTCGAAGCAGAACACCACCTCGTCTGAATTGTTGTTGTCCGTTACCTCGGCACGGGCTTTGTAGTCTCCCTGTAAACACCACATAGTCACATAGTATAATATAGGAATTAATGGCCTTTTTGTGGAATATATCGCTCCAAGTTTATATCCCCGATAAATTCCACAAAAAGGCCATTCATTCCTTATAATTCCAGCATTTTAAATAAATTCATCAAGATATCTGGGATATAAATTTTGGACAAATGTTCGGGAATTGTGTAAATATTTTTGTGCTTGAATTATGACAAAATATGAGACACGCCATGTGATTTTGTACCTTCGGACATCTGCGTAATTTCATGACATACGTTTACAATTATTTTCCGTACATGGCGTAAAAAGTTTACAAAATGTTGTCAACTTTTGTTTTTATTTATGAAAAATATTGTAAATTTTATACGGAGATGTCCGAATGTACAAAATTGGCATGTTTCAATTATTATTTGCATTGGCGTAGCCAGGTTCTCGCCAAGGGGGTGGTTGCGAATTGTATAGTGTGGAAAGTTTTGAAACATGTGGAAAATATTGATTTCTACATTCAAATAATAAGCTTGATATTTGTTATTTCACAGTCCAATACAAATCCTACTTCCCGATAATTACTAGCATTTCCCGGTATTTTCCAATATGTCCAAGGCCCGGTTGCTCAAAACTCTGTTAGCTTAACAGACTGTTAAATCCTTAGCAATGCTAAGGATTTAACCGTCTGTTAAGCTAACAGAAGCTTTGAGCAACCGGGCCCAGGTATTTCCCGTCCTGGTAAATTGCCAGCCTTGATGAAATGGGTTGCCAAGTAACTATAAGCGTATCGGCGGTATGTCACTCGTTCCACCGCGCCCTAACGTCGCGCAATATCGCACAGTCACTACGAAACTCGTGAAGTGAATTTATTCCGTCAAAAGAGTGCGTATGTGCTGTGAAACACGGTGCCGTGAAACATTTTTGATATCCTGTCAATACGACCTAATCACTGCGTATGAATATGTGCGATGGCTGGGGCTATTTTTATTGCAGTTTAAAGCTATCTGTAGGTGTTGACGGGATAGATAGAATAGTAGGTTAGTTCCGTGAATGGGAAAAATATCTGGCGCGGCACGGAAGCGGGATGTGCCAGCTATTTATTCCCATTCACGGCACTAACCTACTATTCTCTATATATCCACATACAAATCAAATAACCTACAAATACTACTGCTGATATATGGGATGAACACCAGTAGCCGGTTTCACCAAAATTGCTAATCATACTTATCTAGCTACATGTAAGTATACTTTGAGGGAGTAGTCATTTATTTTTTCCGAAATTCATTATAACATATGGAACTAACGATTATTCCACCAGATCTAAAAAATACAAGTGCCCGCTATACAGCTATAATCATTTAGTAATAGTTATTGTACTGATAGTGACTCGCGGTGGTATCAGGCTATTTTCATATGCAAATGAGGCATGATATGTTTTCATTATTTATAATAATTAAAAACGTCACCTGAAGAAAATAGTATTTTCGACACATTAAAAAGTATGATCATTGCACATCAAAAAATAAATACAGCGAATAAATAGAAATGTCTGTCAACATTTTAAGGAAACGCGGCTATTGCCCCTGATATCAGTGTGAAAATTTACGTCTGATATAACATGTATAATAATGCCAATCAATACGTGGGGTAATGGTGTATGAATGTTTATTTTGCCAGAAAATATCCCAGATGATGTCTCTGATATAAAGAACATTTTGTGACTATTGAATGGGCATGTGCACATGTACCTTTAATATATGGATTAAAGGTGTACTTACCACGGCAAACGGTGTCAGAAGGCTGCTTAACATTGGGATGTGGATAGTCTTGGAGTTGATATGGTAAGTACCCGGCTGTACAGGACAGGAACAGTTATAGTTCGTCAGATGAGAGTCAATACCGGTTATTGGACAATGGCGGGCAATCCATCGGTTGTTTAATTCGGTACAAACGTCGTAAGAACTATGGATAAGAAAATACATACATAGATAGGTTAGTGTCCTTTGACATCAAATGTATCATGCAATGCTAAGAAACGCGCCGAAATGCAGAGGCTTGTAGAGGAATACCTAACGTTTCCTAGGCCGAGTCTACTACTGTCTGTTTCAAGTTAACCTGCCCAACTTTTACACCTATTTAAACACCATAAAACTCTTATTTTTTGGCATACAATCATTTTTCAGCAAAATTTAGCAATGAGCCATCTTTTATTTTTTGAATTTCGGAATAATGAAGTAATAGCCATAAATCAAGAATTGAATGCAGGGTTGCAATGTTAAAATGTAACGCGCGGTCAGATTTTCAACATTTTTCTAGCATCGAACTGCTTGCTGGATTTCATCATTAAAAAAAGACACTAACCTTGTATTTATGAGAGCAAATCTTGCCAGGTTGAAAAATAAAGGAATCGAGCCTCCATTTCTCGGTGTTCGTAAAAGAATTCCAGAAGAAAATGCCGAGAATTTGGTCAAAATACAACATGATGTCATCATCGTCTGCTACAGCTTTCGTATCTATTGACAACGCCAAGCTGAGGTTGGCACGCTGTTCCTACCACGCAAAATTAATTGCACATATCCTCGCACATCGACACCGGTGTAAATCTACATTATCTAATGGTATGACTTGGGAACACCATATATACGTCATTTCCGGCGGAAGTATACAGTCACTTCCTGTGAGCCAGTTTGTTTGCCGGACGAATTAACGGAGTAAATAAGACACGAATAGGGGTCGAGATGTTCACTTCCGGCGGAAAGCATGAACATTGGTATATAGGGTTTTTTGGGTATGCTGAATCGATTTGTCCGAGGAAGCAACTCGTCAGACGAATGCTTCCTCGTCAAAAATCGATATTTCCAAGATGGCCCCCAAAATGTACTTCAATGCTCTTTTACGCACCCACTTATCATATTTACACAATTCAAAGTGCTATATTTTGGTCTGCAAACACTGACTTATAGAACAACACATTTAAAGTAGCTTCCATTATTTTATTGCGTTCATAAATCCAAGATGGCCGCCATATTTATAAGTTCTTACCTATATTGGCATTCATATAAAAAAGACAAAATGCAAATGCATATTCCACAATGATGAGAAATAAATAATCACACTTCTTTCTGCAAGTTCAAAATGCGCATAGGTAAGAGGGTGATTTTCATAATCCAACATGGCCGCCGAATATGATTAGCTATGCATTGTTTGTGTATTATCAATCAGACGGGTTAGCAACAAGCGCATCCCTGAAAACAAATTAACAAATAATTTCTACGCGAACATGTAATTCACTCTACTTAATTATAGATTTACAATTTAATGGTATAAGGTTTTGACATACACCTGACCACCCCCCTCCCCTTTCCCTCCATAGATAGGCCGCTGTTATAATATAATAGTTTGTCAACGTCATGTTGCTACAATATTAGCGGTAAAAGCATAGCGTTGTTAAAAGGTATGAGCCAATAACGTAAGTTTATGTGCATGTGTGTATTGGTGTGTATTGGCGCGTCGCTGTTGTATGACAGTAAAGTTAACCTATGGTTCTGAAGAAAAGTGGTCTTATTAGCGAGTCGGTCGAGTCGAACTCAGTAAAAGGACCAACTCATTAATACAGTAAAGTTCCCATATTAAGACCACTTGTGGTTCTGAAACAAGACCAAATCCCTAAAGAGACCATAGACTGAGGATAGAATATAAAAAATAATAGTACATTTAATAAAATCATGAATGTCTGTTTTAATACCCAAGTTTTGTGTCTGAACTGCTAGCTATGTAGTGGTCAATTTTCGTATTGATAAAACATTGTTAGCACTGACACAGATAGTAAGTCCTAATTAGGAGATACTAAGTCCTAATCAGGAGATATTAAGTCATAAATAGTAAGCCCTAATTAGGAGATACAATCTCCTATTGTAATACGATAGCAAAACTGTAACGTTGAATGTAAGCGTAAAATTGTAACCAAATCGTTTCATAATACAGGGAAACTTCTCTAAACCGGACACCCTGGGAGATTCCCAGGGTGTCCGGTTTAGAGAGGTTTCACTGTAAATCAGGCATTTGATCATTCTGAGCCATATAGTTGTGTGCTATGCGATCATGAACAGACATATTTCCCGAGATGAATGATCAAAAATAATAGTTGCGAACGGTAACTCTTGTAATCTACTCCCTATTAGTGGGTGAGCCAGAGGGGGTCACCACTACCACTTGGGGGGGGTTGGGGGGGGGGTGGTGGGGGGGGGGGCAAATTGCCACTAAAATTTATGGTCAGGTATATATCTCTGTATAATAAAATTGCATGATAGAAGTTTGGATCTTGTAGCTTAACGGTTTTATGGCATGTTTTGTAGACCCCCCTCGATGAAAAAAATGCCCCATACAAAATCAGTTTTAACAACTACTGCTAATAACTACACTGACAAACATTCAATTGATTTGAAAGTTACTGAAATTGTTTGTCTAATGACTCTTAAACTGTAAATAATTGAATTTTTATATTTCTGTTAAAAATCCAAGATGGCCGCCAAAAAAACACTAGTTTTACTATGTGTACTTAAATTATGCTAGTATTACAAATGTTTCAATGGAGTGTGTTTCTAAATGTACACTTTCATTGCATTTATGTTTTAAAAAGTCCTTATTGCCTAATTCCAGCAGTTGGCTACATACAAAACAAAATGGCTGCCATAAATAACTATGTTTATGTATTGTAAAGGAAAAATGCACTTTTATTACAAATATGCATATATGATGATACAATTGTTATTTAAACATATACAATGTACATAGAACCACATATTTGACCATGTTTATCACGTATATATACATAAGTATACCAAATAGTTTGACATGGGTAAATCCAAGATGGCCACCAGTAAAATTTCAGAAACATGTTATGTTTGGCAGATTAATTGAGATACAACCTCTTCAAAAACAAACGATGTAGGATTCAATACCAACCAAGGTAATTGTATATACTTATGTAACTATTTATTAAGTTATCTATTGATAAAAGTGCTCACAAATCTGTTATTAATACAAACTATGTAATTAAACAACAGGTATGCTATAACCAATGGTGCTGACAAATACGATTGATAATATGACTTAATGTCAATTGTCGATAACCGAATGTCCATTATAACTGCAAATGACATCAATACTATGTTCTATTCAAATGTGAAGTTCGTCTTCATCTCTATCATAAAGGTCAACTTCTGTAGTCCCCTCGGGTTCAAAATCGTCAGACGGTTGATTACTGCAGTCTCTTAGTCGACACATGTCTGTGCATCTCAGTCCATTTGACAGACAGACACAAGATGGTAATTTGCACAGCCGAGAACATTTGCAAGACAGCAGCTCCAAAACCGCTTCAGGAGCTGGTAATCCGTCCATCCAGTCAATGTTGAGGTGACGTTGTCCTTCCACTGTGTCCAGCTTCCAACCATGTATCTCAGGTGATGGCCTTTCTGGATCTGCTACAAGGCTTCTCTTCCAAATAGCAGCCTGGTAATTTGCACGTAATGCATGCTTAACTAGGCAATTCCTGCATGGTGGCATTTGATGGGATTCAATTTTCCCCCTTTTCGAGCAGAAAATATTGTACCTCAAGTACTTCTAATGCTTCTAATTAGGTGTGTAGCTGAGGTGGAATATTCCAGTCAGATCCAACTGTGTGAAGGTTTCCCTTACATCTGGATTTGCCTTGATAATCTGCAAGGCCCCGAGCTTCCCTTTCCCAGCGAATGCACTCATGGTGTCGCAGCCAGTGAATGCATGCATTCCAATAAGTGCACCGCAAACACCAGGTCCAATAGCTGCAGCGATTGTTTCAAAGTTAATCAATCGTGTGCGTGCCTGTGTTCCAGTTGTAATGAAAAGTGGTACACTAATGCTTTCACAAAATCCTAGACATAGAACAGGCACGTCTGTGTCATCTGAGCATATGACGACAGCTGTCTACCCTGCATCTACAGCATGTGTCGCATGAAGCAGTAATCGCCCATCTGCCTCTTCTTGTGTACTCTGTAATGCAGAAATCTCTTCACAACAATTATCTGTGATCTGCAACACTTTTCCACGTGTGTCACGATTAGTACCTTTCCTTGTAGCTTATGTGTGTACTTTGGCTTCTGCCACTCATGGACAAGAAGCTCTATTGTTTTAAGAATGATCTCCACTGTCTTACTATTTGTGTTGTGCTGATATTGTGCAACTGGAGACTTTGCCCTTCGCCTCTGTGTGATCTCTCGGCAGATTTAATGGACAATTCTTCATATGTGTCAAGCACAACATCTATCCCGTTGCTTTCCGAGCCTTCTTTACATATCATGCCATGGATGGATATTGCAATATCACCAAAAGTTGAGATGTTGGGCTTCACCTTCTGGACTAAACTCATTCCAGCAATTACTGTTGCTGAATTTGATGGAAAGTAATTCACTGGTGTTGATAATTTCTGAAAGTGCTTGGCCAACACAGCTTTCGTAATTTTCCTCGGCGTCCCTTCGGTGGTTGCCATTGTCCATGGTAGCGGGCCAAGTGGGTGGTATCAAGAGTACGACTTTGTGATATTACAATTATTCTGCCAAATAATGATCTATCAGTCTTCAATATGATGGACTTGCCATGTGCAACTGTGTGCTTCCATATACTGAAGCTTGTGAAGGTCTTTTGTTTCTATAGAGGATCGTGGAAATTTTGTTGCGGTGGATCTGTTGCAAGCCTTTCTTCTTTGAATTTGTAATATGCCTGTTTTCCCTTTGCTTTGGCAAGCATTAGATCATGTTTCACATCTTGTGGAACTGCGGTTGATGTCGAAATACACACAATGTTTTCATTTTCTTCAAATGGGTTAATCCAATTTTCAAGGACTTCAACCACAGCCGTGACACTCTTTTCATCTTTCTCGATTCGGGGTTTTTGCAACTCTGAATGGTTTAGTCCAGATTTGTTTGTCCGTGTCATTTCTCGGAGGTTACCAAGGAAGCCACTACGATATTCGGCAGTTAAATAAAATCCATTTCCGTGGTCTGATCCACTGGGACGCGGCCAAATGTATTGTTGTCTGAAGGTTGTACGGTGAATCCTCCATCACGAAAATGACTATGCACGGCGGGATGCTCATCTGGGCTTAATAGACGGGGATATCGTGCGCAGTTCAATCGGTCGTAGGCAAAGCACATGGTATTAGATTTAGTATGGCAGCAAGATGCAATTCCCAATTTCCTTTCCTAGCAGCTCTGATCAGGTTCAACAATATTGCACCAACTATATCGAGGTATGACATCCAGTATGCAGGAAGATCCCCGTTGTTGTGTCTCAGATTGTCTAGATATACATTCCAGAGGGAGATCACCTCTTTCAGATCACCACATTGCATAATATCATCAAAGTTCTCCTGACATAGGTCATCGTGGAGTTCATGTACCTGTGTCATAGCTATTGCCATCACTTCGCTATTGTTGGTATGTCTTGTGTCCAGCCACTGAATAAATCCTTGCCATGCTAAGCGCATGATACCTTGATATATGATCTGATGTACCCGAACAGCGCGGTTATACATCTTACCGTCCATGACCCCTGATAATGAACCTTGCACGACTAAACCAGCTTCAATGCATATATCACGCAGTCCCGCGTCCTGAAACCGTCGTCCAATGATAGCGAGCAGCGTCATTATTGTATGGAATGTACCCAGTCGAATGACTATATGGGAATATCTCTCTTTCTGTTTCCATAGTATTTCTGTAGCCTTTGCATAGAGCACCTGGTCCATGAAACTGTACAAGCCATACATAACACCAGCCGCTTATTCTGACATGTCGATCAATTTCCACGCCGTTCGAGAAGAACCCCGGTAAAAGTATACCGATTCACGTTTTTTTTCTTCACAACCACCAGTATTACTGTTAGGCTATTATTATGTTCATGGCGGCCATTTTGAATTTGACAAAATGTATTATCAATTTATCAATATGTAAATGACTCAATTAGTTAATGACAGTGTAAAGTCGTCTATGAAACCAGTTAGCCTACAGCAATGAATTGATAAAAACAATTATTAGATGTACATTACATTACAGCAAAGACATAGCAAACATATGCTTTATTGGCCGCCATCTTAATTATAAGTATTTATTTCATACATACGGAAGCATAAACAAATATTCAACATTTTAAAATATGTTATAAGTAATGGGTTAATGTAATGAAGCGATAAAAGCTATTAATAACAACATGTGGATTTAATATTTTACTGTAGTGGATAAAAACATATGTGTTTTGTTGGCCATCTTGAATATTGGTAGCCATATTGGATACAAGTATGGAATTTTGATTTTCTTCAAAGTATAAACCATAAGCCTTCTGCTTCAAAACAATCATGGTTTGTGGTTGCCTTGTATAGTGTGCTTATTTGCTATATTCGCAAACAAAATGTTTTTATGAACCGCAAATTTGTCCGCTAGGGGGGGGGGGGGTTACATAAAAGGCCATACAATCGTTAAGCTACAACCATAAGATCACAGATGATTTATTGGTTGGCTTAGAGAGGTTCCACTGTAAATTATTATTCAATATTACCTCTGACGGAATCACTCACCAACTGCCAACGTTGCCAGTGTCCCCTGTCTTTCCCAAACACGGAATCTTCAGAAAGTGAGACCCCAACAATTTCTGCACCACGAGATTCATATGGAAATGGTTAGTATCGATCGGCCGGTAAACTTCAATGGCGGCAAAAATCGTTTCATCGCTCGGTATATGGATGGGGTCACTGCTGATGTTGATATGGGTTACTCTCATTAGCCGGTTCGTGCTGTTGGCTGGAATACCATGCATCTATTATGTTATGATCTACCCTCGAACATGTATCCGTAAGCAATTATGCATACTATCTGACCTCATTTACAAGCTTAAACAATTTCTTCCGAAGCCAAGATACTTGTGTGGGTTATCTGTATCCGTAAGCAGTTACATGAACGGCTTTTAAAAAACCATGTGGTAGATTTGCATGTAGATTAGTATCTTATTTCTGAACCCAAATGTAAATATAAATGATTCGTTGAACCTTATATGTCACGGAAACGAATATATTCGTGCGAATGCGTCACACATGGTGAAGAATACGTACGAATACATCACACAAATGTGTGACGTTTACGTTTGGCATCACTACCCCTTGCAACAAAAACGAATGTGTCACATGTTACAAAATCTCGAACAAAAATAAATAAAATATTGTCCAGACATGAATATTCGAATGGGGGATAACAGTGCGATAAAAAAACCCAGAATAGAGCAGGCATATTCACCGGGTTATTTGAAAGTCATGCCACGCATGCAGACAATGAAAATGTAAATGCTTTGATTTAACGACGGCACTGGCTCGATGACCTTGCATGTCGATACCGACTATTTAAGTCCCCGTCCGATAGGACTAGGCTATCACGAATGTGTATTGTCTTGCCCAAGGACACGCCGAATCGACCAGTGGCTGGATTCTAACTCGGGGTCTCCCGATCCGGAGTCCGATGCTCTACCCACTGAGCTATTCCAGCTGATTTCAGACAACACTAGGGGCGTATCATGTTATGGCGCTTATCGTCTGTCCGTCTGTTAGCGATTTGGTTTGCGCTCAAAATAATCTTAACATAGGATCCTCAAACTTGGTATGCAGGTCAGTAACGACCAGTGTATGACCAATTTGACTTGACTACAGTGTGTCAAAGGTCAAAATCACGGTGACTTTAGACAATAAAACAGTTGCCGCTCTATTACTCGAGAACGCCATGACCTAGGATGCCCAGTATTGGTTTTCAAGTTAGTCATGACTCGCAGATTATCTCTATTGATTTGAGGTCAGTAGGTCAAAGGTCAAGGTCGCGGGGTGACCTTGGACAATAAAACGAGTTCGGCTCAATATAACTGAAGAACAGTTGGTGCTAGGATGCTCCAACGTTTGATTTTGAGGTCACTATGCACTGCGTGTCTTTTTGAGACCGGGGTTGGGGGGCTTATATGTTTGACAAACAACTCTTGTTAAACGAATATGTTAAATGTCAATGTGTCATTCAAAGCTACCATCGGGCGTATATTTCTCTGCTTAGTTTCTGCTCTGCTTAGTAGTTGCACCCTGTTCTTGTATTCATTATAACCCTTTCAACACCAGGTAACTGAGATGGAATCTTCCATGTTATATTTCAGACTATTCCATTAACCATGAGATGTCAGATATTGGCGGTAAAAATAGAAATTTTGTCACAAACAGTGCAGATCCTGATGAGACTGCTCGTTACGAGCCGGCTCATCTGGATCTACACTGTTTGCAAAGTCCAGTATATAGGTATGTGGTGTTGAATGGGTTAAACGAATATTATTACATTTGACATAAAAATGTGTTAAAACGTTTTTATGCCCCCTATGCGATAGCAAGGGTGGTATATTGCTTTGCTCCTGAGGTTACGTCCGTATGTCCGTCCGTACGTCCGTCCGTGTACATTTGCGTCGAAAACTGTGTCCATGTTTCTCCATCATGTCGATGATGATGATAAAATATGCTGTTAAAATCTAAAGCTGATCTCATTTTAATCATCTAAATAGAACACCCAATGATTGGAACATTATTTTATCCCGTCAACACAGTGCGCATGTGCCGTGAAACACGGTGCCGTGAAACATTTTTGATATCCAGTCAATACAATTTTTGCATTTTACAGCCATTTGTAGGTGTTGACGGGATAAATAGAATAGTAGGTTAGTGCCGTGAATGGGAAAAAATATCTGGCGCGGCACGGAAACGGGATGTGCTCGGCAGAGCCTCGCCCATCCCGTTTCCTAAGCCTTGTCAGATATTTTTCCCATTCACGGCACTAACCTACTATTCTCTATCTATTTTCCTTATTTCTGAACCAAAGTATATGTTGTGACCAGTGGTCACAACATATACTTCTGATGAGAAATAAAGAAATTCTTGAGCCTTGCCGGATATTTTTTCCCATTCACGGCACTAACCTACTATTCTCTATATATATGTAAAGTGTATTGGACATGTACATATTGAACAGGCGAAACTGACCATCGGTTAACAATGGGTAGCATACTGTCTTATATTTAGTTACTATTATCATAGAAGTTTACATTTCATGCGATTGGACTCTATATCACAGACATGGAGATTAAAAGTAATATACAAGAGGCCCAAATCACCTGATATTATTATCCAAATTATAAAGTAAGTCAGAACTGGTCCAGACTGTCTATTACATGTATATATACCATCAACATTGTTGCACAAGGAAAAGACGCTTGAAATCATTAATAAACTTTCGATTGGCGGTCATCTTAAATTATGTAATCATCCGATGTCGACCAAAAATGCTCCAGAGTGATCGTCTTGTCGATAACTTTGAGTTGATATATGACATGACCATGAACGGTAAAATCTGAAATTTGACCACTACTTGGCCCCTCCGGCCCGCCCTTTCTTGACCCAGTGGCCACCATTTGAACTACGTTGAAACAGCGTTAACTATCGATAATTCTTACCAAGTGTCATCGAAATCCGCCTGGCGGTTCGTGAGAAGAAGTTATTTTTAGGAATTTGACATACTTTTTTACGGCGGCCATTTTGGATTATGCGATGATCTCCATTTTAAAGGTACATACCCACTCAGTATGCACAAACTGTTCTTTATATCAGAGACATCATATGAGACATTTTCTGGCAAAATTCACCATTACCCCACGTATTGCTTGGCATAATTACACATTTTATATCAGATGTAACGTTCCACACTGATATCAGGGGCGATAACCGTGTTTCCTTAAAATGTTAACGGACATTACTATGTATACTCTGTATTTATTTATTCATGTGCAATTAACATAGAAAGTATTCTGTCGAAAATATTATTTTTTCAGGTGACGCATTTAATTAAGTATAAATAATTAAAAATACCATGCCTCATTTGCATATAAAAATAGCCTGATACCAACGCGCGTCACAATCAGTAAAATAAATTGTACTAAATGATTATATCTGTATAGCGGCCACTCGTAATATTTAGAACTGGTGGAATAGTGACACAATTATACACTTATTTAATTCCGATAAAGAACAGTTTGTGTCTACTGAGTGGGCATGTACCTTTAACAAATATGAAAAGTGTTCAACCACGGACCATAACTATGAAGTTTGTCCAATATCAACCCGGCGGTTTGAAATCTCTAATAAAATAATGACCTTTTGAACTTTCGGCGGTCATCTTGGATTACGTAATGATCAGATTTCGACAATAAATGCTCCAAAGTGATCGTCTTGTCGATACCTTCGATTTGATAATGATATGACCATATTGGGTCAAGTTTGAAATTTGCGATTGTGTGATATATTCGTTTATACCAACAAGTGAAAAATATTTTGGTGAGATTTTCGGTTTGTCACGTGATGTGTTCGGCCGAATTCGGCCAGTATTCACCGAAATGTGTGAAGCATTCGCACGAATACTTCACACGTGTGATATATTCGTTTTTGTGACATATAAGGTTCAGCATGCTTTGATTTAACGACGCACTGGCTCTATGACATTGTATGCAGTTTACTAATTATACATGCATAGCTAACATACCAAATTATGACAAACATATTCATTTCCCATGTTTACCACAGTTGTTGATACTTTATACACAAACCTGGGGGCCGTTTCACTAAACTTCGTACGACTAAAATGTTCGTAAGTGCAAAATTATGAGTCTGTGAATTTCACATTAACACTGTTTTCTTGTAAACAATTATTGGATTTACATTTATTGAGCATAGGCTGCATATGCAGCCTATGCTCAATAAATGTAAATCCTTCAATTGATATTTCCAGACGATCCTAAATTTGCACTTACGAACATTTTAGTCGCACGAAGTTTAGTGAAACGGGACCCAGCATACTATACTATTATGTATTATGCCATATTGCCATAACGAGGATTTCATGTGATAATAACTGTTATTACTTTGTGTTATTAAACTGTGAAAGTCCATTTTATGAAATATAGAATACGTACTACAGTCGTTGAAATGAAAGCCGAAACAGCAAGAAGCAAAGCATGCTATTCCGAATATAATTAGTGAGCGAGTCATCTTCCCTCTATTGTCTTCGGCACTAAGTGGACATCTGATGTATTGCGGACAAACTTATTACCAAATTTACGTCACGATATACATGTGTAGGAAACGCCAAATCGGTATCGAAATGAATATAGGTCAATCTGCTACAGATAAGCGTGTCATGCAGGTACGAGTATATAGATAATAGTAGGTTAGTGCCGTGATATGGGAAAACATATCTGGCAAGGCTTAGGAAACGGGATGGGCGAGGCTCTGCCGAGCACATCCCGTTTCCGTGCCGCCGCGCCATATATTGTTTTCCTATTCACGGCACTAACCTACTATTCTATGTATCCCGTTAACACCTATAAATGGCTTTAAAATGCCAAAAAATAACCCCAGCCACCGCACATATTCATACGCAGTGAGTACACGTAGGTCGTATTGACAGGATATCAAAAATGCTTCACGGCACCGTGTTTCACGGCCCATACGCACTGTGTTGACGGGATAAACATGTATACAGTGTACTCGTACAAGATAGGGGGTAACAACCGATTTTGGATTGATACAACATCTGTCTGTATGAAGCCGATGTATACATGCCAAAGTAAATTAAAACAAATATATGCCCCTCACTCGTTCCTGGTACCTCACTGTGAGGGGTGCATATAGCGATATTGTTGTCCGTTCGTCCTGTCCGTGCGTATGTATGTTACACGTTACAAGCTTAGTACTGGGGCGCACTTCTTACACATAATTATGTTCTATTCCCCAGAACGTTTTCCCCCTGATTTCCTTCTTGTCATTTACCATTCTTTAACAGTCCACTAGTATTCGCCTCATACAGTGGGGTCAGCGTGGAAGTGCACACACGAACGAACACGACAGGTTGGTTCCAACCTGTCGTGTTCGTTCGTGTGTGCACTTACACGCTGACGCAACTGTAATACTCCCATGTCATTCTGTTCACGTCGTATGTTACAAAATGTAAACATTGAGGTAAATGTCTTAATTTATCTGCATATGATAATAATATTTCAAACATGCCTTCTTTTGGTGGTCGTACTGCATCATGTTGTAACGCACACTAGGATAGATCTACAGTAGTGCGTTTATACTAAGCCGGAAATGAAAGTCGAACACTTATTTCGTCAACACAACCTAACCGTGATGCCAACTCGTTATAATTTCTCGTTTACCGTTACTTTACCAAGACCTGTCAAATCCACATCATCACCACAAAGTCTGCAACGTCCTGTGAATGTAATACAAGGTGTATGATCACGTGGTACTAACAACAACAACAACAGGTACTGAAACTTCCAGAATCCATCCGATTCAAAGTACGTATTATTTTATATTGTCCTTATTACGTAACGGATTTTGATGAAATATGGCGCATCAAACGCGTCTTGTTAAGCTACATTTGGTGGTCTCGGTACTGTCGATTCTTTGCAAAAACGACTTAAGTCTGTGCCAAACTCCCTGGACCACCAAATGCATCTCATGAAGACGCGTTTGCTGCGCAATATTTCATCAAAATCCGTTGCATATTAAGGAAAATAATACTTAATTTGGAATGGGCGACGTTGTTGTTGTTGTAACCACGTGATCATGCACCTTGTAATAGGTCTAGTGCATTTTCGGAGCTTGACTTTCAAACATTGTGTTTTATACTTCATGTGTAGCATTTTATGAACTGTCTTGTAATTCCGCACATGCAATCATCTGATAGCCTACTATATAAATACAAACACACGGAATTACATCCTCCCGAGTTCCAAAGTCAAAGTCTCATAATAACTGCATTCAAAACATAATTAATATGGAATAACAAGCTTATTATTTCTATTTCCTATCATAGAACGTGATATTTCACACATACATTAGTCTGTAATAAACTTAAACTACATTAGTATGTGCCTGTGAATTAGATAATTATCTAAAGCTTAAAAATATACGTGATATGTGTTAAAATCCCATCGAATAAATAGTGTTTCCTTCTCAATGAAATAAAAAGGGGATGAAATGTCATACTACAAAGCAAATAGGACGGTACTATCGTTATTTTATTTATTTACAATAGATTGTATAATAAAAAAGAGTTTTATCCCGTCAACACAGTGCGTATGTGCCGTGAAACACGGTGACGTGAAACATTTTTGATATCCAGTCAATACTATTTTTGCATTTTACAGCCATTTGTAAGTGTTGACGGGATAAATAGAATAGTAGGTTAGTGCCGTGAATGGGAAAAAATATCTGGCGCGGCACGGAAACGGGATGTGCTCGGCAGAGCCTCGCCCATCCCGTTTCCTGAGCTTTGCCAGATATTTTTTCCCATTCACGGCACTAACCTACTATTCTCTATCTATTTTCCTTATTTCTGAACCAAAGTATATGTTGTGACCACTCATTTGAACCGTCTCGCCGAGACGGTTCAAATGAGTGGTCACAACATATACTTCTGATGAGAAATAAAGAAATTATTGAGCCTTGCCGGATATTTTTTCTCATTCACGGCACTAACGTACTATTCTCTATAACTCTTTAGGCGCCACGGGAAAGTATTTGCAACCACTAAGCAGAGCGCCACAGGAACATATTTGTGACGAGGAGTTCACGAGATCACCCATCATACGCCGCGACCGTTTTACGAAATCTCGGGTGGATCAATCGTGTGTGGCCCACTCGTTTCGGATACCAGATTAATTTACGGCAAATATCCGAAGAAATTTCCGCGTTTTTCGAAAAAACAAAAACATTTTAGTACAATTTTTGTAAGCAGTTGATGTGACAGTTCTCAATCATCATGCCTACCAGGAAACGAAGTTCGTTCCAAACTCTCGGTTAGCAACGTTTTAGATCGTCTTACGGACTATTCGGACTCAAATGATGAATTAGAATTGTCTGAGGATGAGCTCGAAGACACAGACGACCACGAATATGTCGATATTTCGTTGTCACAGAGCTGTACACCAGTTGGGTCAACGGTGTACACTCTGTGCAAGACAGCTACCCAACGTAAGTGACAACGAAATATCGACATCTTCACCCAACTTGTGTACAGCTCTGTGACAACGAAATATCGACATCTTCACCCAACTTGTGTACAGCTCTGTGACAACGAAATATCGACATCTTCGTGGTCGTCTGTGTCTTCGAGCTCATTCTCAGATATTTCCAATTCATCATTCTCAGACCTGTACTACCTGTCGCTGAGATACCTGCATTACAGGTAATTATACTGAGGTCATTTGTGCGTGTGACATTTATTGAAGTTGCACGTTATATTCAATACATTGTAGAATATATTTATTGAAGTTGCACGTTATATTCAATACATTGTAGAATATATTTGTTAGTATTTATATTATTATTTTATATTTTTCAGAATGACAACAATTGCACAGGAATGCAAGTGGACCAGCCTGGTGACATGAACATTCCGGCGCCGGCAGATTGCACATAGAAATTTATGTTCAGATTGAAGGGAGAATGCTCAGATATGTCGTCTTTTTGTATAGTTTGTTGGCATAATATTTATAGCACGCTGTTGTAATATCTTGTATCAATGTTTTTAGTAGTTTTACTGTCAAACACTCGAAGTGGTGAAACTGTATCATGGTTGTACATACAAATATGGCGGAGATGACAACTCAATGTACCATATAATATACAGTAACAAGACAATATTCGCATATCTTATATTCATATATCACATATGTCTTATGTAGCAATCATCATTGAAGCCAAGAGTATCTTTCTATGACATATTTCTTTAAACGAATGGAAATTTCAACAAAGTAAACCGTCAGATAGCTCGTTCAGCACCATCGTATTTCTGTTATATAGATGAGCTAAATATATTATACAAACTGATATTGGCTGATAATTCCAGCACAAAAAAAATATTTACACAATTCCCTAACATTTGATTGGCCCGTAGCAAGTCTCTATCCAAAATTTATATCCCAGTAAACGCCCATCCCGAACTACTTTCCGTAACCGTGAGGCGCAGTTAAAATAATTCTTAAGAAAACGGAAAATAAACACATTTTCTTGATGAATTTATTTCAAATGCTGGAATTATAAGGAATGAATGGCCTTTTGGTGGAATTTATCGGGGATATAAACTTGGAAAAGTCGCGGGAATACTGGACGAGGCCTTCCGGCCTTCGTCCAGTATTCCCGCGACTTTTCCAAGTTTATACCCCGATAAATTCCACAAAAAGGCCATTCATTCCTATAATATGCTGTATGTGATACATTTCCAAATGTCCCTTCATAAGTTACTTTGTCTGTGTGGCAGTATCAATCTCTAATTTTCCACTTAGGTTAATACTGCTGGATGTGATATAGAGAATAGTAGGTTAGTGCCTTGAATGGGAAAAATATATGGCAAGGCTCAGGAAAGGGGATGGGCGAGGCTCTGCCGAGCACATCCCGTTTCCGTGCCGCGCTAGATATGTTTTCCCATTCACGGCACTAACGTACTATTCTGTGTATCCCGTCAACATTACAAATAGCTTCAAAATGCAAAAAAAATAACCCCACCCGCATCTCCAAATCGTATTGAGATGATATCAAACATGTTTCACGGCACCGTGTTTCACGGCACATTATGTACGCACTGTGTTGACGGGATAAAATGTATTACTTGTATATATTGAATACGCCATACACATTTGGATCAACTTACATTTAATTAACTTTTGCATTTTAATATTTGGGTCATGCCTTTTGTTTGTATCTCCACATGAGTATTAACACAGGTAATTAATTGAAACGTGTATACCTCTCAAACAATTGCATATAGTGATATACGACTATACATGTAGATGACATCAAGCGAGTTTCCATTTGATGAAAGTTATTAAACTAGTCACGCACAATATATGCACCGAACCGCCGACGAGTTTTATATTATGTTTATCACATGATTTCACACGCCAAAGAGCAGAAAACTTGGACATATCCAATACGTTTCTGTGAACACATGCCATCGACCACATTCGCATCTAGTTGGCAATCTCGAGCTCCACAGTGAAAAATAGTTTTAATGCTAGCAATAAACCTATATAAATATGTTATATTGTAGGTTCCCATTCTTCGTAATTACTTCATATTACCAAACAACGCACACTCTAACAATTGCAGTATTTTTCCTGAATCACTGAATGCATCTAATGACCTTTAAACCATGATTTAAATCATGGTTTAAAGGTCATTAGATGCATCAGTGATTCAGGAACAACATCATTACTTTGCCGCACCATTATGATCGTCATTCTGAAAGTATTCATCCTGTTCGTTTGACGGAACGTTTGACGTAGCGTTAGCCAATAATACGAATACGGTGATGCAGTCAGTCAATCAAATTCGCCCGAGGTGTTATTACACGTGTGTCATATCACATTTATGAAAATTGTTTACATCACGTCATAAAACGGTTTTCATGTGATAATATGAGCAATTAAACTGGATTATCTGTGAGATACATGTATGACAATTTGAAAGGTGGGGTCATGTTTTATCCACACGATATAAACACGTGTATAGCATGTGCATAACTGTCTGTAGACAATGATAGTGACTTCGTATGTCCGGAGGACTCAATTATTTACTGTATTTGTGAAAGAGATGCACAACAGTTTGTTTGTATGGTTTAATATACTATCGCAGTATTATTGACAGACCCTGAACAACTCATGGCATGTAAATAATTGTCCTAATTACATACTGTAATCGAGCATGTTGGTGCTACATGTCATTTGTGTCCATGCTGATTGTCATACCAGCTGCACAAATGGCTACATCAATCACCATTGCACGCTTCCCTTCTCTATAACAAGTATGGTATTCAATGGTTGAATACGTGGTCTCTTCGATCTCCTATGTATAATATATTATTACTCAACTCCCTATATAAGTTGATGTTCCATAGTTATGTCATGGTCATTTGCGGAACAGTCAAAACAATTGCCCCCAGGTGATGTGGACGACCCGAGGCACTATTGCCCTGAGGCCGAAGGCCGAGGGCAATAGTTCCTCGGGTCGTCCACAGCACCGGGGGTAATATGTTTTGACTGTTATCCGAATTACCATGAACTAATTGTTTTATTACTCAACCTTTAAACAGTGTATGTGACATAATGAACGTAAAGTTGGCATGGAGCGCATTAACTGATGATCTAAATTAAGTTAAATTGTATGACGTAATCTTCGGCAAAAATTATGAATTCGTGATTTTCAAGGGTGAAATAGTTTTGACTTGCCCAGGCACGCGGAACTCCTTACCGGGCACGCGGAACTATTACCCAGGCACCTCACAATCCAGGGAATTAGTAAATTATGTGCAATACCAACTTATTTTGGGTGTTGGGTAATACTTTTAACTAATTACATGGGTTTTGACGTGCCTGGAAAATAGTTCCACGTGCCCGGTCAACCGCGGGCCCGGTCAATAGTCAAAACTATTTCACCCCTGAAAATCATGACGTCATGGTTTTTGTCGAAAATTACGTAGATCGGTCCGTCAATTCGCTCCGTGCCAAATTGACATTCATTGTGTACACTGTTCACAGGTTGAGTAATAAAACAGTTATTTCATGGTCATTTCGGGCACTAAATTGCCATTGGCCTTCAGCCTCTGGGCAATTGTTTCTCGGGTCGTCCACAACACCTAATCTTGACTGTTTCCTAATCATGGGCGGATTCAGGGGGGCGGACCCGGCGCGCGCCCCCTCTAAAATTCGCCGAGTAAAGATTTTTTACAAGTTACAAGGCACGTTTCATGCCAAGTGCCATGTATTCCATGCATTTTTCGGTGACAGTGTCAATATTTTTGCTCCAAAATGCGCCAGAACGCAAGAAATGCGATGTAGATTTCCAAAATGTTCCGGGGGGGGGGGATTCCCCCGGACCCCTCTAGCGCTGGTCGACTATTTTGCAATACTTGACTATATAATGATAATATAGTCAAGTATTGCAAAATAGTTACGCCCCCACCCCCCTAACCCGAAATCCTGGATCCGCGCCTGCTAATGACCATGAAATAACTGTAGAGCGTTTCTTTCTTTTTTTCGAATTAAATATATAGATATTCATGTTAAATAAGTTAAACTCAAATACGGTTTTAAAATACATTTTTCATTATCAGTTGGGTTTAAAATTTAGTATATGAGGCAAATAATCAGTTATCTAACTCGCAGTTGTGGTTCAAAACTTGTCTTCTTACAAACATAAACGGTCAGTTTTATGATCGGTGCTTTATTTATAAACAGTTCATGCGTATAACAGTGTACACTTGTTGAAACGATATGGGCATTTTAGTATGCCAGATAGTATGGCTTATGAGCTTACTTATACCGTTTTTACTATAGGAATGAATGGCCTTTTTGTGGAATTTATCGGGCTATAAACTTGGAAAAGTCGCGGGAATACTGGACGAAGGCCGGAAGGCCTCGTCCAGGATTCCCGCGACTTTTCCAAGTCTATATCCCCGATAAATTCCGCAAAAATGCCATTCGTTCCTTATAATTCCAGCGTTTGAAATAAATTCATCAAGAAAATGTGTTTATTTTCCGTTTTCTTAAGAATTATTTTAACTACGCCTCACGGTTAAGGAAAGTAGTTCGGCGTGGGAACTTACTGGGATATAAATTTTGGACAGAGACTTGCTACGGGCCAATTAAATATTTATGTGCTGGTATTATTGCTTAAAGCGGCTCCACTCCAGATGGGATTACAGTGTACTGTATTTTTTTCACGCGATGTTTACCTGCATTTGCTATATATCTACACATTGCGAGCTCATTTTCGGTTGGTGGATGTTTATATTCGCGTTAAATCGTACTTTATACGTCCCTTTACGAAAGGGCTTTTCCGTTTCCAATTCTATTTTTACTTACGACCTGCTTGCCTTACGTAATCCCACGTGACACAAATGGCCCACAAATCATACTTCCGGGCATGCGCACATCGCGTCCAGCTATATCAACAACAATGTCCGACTCTGAGGTAAGTCGATACATATTAGCGTTATACACAGGCGTTCTATATGAAACGAATGTGTTTCAACATCAATACATTTCCAAATAACTTACTTTTACCTAGGGCAGACCACAGATGTTGTTTAAATATGTAGAAAGTATGTATTTTGTAACGGACGTGCTATCGCATCGGCAATTTTCTTCCGAGGGACCGTCTCAAAACACACACGAGTCGCCATTTTGGTGGCCAAGACAGTCAACTGCGCATGTGCATGATACCACGTGACGGGCAATATCAGTATAGCGCGAATTATAAAAATAAATGGGAGTAACGCGCGCCACTCCCAACAAATTAATTAATATTAAATAAATAAATATCTATACTGGCCACTTATAATTTTTAAACCTGTCGCAATAGTTACATCATTAGGTACTTATTTATTTAAAATAGTATCCGTTTTACCCCTCATCTGGAGTGGAGTCGCTTTAATGTATTATCAAAATTAACATAACAAATATTGGTGCGACAAAATAGTACATATTGGCGCGACATGTCGCACGCACCCGTGTTTACGCCCATATAGTGAATACCGTTGAATTCAGAGAAGTTCACTACTGTCTGTTTCACGAAAGCTGCCCAAATTTTACAGACACATAAACAATGCAAAAACAATATTCTTTTCGATGATATTATAGCAAAATTTAAGAATGAGCCTTCTTTTTATTTCGTGAAATTTGGTCAAATATTGATTTTATCACGAAAAATTGATCTATCGGAATTTAACATGGGGGAAAATGAGGCGTATGAGCTGGGGGAGGAGTCAAAAAACGAAAATATTTGGAAATTAACTCGGTCCTCTATTTCTGAAATTAGAAAAACTTCCCCATGTTAAATCCCCATAGACATATTTACAGAGTGAATATATCTATGGGGATTTAACATGGGAAATTGTTTTTTCGTTATAAAATCAATATTGGAACAAATTTCACAAAATAAAAAGGAGGCTCATTCTTAAATTTTGATAAAATATAGCATTATAACCGTACAATTTGGGCAGCTTTCGTGAAACAGAGTAGTGCAGAAGATATCACTCAGCAGAGTGTGCTCGGTTAAAGCTGCGATCCCACATGCCAGGTATAATACGTAGTAGTGAGACAAATAGTTTTATATATTCTGTTGATATGACATTTTCTGGCAAAACCGCCATTACCCCACGTATTGGTTGGCATTATTATACATTTTATATCGGACGTAAATTTCCACACTCATATCAGGGGTGATAAGCGTGTTTGCTTAAACTGTTAACGGAAAATACTATTTATTCTCTGTATTTATATTTTGATGTGCAATGTTCATACTTTACAATCTGTCGAAAATATTATTGTTTTTCAGTGTAAATAATTACAAGATATCATGCCTCATTTGCATATCAAAATAGCCTCATACCACCGCGAGTCACTATCAGTAAAACAACTATTTTTAGAACTGGTGAAATAATGACACAAATATACACTTATTTAATTCCTATGAAGAACATTTTGTGCCTACTGAGTGGGCATGTACCTTTAATATCCTTAGCTCGACAATGTATCACACCGACACTTATGTATAGCTTTGACTAAATATGGCTTATGGGATTTGTGACCAGTGTAGCTCCAGGTCAAATAGCACACTCCTGTAGCCTGATACCAATCTATATTACAGTGGGGTCAGCGTCTTAGTGCACACACGAACGAACACGACAGGTTGGTTCCAACCTGTCGTGTTCGTTCGTGTGTGCACTTACACGCTGACCCCACTGTACTTGTTACACGTCATGCATGTATTGTTGTTATAGGGAAAATACATTTTCGCACTAAAATAAATATTTGATGGCATTTTATCAACTAAAACAATTGTTCAGTGTGACGCGTTCGTTATCGATGAACACATATTTACATTTAAATAGTATTTGAATTTTATTTGTTTAATAGCCAAAATTAAGTCGGCAGAAAAATGTGGAACAAACAGTAGTTTGTACTGGCCCAACTAGTTGATAGCGGCGGTCGACGTACATTCCTGGCGCACGGTGACAACTACAGTGGGGTCAGCGTGTAAGTGCACACACCAACCTGTCGTGTTCGTTCGTGTGTGCACTTACACGCTGACCCCACTGTACATGTAATTGTGTAGACAACGGTGAAACCGGACACCAAGACAACACATGCGATCTTATGTTTGACGAGTTCTTGGTCATTTATCTTAGGTGATAATGTCTGTCAGTGATCGCATAGCACACAACTATGGCTCAGAATGATCAAACGCCTGCTTTAAAGTGAAACCTCTCTAAACCGGACACACTGGGGACGTCCCAGGGTGTCCGGTTTAGAGAGGTTTCACTGTAATGTAATCCCGACACAAATCCCGCGCAGAAATGTCTAGTATTTGACGACCTCCAGTCCCGCTCGCCGACTGATGCAGCTTTTATTGTATTCAACACTCAGGCTAAATCCGATTGGGTCAATGCTCAGCTTTCCTTTCTCAACTACATGTAGGATAAACGCATTCTGTATACGTGGCCGCGACTGGAGAAAATGGGCTAGTGGGATTTTTGACTGTGTTTGATCCTGATCAAATAGCACACCGAATTGCATGTAGGCTGATTAAAAAATGATATGCATGTATATGGCTTGTTAGAAACTTGATGGGTGTTTCACTGATTGAATGACGAGTAGTCCAGATCCTGATCAGACTGTGCTGATGCACAGGCTGATCTGGATCTACACTGGTCGCAAAACACATAATCCCATTTCCTCCCGCCATATACACATGCATGTGTACATGCAAGCAGGCTTTCACTATAGGAATGAATGGCATTTTTTGTGGAATTTATCGGGGTATAAACTTGGAAAAGTCGCGGGAATACTGGACGAAGGCCGGAAGGCCTCGTCCAGTATTCCCGCGACTTTTCCAAGTTTATATCCCCGATAAATTCCGCAAAAAGGCCATTCATTCCTTATAATTCCAGCATTTGAAATATATTCATCAAGAAAATGTGTTTATTTTCCGTTTTCTTAATAATTATTTTAGCTGTGCCTCACGGTTACGGAAAGTAGTTCGGCGTGGGAGTTTACTGGGATATAAATTTTGGACAGAGACTTGCTACGGGCCAATCAAAT
Organism: Conchocele bisecta; assembly: GCA_029237695.1. Taxonomy (NCBI): domain Eukaryota; kingdom Metazoa; phylum Mollusca; class Bivalvia; order Lucinida; family Thyasiridae; genus Conchocele; species Conchocele bisecta. The sequence goes on along the minus strand of CM055265.1, from coordinate 121,266,116 downwards.
GTTAGGGAATTGTGTAAATATTTTTGTGCTGGAATTATAGAATGATATCATTGTAAACTATAATGTATTTGAAATAATGGATAATAGTGGATGATATCTAAACCGTTAGAATTTCCACCATAATCCGGGGAGAAAACATAAACAAAGGAACTACAGGGGCGGATCCATCATTTGGTGAACGGGGTGGTGGGTTGTCCTAATTTCGAGTATGATCGAGCATGCGCCCCCCCCCCCCCTTCACAATCATGAACACGCGTTATATATCAGATATACAAACGCTGCACACTTATTATTTTTATTTGTTTTATTACAATGTTGAAATCAATCGTGTAGGTGACAATAAAATCCACGGAATAAGAAAACGGGCATGTGTTATTTGCGGCCGATATCAATATTGGTGATCATGTGCAGTCATACATTAAGCAACTGCCATTCAGTAGTATGGATACTCAACCGCCTGTGTTAATCTTGCAGATATCATCAACATTTCTGAACATATATTCGCAATACCACACAGCTCAGGCTCAGCCAATCAAACTGCTTGATTTCAAGTGCAATCTTCATTGTAATTTTAAATAATGAAATTTACAAATGTTAGCAAGTCTAGCGGACAGTGGGGTCAGCGAGTAAGTGCACACACGAACGAACACGACATGTTGGAACCAACCTGTCGTGTTCGTTCGTGTGTGCACTTACACGCTGACCCCACTGTAAGCGTAGGGACTGATCAGAATGCACAGATGCACAGAGTGACCAAGACCTACGCTGCTCACATGCGCCGTAAAGCCCATTGTCTCACGCAGAGACACAAATGTACATCATCCGTCGTAAGGTCCTTAACCAAAAATGCAGAAAGGCCCGGTACAATCCGTGGTTGTTGCGACGGTGATTTCGTAACACCCCACTTCCTCGTGGGACCTCGTGTCCGTCAGCACAGCCCGTACTGAATAGTTTCCCTGGAAATACAATATACATGCTAGTTGTCTCCGGTTGAATTTATTTATAGAAATCCGGTCCAAATTGTGTAGTTTGGGGCCTTATTGCTTGTAAAACGAGCAAATGATATGATGTGAAAATGAGCAATTATAGTCATATCGACTAGTGTTGATCTAGATCATATTACATATCTACGCAATCTGATCTGGGGCTACATTACTTGCCAGATTCATATTTTCACACGTATTGATGTCATTGCAAACAGTGTAGACTCACATCAGACTGCACAGGTGTCATTATATGGTTATGACTGGATACATGGGGATTAAGGGTTTTCCGACCAGTGCAGATCCTGGTTGCCGTTTCACTAAACTTCTTACGACTAAAATGTTCGTAAATGCAAAATTAGGATCGTCTGGAAATTTCAACTGATGGATTTACATTTATTGAGCATAGGCTGCATGTGCAGCCTATGCTCAACAAATGTAAATCCAATAATTGTTTACAAGAAGACGTTGTTAATGTGAAAATTACAGACTATCATAAGTTTGCGCTTACGAACATTTTAGTCGTACGAAGTTTAGTGAAACGGCCCCCATATATTACTGTGCCACAGCGTACTGATAAGGATCTACACTGGTCGTCGCCAGTCCAACGATGAAACACCCATCATGCTTCAAATAAACACTATTTGTCGTTATCAGGGTGCAGGAGTTTGAAATTTTATCAGGAGCTACAATGGTCATAAATCCCATAAGCCCCATTTATCCAGTCACTGTCACATACGAGACTCGTCATGTGGTTTTATACCTAGAACATGTGCAGATTTATATTTACAGAAACTGTGATAATTTCAGTATATGACGTCGAAAGATGACGAATTTACATCGAAAATGCGAAAAATTGAAAATACCGTCAAATTTAGACGCCATGTACGAACACTATAGTCATTTCTACATAAATTAAAAAGCTACTGCTAGCTGTAAATATTTAATGCCATTTAGAGCTACCAATACTTTGTTTGAGTGTACATGTATGTAGATTTAGCGTTCCAGAACGCCAAATCTACATACACTCGTTATTAGCCGATCTATTTATAGATCGGCTAATATATTGGTCATCCATCGAATTCTGAAAAAGTTTGTAGCAACCCTTTTCTCCGCTATTCGGTAATCTACGAACGTGAATTTTGCTGTATCACTTCCAAATTGCATCAACCGATAAAGTTTGCATTTTTGGCAATTATCTCCGTTTAAAACTTTAAATATAGCCAAATAACACAATTTTGAATACGTAATGAGCTGAATGCCGGAAGAGATTGAACCCGGAAGTTGTTGTTGTTGAAGTCCATAGTTGGCTCTAATGGCCATATACGCCAACATACGCCGATTATTGGGCTAATTTAAAGCTTTTATTTATTAAACAGAACAAGTTTCAGCCACGTATAATCGCGTAAAATGTGTTTATTCTGCTAATTTATAATCGACCTTTGCTCAAAATCTCCTCCGACTAGCAACCCCAGCATCTCGGGTTTATCCCATTGGATCGCGTATGCGCGTCATTTGACGCTAGTTAATATTCACAAAATGTTCCACCAATCAAAACGAAGAATTGCCCTTCATAGCGAACTTTGATTTGTTTACGTATTATGCAGGGATGGCAGGGATGTATCCAGCACGCGCGATTGCGGCAATCCCCCTTAATTATTGTCAATGCCGCAAATTATTGATTGTCTTGCGCCCGACATCGCGCAAAAAATCACGGATGGGCCCCTTTTTAAATGTTCAATGCGCACATTAAAAAAACGTAATTGACTATTTAAACGCGCTGCGTATTTAAATCATTGGAAGGCGTGCAGTTCAATCGAGTTTGTGCGGCCGTTGAACGTAAGCTTCGAGTCGATTTAAACCATTTAAATCGATAAACAATTTTCCCCTCATCGTGGACCCGTTTAATGCGGGATAGTACAACCCGTTGGCCCGGCCTTAAATGACCTTAGCTGTTGATAGGCCGTTAAACACCAATACTCACTCGCTCATTCATTCCCCCCCCCCCCCGAGACTCAGTAACTACTAAAATGCGGACATATATTGAACCCTGATTTGATCGGCTAATAACATCATGCTCTGACATGACTTTTCATTCTTTTCTTGAATTATTCAAGAAAATTCAATAAAACTCTTGGAATTTTAAGTTCTTTTCTTGAATTTCAAGTTCTTTTCTTGAATTTTCAAGATCTTTTCTTGAAAATTCAAGAATTTTAAAAGATCTTGAAAACGTTAAAAGTCAAGAAAGGAAAATGTTTTCTTGAATTTTCAAGTTTTCTTATCAAGATCTCTTGAAATTCAGAAAAGTCTTGAAAACACGAAAAGAACTTGAAAATTCAAGATTTATTCAAGATTTTTTCTTGAATTTTCAAGTTCTTTTCTTGAATTTTCAAGATATTTTCACAAAAAATTCAAGAAAAAATCTTGAAAATGCAAGAAAAAAATCTTGAATAAATGGAAATTAAAAAAAAGTGAAGTGGCCCTAATGGGCTTCCGTAAATAAGTATTGCTAGCTCTAAATATCATTAAATATTTAGAGCTAGCTCCACATCATTTGAAGAGCTCTCTAAATCATTTAGAGCTACCAATAATGATTTGAGTTCATGTAGATTTGGCGTTCCATAAGACTGCAAGAGTTCCTTTAGTTACTAGGTCATTATCTAGATTTTCTAAACTTGTCAAGAGCACCATTTCTACAATCAGTGTGACGGGAGAAATGGTGCTTTCGACACGTTTTGAAACTCTACCATCTGTCATTAATTACCCCTGCAATCGCGGAGAGTATGCCACTGAGCACGGGTATGTGGTACGTTTTCGCCGTGATCCGGTAGCGGCCGGGCTGCACAGGACAAGAACAGCTGTGAATGGAATGGTGGTCTATCGCCGTCACTGGACAGATGTTGCCCGTCCACTGAGTGTTCAACTCCGAGCACACGTCATATGTGCTGAAATATACACGTTAAAACTTTCTCTTTACACATTTATTAAAACACCAGTAAGTTGCGATTTAAAGTGAACGGTTTTCAGAACTATAATATACAATTATTGTATTTTGATGAGGCGTATACGAGATGTACGGACCTGTGGAAAGTCATATTCGCCGAGGACGAATGCACAACAGCTGGTGCATAAATTCGGTACTTAATATGCGATGAAACCAGAGTATCATGAGAAACCCCACTTGTCAGATCTGGTTGACACGCTTCACCAAGTGTGTGTGCCAACTTGTCAACGAAGATAATGTATGCGAAAGATAAAAAAAAAAAATATGGTCGTGACTGGAGAAATGGGGCTTATGGGTTTTGTGGCCAGTGTAACTCGTGATCAAAGAACACACTCCAGTTATGTAGCCTGATAGCGGTTTATATTGCTTGTTAGAAGCATGACGGGTGTTTCTGTGATGGAATGGCGAACAGTGCAGATCCTGATCAGACTGTGCGGATGCACAGGCTGATCTGGATCTACACTGATCGCACAATCCACAAGCCCCATTCCTCAAGTCCTGCGACAAGATTAGGGCTTGTATTGTTGGTTTGCAGCGGCACATGCGCTTGGTTGACTGACTGTTGATCAATGCACATCCTGATCAGACTGCGAGGATGCACCGGCTGATCTGTGTCTACCCTGGTTGTGAGTACAGTGAAACCTCGCTAAACCGGACACCCTGGGAGGTTCCCAGGGTGTCCGGTTTAGCGAGGTTTCACTGTAAATCAGACATTAGGTTATTCCCAGTCATAGTTGAGTGCTATGCGATCACGGACTGGCATTATCGCCTGAGATAAATGACTAAGAAACCCATCAAAACTATTATCACATATGTTTCGTGTTGTCCGGTTTAGAGAGGTTCGACTGTATATGAAATCCTACGTCTTATCACTGCCACTTATGCGTATCAAGATAAGTAGGTTTAAATGTAGTTACAGTTTTCGTCTTTGACCTTTGTAGATTGTAGATAAGGATGAAATACGGTCGATCTACTACATATAGTTACCAATACATTGTATTCACTCTAAGCCGCATGCGTGACACACGAGGTATACAACATATTACATAATACAACGATGGGTACAAATACAAAATGCATATGTATAAGCTCACTAGTCATTATAACCATAAAGCATTTCTTATAAAAATAGCTAAATTTCTTAATTGCTTTCCAGATTTTTTCTCAAATAGCTGTGTTGCTACATGTACTCACAGGCATTCGGCGTGTTGCGGCTTTCATCGGTATGCCTCTATATTATATGAACAAGGCTTCTAACATTGGTCGAGATGGCCGGATTAGCTCAGTACAGGTAAATTAAATGTGAATATTTTGGCAGAACGTGCACATGTTCATTTGAGAATTCCTGTTTTCTTGCTAAAATAGCATAGTTAGAACATAATTATGCAAATAATATCGAATTACATCTGCTTTTCCTAAGTAGGACACAACCTCGTAATATAACACATGAAATAATGTGTTTACGGCTCTAACGGCAATATTGTAGTGGCAAGTTCATAATTAGGATCATTTGAGAATTATCGTTATCATACATAGAATGCATAGAAAACTACAATGATAAACATGTTATTCTGTTATGATACGACGTCGTGTCCGACCAAAGTTACAAGACTTGTTCACATATATACAGTTATATCGATGAAAGCCGAAACACGCCGAATACCTGTGCATGTACTGGGACACTATGTTCCAGGGGGCCGTTTCACTAAACTTCGTACGACTAAAATGTTCGTAAGTGCAAAAGTATGATTTTTTTCCTGTAAACAATTGTTGGATTTACATTTATTGAGCATAGGCTGCATATGCAGCCTATGCTCAATAAATGTAAATCCATCAATTGAAATTTCCAGACGATTCTAAATTTTCACCTACGAACATTTTAGTCGTAGGAAGTTTAGTGAAACGGCCCCCAGACGTATTTACAAGTTTGCAAGTGACCTATTTGAGGTACTCGAAATAATTAATTTCAAGATATACTCGTAACTCTTTATACCTGCATGCAGCGCTCCAGATAAGCTGCGTATTTGCTTAAATACCTTATTAAAATTGCCAAAAATCCAATTGAAATCAGAAGTAGTGAGTATCAAAGAGCAATGAACACATTGTGGTACCTTTATCATGCTACAGAAAACAATCAACAGACAACAAATAAATGTATAGCATATTTGTTCGTATTTTTCCAATATTGTAGTGGCAAGTTCATATGATCATTTGAGAATTATCGTTATCCTGCAGAAATACATCTTGGTGTTCCATTATAATTGTCTCCAAGGAGACAATTCTAATGAAATGCGAAGACTTGTTTTCATTTAGAAGCAAACTATTCAATAATTACGGTCTGCTGATGTGTAAACAGTAGTGTGATTTTATTTTACCCAATACAAAATTTGAAATACCCAATTGCTTCGGAAATGAAGGAGTGACAATACTCAATTACTAATTCCTTATCTGGAGCCCTGTACATGCACCTTTTGTTTTGTGCAAAAATATTGACTCTACATGCATATTAATTATTCATATGCACCTGATTTCGAAACCATATCGGAAAAAGATATGACGTAAAATCGACGTATTTTTCATTCATCCAAGAGACAAAAGAAAGCCGTGCCAAGATGCCACTGTGCCACACATTGTACCACTAGACCAATCTGATACAATGGTGTCACGTTATTCACTTGTTAGAGAATGTTGTTTACTTTGGGTAAAAATGTACAAAATGGCATCGATGATACTCGACAAATCCGACGTCCAGAAAATATGCATTGCATGTACGGTTGTATTGCAAAAATAAACACATTTTCTTGATGAATCTATTTCAAATGCTGGAATTATAAGGAATGAATGGCCTTTTTGTGGAATTTATCGTGGATATAAACTTGGAAAAGTCGCGGGAATACTGGACGAGGCCTTAAAAAATTAAATTTTCTAAAAAAAAAATATATATTTTTTTTTTTGGAAAATTGTAATTTTTTATCGCTTCGTCCAGTATTCCCGCGACTTTTCCAAGTTTATACCCCGATAAATTCCACAAAAAGGCCATTCATTCCTATAGTAAATCCTTACCAACTGCCCATACGTCCTGTGGTACCAGGCCTCCCTTGACACGGTATTTTGATGTAAGTGGAACCCAGTATTTTCTGCACAAGGAAGACCGCTTCATAGTAATGGCCATCAATAGATTGCAGCACGTCAAATACGCCGTGTATAGTCAAGTCGCCCGGGATATGGATGGGGGTCCTGCTGAGGTTGAAGTGGGAGACAGTGACCAATCTGTTGCCATTGCTAGCTGAAATAGAGGATCTAACAATAGTGACGATTTAATATGACATTTATTAAACAAGTTTATTGATTGATTAATAAGAAATTAGGCCAAGCCGATTCTGAAATCAGTTAACACGTGTAATATATATTACGATCGTATATTATCGTGTGTGGATCCAGGCGGGGCCGTGTCCGGCTCATACCCCCTCTAAAATTGGTCGAGTTTTCATTTTAACCCATTGTTTACGTGGAAAGATCTGACTATTTCCTTGTTTCTCACCCAAAGTGTATGTTGTTACCACTTAGTTGAACCGTCTGGGCAGCATTGTGTTCCACATATTCACACATTGCAACGTTTACAATAAGTTATATATTACCAGATTTAATGACTACCTGTTCGACAGTAAATGGAAAATCAATACTCTAGACGAGGAGATATTGTATTGTGCACTTGGATGAGCTATAAGGACATGTATGTTATTGTTCACATATTGATTGTTTAAGGAACTAAATGCTGCGGTCGCTGGCGCTCCCTCGCATTTAATTCCTTTAAAACTATAATATGTCAACAATAAATTATGCTTAAATATAAACACAAGAGCTAGATTATAGTTAATTAATTAAGGCATAACGTATTGTACAGTAGAGCCCTTATATACCGACACCCATACACACTATGTCTGCTTAATTGTATGTGTTCATCGTCATCTCTCACCGTTGATAACTTTTTTTCGTGATAGCAAACCACATATAAATGTGTTGAGGTGCTAATATGCCTGATTTACAGTGGAGCCTCTCTAAACCGGACACCCTGGGAACCTCCCAGGGTGTCCGGTTTAGAGAGATTCCACTGTAGTATGCAATAAGGAGAATTGATTGCTGAATCATTCCAGCATAAACATATTTACACAATTCCCTAACATTTGATTGGCCCGTAGCAAGTCTCTGTCCAAAATGTATATCCCAGTAAACTCCCACGCCGAACTACTTTCCGTAACCGTGAGGCGCAGTTAAAATAATTCTTAAGAAAACGGAAAATAAACACATTTTCTTGATGAATTTATTTCAAATGCTGGAATTATAAGGAATGAATGGCCTTTTTGTTGAATTTATCGGGGATAGAAACTTGTAAAAGACGCGGGAATACTGGAAGAGGTCTTATAAAATTGCAATTTTCGAAAAAAAAAATAAAAAAAAAATATTTTTTTGATTTTTTTTTCGAAAATTGTAATTTTGTATCGCTTCGTCCAGTATTCCCGCGACTTTTCCAAGTTTATGCCCCGATAAATTCCACAAAAAGCCCATTCATTCCTATATTAATTTTCTGTAGCGGTCTCAGTTACGCATTTAGTAATGTACATGTACATTGCGCATTATAATCTTCTGTAATAAAGTCGGTTATATATGAGACACACCATGTGATGTTGTACCTAAGAACATGTGCGATTTTTCATGAGAAATATGTAAAAAAAATACAATAGTTTCCTTAAATGACGTCGAAAGTTGATGGAATTTTCATAGTGAAAATTTCGTCATCTGACGACGTCATTTGTAGAAAATATCGCAGTTTCTGAAAATATTTTTCACCAGAAACCGCACATGTTCTTAGGTACAAAATAACATGGCGTGTCTCATATGTCAGATCTACTGTCTGTTTCACGAAACCTGCCCAACTTTTACGGCCATATAAACAATGCAAAAACAATATTTGTTTCGATAATATTAAATATTATCAAAATTCAAGAATGAGCCTTCTTTTTATTGCGTTAAATTTGGTCAAATATTGATTTTATTACGAAAATTGATATGTCAATGGGAATTTAACATGGGGGAAAAGGAGGTGGAGGAGCTGTGGGAGGAGCCAAAACAAACGAAAACAATTGGAAATTGACTCTGAAACCTGGCTAGATAGCTTGGAAATGATATAACTAAGAAAACAAAAGTTAAATTTTGAAAATCGGTCCAGTATTTCTGAAATTCTAAAATTTTCCCCATGTTAAATCCCCATAGACATCTTCACTCTGTGAAGATGTCTATTGGGATTTAACATGGGGACACTGTTTTTTCGCCATACATGTAAAATAAATATATAACCAAATTTCACTAATTAAAAATAATTGTTAAATTTTGCTAAAATTTAATACATGTACTATCCAAAATAAATAGTGTATTTGCATTCTTCATGTGGCCGTAAAATTTGGGAAGGTCTCGTGAAACAGGCAGTATGTAATATATGACATGTCATGTTTAAACATAATTTATTGAGTTTCGTTGCTGCAAATGTCTATTTTTGCTGACAAACGAGACCGTGTGCCATTCGCAGCAACACTATCTCCTGATAGTCGTGTATATGTTCTCTATTTGAAAGTACTTCTGACGGCGAATAAGGTGATTGAATGGCGAGCAGCATAGACCCTGATTAAGTACGAGGTTGCACACCATGGTTGCGAACTACTGTTAAGTGAAGCATTATGATAGTCTGTAAATTGCACGTGAACAATGTTGTCTTGCAAACAATTATTGGATTTACATTTATTGAGCATATGCTGCATATGCAGCATATGTTCAATAAATGTGAATCCATAAATTGAAATTTCCAGACTTTCCTAAATTTGCACCTACGAACATTTTAGTCGTACGAAGGTTAGTGAAACGGGCCCCAGATTACAAACGTGTGCTACTTGATCAGGAGCTATACTGGTCATAAATCAGATAACTAAACTTCGTACGACTAAAATGTTCAAAAGTCCAAATTTAGGATCGTCTGGAAATTTTAATTGATGGATTTACATTTATTGAGCATGCAGCCTATGCTCCATAAATGTAAATCCAATAATTATTTTCAAGAAAAAAATGTTAATGTGAAATTTACAGACTATCATAATTTTGCACTTTCGAACATTTTAGTGCACAAAGTTTAGTGATACGAGACCCAGGTGTTGACCTACAAACACAAACATTCACATTCACAAGCGCACGTACGTGTACGGCCATATCTGCAAGAATTGATAACTTACTGCAGTCTTTGATATGGAAACCGTAGCAAGCCGTAACACATACGGTGGCCAGAAATATCGCTAAGCGCGCCATGACGTCCGGTAATGTGTTGACTTGTGGTCGTGATCTCAAAAGTGGTATCTCTTATAGTCGTGGAGATGTATACACGTACCGTATCATGTTGGTTGCAGTTTCTATTCTGACCTAACGATATTGGACGGCAGTCGTCGGTATGATACCAATGTAGTTACAGCATGCAGTTTTCGAAATATATAATTATTAATGACACTAGTACATGTCTGCAGCATCGGGATCAATTTCTGCGGATACACCAGTCGATGGGGACCTACATGTAAGCTGATTAAAATACAATGTATGTCCCGTTCTGTCATACAAATGTGACAAATCTCCAAACGTATGGTTCTGAATTATGGCCGTCATAATCAGTCATAGGTCGTGTTTCTATGTCAATGTTTCATCCCTGCCAAGTGCGCACACACTGGTATGTATGAGACACACCATGCGAGTTTGTACCTACAGTGGGGTCAGCGTGTAAGTGCACACACGAACGAACACGACAGGTTGTTCCAACCTGTCGTGTTCGTTCGTGTGTGCACTTACACGCTGACCCCACTGTACGGACATCTGCGATGTTTTATGAAAGCTATTTACAGACAATGGGATATTTTCCGTAAATGACTTCCGAATTTGACACAAATTCCAAAGTCCATCTGGAATATCATTCGTCAACTTTTGACGCCATTTACGGAAAATATCTCATTTTCTGTAAACGTATTACATGAAATTACGTACAAAATCACATGGCGTGTCTCATATATATGTACATGTATTTGTATACTTAGGAGTTTTCCAATAAATGTAACGGTATTTCATTGTTAAACCCGTTCAGCCATACAGACCATAAAGCGAATATTTGCAAACAGTGTAGATCCGTATGAACTTGCTACACATCAGGATCTCATATATTTATCATAATGATTATGTTTATGAATGTTAAACATTGCTCTTTTCTGATTAAAGAAATTGTCCAGAAATGAGCATGGAACTGTCATTATCAGATGTTTAAGGGCGAAAGTGTTAAAACAATACATTTACAGTGGAACCTCTATAAACCGGACACACTGGGAGGCCCCCTGGGTGTCCGGTTTAGAGATGTTCCACTGTAAAACAGGCATACGACCATTCTGGGATATACTTCTATTTTTTGCAATCATGAACATGCATTATTATATGAGATGCGTTACCAAGAAACCCATCAATATGAGATGACATGTATGTTTTTTCAAGTTGGTGTCTATGGGGATTTAACATGGGGATTTTTTTTCTGATTTCAGAAATACTGGACCGATTTTTAAAATTTAACTTTTGTATTCTTATTTAGACCATTTCCAAGCTATCTTCCGAGCCGAACTAAAAAATGTTTCTGTTTTTAACTCGTCCCACAGCTCCTCCACCTCATTTTCCCCCATGTTAAATTTCCATAGACAAATCAATTTTTCGTAATAACAGTAATTTTTGACCAACTTTCACGAAATAAAAAGAAGGCTCATTATTAATCAAATTTAATATTATCGAAATAAATATTGTTTTCGCATTGTTTATATGACCGTAAAATGTGGGAAGGTTTCGTGAAACAGACAGTAGGCTATGTTATCAGTCAGTACGTATTCGGCCAATATAAAACTCGTTTTAATAAATGCATGTACTCACTCAATAATAATGTACAATCATCGAAACCCGGAAGAAGAAACGTTTGCCAACGTTCTCTGCCTTTATTGACTCCCGAAAGGCATATGATTGTATAGACAGAAGCATTCTTTGGAATAAACTGGCCGATGCTGGTGTAAATAGTGGTATGCTTAATGCCGTTAAGTCTCTGTATTCCTGTGTGTCGTCATGTGTTCGAGTCAACGATTATACCACTGATTGGTTCGATGTTACATCGGGTCTACGACAGGGGTGTTTATTATCGCCATTCTTTTTTAACTTGTTTATCAATGACTTGGTCCTGCATATCAGCGCTATGGGGAAGGGTATTCCTATAGACAAAGAACGTTTGGCGATACTAATGTATGCAGATGATGTTGTGATTATTGCCGAAAATGAAGCCGAATTGCAATCAATGCTAGACGGATTGTCTAGTTGGTGCAATACTAACAACATGAACATAAACTATGATACAGTAGGGTCAGCGTGTAAGTGCACACACGAACGAACACGACAGGTTGGAAGCAACCTGTCGTGTTCGTTCGTGTGTGCACTTACACGCTGATCCCACTGTAAAAGTAAAGTTGTCCAGTTCAGGCAGAGAGCTATATTGAAAAATGCAAATATTTTTAACAGTGGGGGACAAACCATTGATGTAACTGATAAATACAAATATCTAGGTCTAATTTTAGACGAACATTTAGATTATAAGCTAACGGCTAAAATGGTAGCACAGAGAGGTCTTTTGATTGCAACATTTAAGAAATTTGGTGGGATGCCATATACTGTATATACTAAGTTGTACGACTCTCTTGTGGGGTCAATTTGGGGCACTACACGGCATTCGTGTATCGAGGCAGTACAAAACCGGGCAATGCGATTCTTCTTAGGCACTGGTAAATATACACCATCAGCAGGTGTGATAGGTGACATGGGTTGGCAACCAGCGACCATCAAGCAGTGGAAATCTATTTCACTCCGTTGACATCGTTTAATATACATTGATATTTCAAGAATACAAATAAAAGGGTTACACAAGGTGTACAAATTGGTGCCAGCCAGTTAAAACTCGGTTAAATACGCTTGGTGTTTCCGACTATGTAGACGGCACGTATACAAATACATTATAGATGTAGTATGGTACGCGATATCACTGATCGGTTAATGCAAAACTTCTTTGAGTCAGAATGGCATCCAGTTGTCAACCGGAATGTTAGTGTGCGTGGTAACGGGGGAAACAAATTAAGGCGATATAAACTACTTAGACAAACTTGGGGGGTCGAAACATACTGTAAAATTATTCTACCGCGTTCTCATATGTCTGCAATTGCTAAATTCAGATGTGGCGTGGCTCCCTTGCGTATTTAAACTGGTATGTACGAACAACTTCCAATCGGAGAGAGATTATGTTCATTCTGTAGTAATCAGGTTGAAGATGAATATCAATTGATCTTTACTTGCCCTAAGATCTTCACTATTTGAACACGCTTATGGAATCGAACCTACCTTTACAAATATGACAAATGATGCTAAATTCATGTTTCTGTTCTCACATAAGAACATGTTACGATTCTGTGCCAAAACCCTTCATTTCATTCTGAATAGATCTTCATTGTTGTACAAATTATCGTTTTATACGATAGTATCAGATGTGAAGATATGTGTTTATGTGTCAATAATACAAATAGTTTTATCACAATACCGTTTACTTCCTTCTTAAGCTCGTTTGTATATCTACTGCTAATCAGTTCATTTCAAATCTGATTTGAGATGATATTAATTGTGTAAGCCTTTTCGTAGTGAGTATATATAGTTCGTACTGTAGTTCCATACTATACAACAAGTACATGTAATGTTTAATATGTATTTGTTGAAATGTATTACTGTTGATGAGACGTAAATAAACAATTACATGTAACACTGCTACCTTTATTTCGCAAACACAACTGACAATTAAATACATGTACAAAGTGTAACAGTGACGGTATCAGCCGAAAATGCACAAAGGTCCCGTACAGTCGGCCGTGGTTGTGACCTCGATCTCGAAACACCCAACCTCCTCGGCGGTACTGGTGTCCGTAAACACGGCATGAACCTTGAACTCCCCCTGTAACATATGGCTGTGGCTGGGTCTCAGAGTATAGAGTGGAACCTCTCTAAACCGGACACCAAGAAACATATTTGATCATATTATTGATAGGTTTCTTGTTCATTTATCTCAGGTGATAATGCCTGTTTGTGATCGCGTAGCTCGGCTCGGAATAATCAAATGCCTAATTTATAGTGAAACATCGCTAAACCGGGCACCCTGGGGACGTCCCAGGGTGTCCGGTTTAGCGAGGTTTCACTGTACACAGAACGTGATGAAGCAGCATATGAAACTAATTGTTGCTGTGACTGAAGAAATGGAATATTCAAACGTCTGATCATCTAGCGCACCCTTGACGCCTGATAAGGGTCAAAACGAATGGTCAAAAAGCGGTTTTCGGTTGGAGATTTTGTACACTTTTTGTGAATCAAACACTCTAAGCTCTAAACGTTTCGTGGAGAGATAATTATAGTCAGAGTTGCATGTGAATTTAGATATGGAACATATTGCTCCCGTATGTGTCCAGATTGCCATAGACTAAATCTAGAGGCAGGAAGTTGGTGTCCAAGACGAAGCTTCCTGGAAGTTGCTGTACCAGGTACAGAACTTGCCATTAGTTTTTGCATGTACACTGTGACATAATTATGTAGTAACCACATTGCTCGAAGAAATTTAAAGGTTACACTTTGGGAAAGGTGTAACACATGAGCTTGTAATAGGGTGACTGATTTGCTATTTGTTGACAATGTCTCTGGCAGCTGGCTGTTTGGCATGGTCGGTTTTTCGGTGGATATCAAATACACATTCGAGACTAAACATTTTGTTCTGATCGCAATACCCATGAGCGCCATTTCCCCAGTCACAGCCACATTGAATTGTCGATTTGTATCGTCATTCTGTACCTAAAACATATTGTAAAATGAGTCGCCTGAAAAAGTTTCAATAACTAGTTTTGCAAATGCTATGTTTTCGCAATGAAGCAAACTGTTTCGAAAATGAATATCTGAGACATACAATGTAGTGCCTGTTTATGAAGGGAGTTCAATAATTTTATTATCCACATATTATTTGCAATTCTCCGTTTTTCTTTTTTTCTGAAATTAGCATGTCAACCATGTATTATACATGAACATACCGAAGCAAAAATGGACAGCAGGGGCCCGTTTCACTAAGCCTCGTACGACTAAGAAGCTCGTAAGCAGGCATTGAGGCATTTGTTCAGTTTTAGTAACCGTCACATGTAGGTAGTAAACAGTTGTACATGTATATGTGAAACAAATTCATGTAATACGTAAAATTATTAAAATCTACGTACGTACATTTTTAACGTACGAAGTTTAGTGAAACGGGCTCCTGGTATCTAAGCATGAGCATACATGTATGTACATGTACATGTAACCCGAATTGTTTGACTGTAACGCAGGGCGCAGGGTCGCCCTGCGTTACAGTCAGAAAATTCGGACTATGGCAGATGGTATGCGAAGCCATTGTAAATAAACATACCGACGCCAGCATAGCCAGCAGGTTATTGAGCACGGGTAGGTGGTATGTGAAGGCATTCACGTGGTACGTTCCCGGCAGTAAGGGACACGAGCAGTTGTGGTGTGTCAAGTGTAGATCCTGAGGCGCGATCGGGCAGTAATCACCGACCCAGCGGTCGTCCAGCTCCTGACACACGTCGTAAGAGCTGTAAAGGAAATACATCTATAGTAAAATACTGTTTGTGCATTTGGGTCTCAACTGACTCTTCTATGGCATGTGAAACTAGGAACAAAACAGTTTTTGTTCCGATTTTCACATGCCGCGTGTTATACTAGAACCAGTTTTAAGAGTGTCCGTGCCTTTTGTAAAATTAACATTCTTGGTCAGAATGTTATTTCTATGCTGTTTGCGCTGTTTATAGCAAATGATTTCCAGCGTTTGAATCTCTCGGCATGCGCTCTTAGTGAAACACTGTTAAATCGAGGCACGTACAGTGGAACCTCTCTAAACCGGACACAGGAAAACAACTGTGATCTTATTTTAGTCATTTATCTCGCGGGATCATGTCGGCTCATGATCACATAGCACACAGCTATATGACTCTGAATGATCAAATCCCTGATTCACAGTGAAACCTCGCTAAACCGGATACACTGGAACCTCCCAGGGTGTTCGATTTAGAGAGGTTTCACTGTATATGTAATGTTATCGTGAGCATGGTAGTTTCCGTACAACACTACTGGGCTAAACTGATCAAAACTAAATCTGATTTAGTATTGTTTATGACGAATATCTGTAGAAAACGGTTTTAAAAGAAAATATGCACATATTTACATTTGTCTGGCTGATAATTATTATGTATGAGTACAGACAGTGACCGTACGGCGATCGCCGTCAGTGTGGCAGCGTACAAGTACATGTAGCAGCGTAGCATGAGCATCCGTACAGTCCGATAACGACCTACACGTACATGTACCTGATTTGTTTTGTCATTATAAGGTTCGACACAATGTCCAGTCGTAGGTAAACTTTACCGTGGCACGAGGAACTGTTTGAACCCAAGGCCGTATGCATTTACCTAGTTGCGGACAGTAACTCTGCAAAACTCCTGTACCGCCAGTGGCAGAGTTACTGCCCGCACCTACCATTTACCCTGACCCTGTTTATCACCTACCAGCTGCCGACGTTCCCGGAGTCGCCGACACGCCCCCAACACGGTATCCTCACCCACAGGGAGCCGAACTGTTTCTGTGCAATCACTTCTAGGTGGAAGTGATGGGTGTCGATGGTACGTAACACCTCCACCACTGCTGTTATTGTCTCGTCCCCAGGGATTTGCACAGGGTCCTGGCCGAGTTTTGCCTGTGATACCTTCAGTAATCGGTTTTTTCCCGAGCCTGAAATGTGTCTATGACTGGTCAAATGGGGCTTATGGGATTTGTGGCCAGTGTTGTTTCCGATCAAGGTTACATTCCCCCATTGATTGCCACTATATAATTTAACAGAAACCTGTGTCATATGAATGTATTTAAAATACATATAGAATGGAATACTTTCTGTCAGACTAGCATTTTCAAAATGAATGACCTTGTGGAGAATAACATATGAGGAGAAAACAAGGTGTTAATTATCACGTCAGAAATATGACTCGGAAGGCATGCTTGATTAAACAAGCAGATGATCCAAAATGGATCAACGAATGCTATGGTCATGTGACGTATGAATATGTGCAGTAAACTTAACATTCTCCCAATATTTGTGTTACAGCCACAAATGTGCAATGTGTGCGTTCATGTACACATTAGTGAGGAAGTAACAATATAGCAGGTGTTGTATAGTATTGTACGGAAACTACCATGCTCACGATAACATTACATATACAGTGAAACCTCTCTAAATCGAACACCCTGGGAGGTTCCAGTGTATCCGGTTTATCGAGGTTTCACTGTGAATCAGGGATTTGATCAGCATTTGGGGAACGGGGTGTTGTTTAGTTTAGAAGGTAACTCTTACAATCTACTCCCGTACAGTCCGCTAGCTACGGACGGTACGGGAGTAATTGCAAGAGTTGCCGTTCGCAACTAGGGGGTTGTCCTATTTTCGAACTCCTCGAAATGCACTTCCCTGTGTTTTACGGCATTTAAAATCAGACTCCAACTGGTGGTAAACTGTGATCTATGTAAACTCCGTGACTGAACGGGTGGTGGGGGGGTGCAACCCCGAAACCACTCCTCCAGATCCGCCCCTCGATATTATACCTTTTTACTTATGACATCAGTAATCGCATTTAACAAATACAAACAATACAATACTGCTATATATGAAATAAAATATTGTTTAAACTAAACAATACAATACAAAAATGTATTAAGTCTATGCACATAGTTCCCAGATGAGCTAATGTGACACTGAATAGATTATAAATAGTAAATGTAACAAATAGGTGAAAGTGTGATATGGATTAAACATAAACATTCTTATATGAATTTTAGTGCTTAAGCAAATATATTTTGTTCAAACAAAGGCATATATGAAAGAACAATATACAATTATTGACTTTTGAGAAGGTGTACACGAGATTTACGGACCTGAGAAAAGTCATATTCACCGAGGCCAAAGGCCTCGGTGAATATGACTTTTCGAAGGTCCGTAAATGTCGTGAACACCAACTCAAAATACAATAATTATTTTATTATATGACTTATGGTTTTGCTTAAGCCCGACTGATATGTGTGTACAAGTTTGCTTTAGTTGCATCCAATGTTGTTGTTTTGCTGTCAAGTTCGAAGTACATTTGTAAGCTTGTTTCTAATTGGATGATACTATTTGCGTAGTTTTGTTCAATGGGCTCGTCGTTGAACCGTGTCATATTTCCGTTGCGTGATCAGTGGACTCGCGCATCCTGGTCAATATGACAGTGATATTCTAAATGTGATATTCACATGGATGCGCGAGTCACTGATCAGCAACTAGCTTACAAATTTATGACTTTTCACAGGTCCGCAAATCTCGTGTAGCCTCCTCAAAAGTCAATAATTGTATATTGTTGCGTCCAATGTAACACATAGAAGAAAGTGTAATATTGATTTAATTATAGTGCTTAAACTATATTTTGTTCCAACAAATCATATATGGAAAAACAACTGTTTTTTGTTGCATAAAAAGTTTCCACTATTTGGGCCTAATGGAATATTGCCTCCCAAAATGGCCGACAGTGTTTACCTGTATCCAACAAAGGGAAGTAACTTTTACTGATCTGGGAACTATGTATTAACTTAAATATAATTAAACAATCGACATGTGCACCAACTGAAATAAAACCAAGAAAGGTACGATGAGTTTCTAACACTGTTTACACATGCACGTTGACAGTTTTAACCCTTAGACCGATACACACAACAATTGTCGTCTGCTGTTGCTTATATACCTAGCATTATTTCTCAATAAAAAACATGTTTTGACAGCACTTCAGAATCATTTTCAATGGAAATGATTCTGAAGTGCTGTCAAAACATGTTGTAAATTATTCTAAAGTGCTGTCAAAGCATGTTTTTGATGATAAAAATGGAAAATAGAAAGTAAACAGCAGACGACAAAAAATTACGATAGCGGTGTAAGGGTTAACACAGAAACTCATGACAAATAGATTAATTGATGTCAACACTATTTGTCTATAGGGCCTAATGGAATATTGCCTACCAAAATGGCCGACAGTGTTTACCTGTATCCAACAAAGGGAAGCAGCTTTTACTCATGTGACAACTATGTATAGCAGAGAGCATAGACATTAGTAAATTAAATCGTTTAATAAACATTATTAAATCAACACACATGTTAGATTACATTTATTGAAAACACATTATACATTGATGCAGTACTCATGATCTGTAGCGGTCAATTTACATAATTGTATGTATCAATCGCAATGCATTATAGCTTGTAAAATATTGTGTCATAGCAGTATTAAAGCCCATATATGCAATGACATGCCATTCATCATGGGCTTATACGTGTAGTCATACCACCAACACATTGGCGTTACGCATAATTATTCTCAAACCAGCAATTCACTAACCATATCCCTAGTTACGGGAAGTAACTCTCTACACCTGGACGATACGGGAGTTATGCAGAGTTATCGCTCCCAACTACCATATCACTGGCACCGAAACTATGGTATAGTCAAACCAAACTGGCAGTTACACTTCTGTTAACGTTAGCGTTATTAATGCAATTAAAATGAACACGATGAACATGAGAAAAATACAACGCTGCGATAGTACCTACATGACAATAACACTTACTGCAATCTTTTAATCGGAAACAATCACTACAACACATGACGCACGCAAACACGGTTACTCCAATGATCAAGTTCGTCATTGTGCCAGTCTTCTACGAGTGCTGTCCAAGACAAATATGATTTGGATTTCAACTGCCCATTGTATACATTCAACGTACATGTACACAGTGTCATATAATGGCGTCTATCTCGTGAACTTCTGAACTTCTGACCATACATTGCTGGTCATATTTGGAAATACGTGACTGGTCAGAATGTATACATGTATATATACCACCATTTCACCCATAAACATGGATTGTTCCATGTTAATGTTGGGCTATCACATGTATATTCATTTACCCTTTGAACCCGAAAGCCCACTATAGTGGTGTTTTTAAACAGTGCCGATCCAGATGTGCCGGATCATAACGAAGTTGGAAGTTAGAAGTAATGAAGTTAAAAGTAGAAGTAATGAAGTTAGAAGAAAGAAGTAATGACGTTAAAAGTAAGAAGTAATGAAGTTGGAAGTCAGAAGTAAAGAAGTAGGAAGTTACAAATAAGGAAGTTAGAAGTAATTAAGTTAGAAGTATTGAAATTAGAAGTCCCTCCAGGGCTTCCATAGGTTTTACTGTATGTTACATTGCTATTTACCTCCGATGTTAATGTCTGTTCATGATCGCTAAGCAGCCACGTGTGTTTTGAAGTATTCATCTGTCTGTTTTACATTGGAACCTCTCTAAACCGGACACCCTGGGGACCTCACAGGGTGTCCGGTTTAGAGGGGCTCTGCTGTATAAGACCAGGATATATGTATATCTGCCGTGGTCATCTCCAATATGAATATACTGTATCACAGGAACGTGTCACTTTGAATGCGTGTCACGTGGTTTCAGGGATACAAATGTATATGCCCACTTGTTGATTCCCACATTTGGAGATGTTCCTTTTTTGTGCAGCTTAGTTCGCCATCTTCGAGTGCGGGAACACATAGGTAAGTACTTAATTAGGTAATCCACAGTGAGGTATAATGCAATGTTAAATATGTAAATAGATACTAGCATTCTGTAGTCGGTAAGTCGATGTGTAAGTCAGTTGCTGCCCTAATTGAGTTGTTCATGTATTTCAACAACCTACAGTGGGGTCAGCGTGTAAGTGCACACACGAACGAACACGACAGGTTGGAACCAACCTGTCGTGTTCGTTCGTGTGTGCACATACACGCTGACCCCACTGTATATGTGCCCATGCAACACCTCGCCGCTTCGAGGTTGCTGAATGATACTAACTTAAAGCCTTTTCTCTAACGATCGGCATTGGTGAATTTAATGAATCATTATAATGTATTTTCTGGTAGCGACCCATCAGTGACAGACACCATTCGAAACCTGCAACAAGTGTAGGTCCTGATCACATTACACCACCGTCAGTCACAGTTGCAATGCGACTACATCACTATGGGGTCTCCGTGTAAGTGCATCATCTGCACACACGCAGTTCGTGTCGTTTTAGATTTAGCATAGCACCTTAGTGTCGTCTAACACCCCACTCGAGTGGTGGAACACTACCCCGTTGTATTTGATTGGCAAAGACAATTATAGTGTGTCCATTTTCGTTGCATATCGTGTGCAATACGAGATCGTGTTCGTGCCGTGTGGCAACGGTGTCGTTTTCGATCGTGTGTGCACTTACACGATGACCCCACTGTATGACTGAATTGCGAACATACATGTACATCGATCCGATCGGGGCTACACAGACGGCCCGAATGTCCATGTGAGGCTCCTCAAAAGAGGTCGTGTTCCCTTTGTAAATGACTCGAAAGAATGAAGCAGTTACATGTATAGCAGTCTCTCTCTCTCTCTCTCTCTCGCTCTCTCGCTCTCTCTCTCTCTCTGATTCGACGTGCAAAGTTTTAATGTAGTAGCTGTTTTTTTGTTTAGTAAATCTGTAAAATTAAATAGTGTTTTTGACAAATTCATTTCATTCGTTCATTGACCATTGATGATTTGCGGTCTGCTAGCGGAAATGTTTAAGTCAATGTCTCATACCATACAATAACGTATGTGTGTATAGCTTTCCGGTTTTCTACGTTTTCATTACATACACATACATGTACATACATATACAATAAATACCATATCAATCGGCGACATTGTGACATTACAGGTCACGTATAATTGATAAGCGCTACAATGTACGTGTCCATGCGCATACGTGTGTATGCCAATCCTCGACTGACAGTTGCCAACGAACGTCATTAACATCATGTCTATTGCAATTATTTTCTGCGCGATTATCTGCTTTAAGGGCTGCTTTGGCTTTCATTTCCGGGATTGTAGTATGTATTACAAGTACACGAGCAATGTAGCAGATTTTACTAAAATTGCAAAGCATACTTATCTATCAAAATGTTCTTTGAGGGAGTAATCATTTACTTTTCCCTCATAAATGCATTATTTCATCAATAACTAAATGGCTGTGATAATGAAATTAATTCAGTATAATAATTAATATATTGATTCTTAAATTGAAAATGTCTCCCTCACAGTGTACTTAGCAAAATAAGTATACTTTGCAATTTTGGTGAAATAGGCTACTGAACACCACACGCATATAAAGGTACATCTATTTCTATTTTAATATTTTATGTTGAATTTTATGTTGTAGTCAGTTTTATAGTATATTGTATATTATGGTCATAAGTAATAGTTATAGATCATATAATGAATGTTTAATAAATTAATTTCGAGCGAGCGCTAGCGAGCAAGAAATAATTTTATTAAAATTTCAATATGTGATCTGTACCTTACTTATTGTTTACCCATCCCATTCGCGAAGCTTCGCCCCTAAACGTGATTTCGAATCGCTATACTAGTATGTGATTGGCGGTGTGACCCGTAGGGAGCGCGTGTATGGGCGGTAATATGTTTTGTGTCATGTGAACAGATGACAGCTACGCGTACAATCAGCTCTAAATATAGCAGCTGAACATTTAATGGTTAATTTAATAGATATTGGCGAAAGCGATTAATTGAGACGAAATGCCGTTCTTTCATTGGACGAGTCTGATCAGGATCTGCACTATTCATCATACAAACAATGAAACACAAGTCATGCTTCTAACAAGCAATATAGATCGTTATCAGGTTTCAGTATTGTGCTATTTGATCAGGAGCTACACAGTCACAGCCACATTGTATGTCGTACTATTGGCGTTTGTTTTCTAAAACGTTTGCCAGATCACTGCAACAGCGACAAGATACGCGTCAAAATGCTATACGGAGAATCCGCGATTGATGACGTCATGAAAACAAAACTGTTGTTAATTTACACATGGTTCAAGTGACAGTTCATACGGATCACGTGTACATTTATCTCTGGTGATCATGTCCGTTCGTGCTCGCATAGTACACGACTATGGCTCAGAATTATCAAATTCATGATTTACAGTGAAACCTCTCTAAGCCGGACACCCTGGGGGCCTCCCAGGGCGTCCGGTTTAGAGAGGTTCACTGTACATGGATTATAGGAATGAATGGTCTTTTTGTGGAATTTATCGGGGTATAAACTTGGAAAAGTCGCGGGAATACTGGACGAAGGCCGGAAGGCCTCGTCCAGTATTCCCGTGACTTTTCCAAGTTTTTATCCCCGATAAATTCCACAAAAAGGCCATTCATTCCTTATAATTCCAGCATTTGAAATTCATTCATCAAGAAAATGTGTTTGTTTTCCGTTTTCTTAAGAATTATTTTAACTGCGCCTCACGGTTAAGGAAAGTAGTTCAGCGTGGGAGTTTACTGGGATATAAATTTTGGACTGAGACTTGCTACGGGCCAATCAAATGTTAGGGAATTGTGTAAATATTTTTGTGCTGGAATTATTTTATTTTTAAAAATAAGCCGTGGTACTATCTTCAGCGAACAGTACAAACAGGCTGGTCAATATTACCCACTTCAACATCAGCCAGGACCCCATCCATATCCCAGGCGATGAGAAGGTGTTTGTAGAAGTTGACGTATTGCGGACACTCGGCAATCATTTCAAGATGGACGTTGTAGCTCAAAAGTTACTGGGGTCTACGTTCATAAATATTCCGTGTTTGGGCAGTAACACAACAGGATTTGGTGGCAGCTGGTACGTGTTTTTATCCCATCAACACAGTGCGTATGTGCCGTGAAACACGGTGCCGTGAAACATTTTTTATATCCAGTCAATACAATTTTTGCATTTTACAGCCATTTGTAGGTGTTGACGGGATAAATAGAATAGTAGGTTAGTGCCGTGAATGGAAAAAAATATCTGGCGCGGCACGGAAACGGGATGTGCTCGGCAGAGCCTCGCCCATCCCGTTTCCTAAGCCTTCTCTATATATGGAGCCCCGCAGGGGACGTAGAATTCTTTGTTTATTAATTATTTCCCACGAAATAACTATTCGTTCCCTCAATTTAACAATTCGTTCCCACGAATTAACAATTCGTTCTCACGATATAACAATTCGTACAGAATTGTTATTTCGTGGGAACGAGTTGTTACATTGAGGGAACGAATTGTCATTTCGTGGGAACGAATTGTTAAATAGAGAGAACGAATTTTTATTTCGTGGGAACGAATTAATAAAAGAAATCCTTTGTATACATTGGCGATATGACGAGCCGGCAAATATGTAGATACTATCAGGCTAATGTCTTTGATATCTAGTGTATCAGGCAAGGCCGAAGAATTCCTAGCGTTTCCAAGCCGAGCCTGATAAACATGATATCACAAGACGTTTTATGGTCGAAAATGACCACATATGACGTCGTTATATATGGAAAGAACGCGGACTTGTTTACTTTGTGTCATTTCACTGATGTCATTCGGTAACGTCACGTGACGGCATGCTCCCAATTGAACGTCACTTTTCACTTCGTTGTAACCCGGATATTTGTATCAGGTCAATGCCTCGTACAACAATGTGTCATCAGTCAGTACTTATTCGGTCAATACAGGGCATGTTACCTGATAAACCCCACAGAAGAATATTTTTTCTTCTGTGTACTTCCCGCCTCTGCAGTTTTGTTTTCGCCGTCGGACATGTATACTTATCGCCATTGCTGTTAAATCGCTGTATTGTTGTGATACTCGGGTAAGGGCTGTAACTAATGTTGTGGGAACTTGTAGCCCAAGCCCATTGTACCTACTGTCTGTTCCACTTTTTGCTGCCGACGAACTTTTGGCTATTAAACACATTACATCCAAAAAATATTTAAAAGTAAGTACTTTTTTTATCAATAACAAAAAAGTCACCCTCCCCAAAAGAATAATTTCATGAAATTCCATCAAATATTGATTTTATTACGAAAAAAACATTTTCCTATGGGAATTTAACATGGGGGCTAAAAATATATTTTTTTTTAAATATTTTTTTTATTCGTGGAACGATTTTCAAAATCTAACTTTTGTTTTCTTAGTTACATCATTATCAAGCTATCTCGCCAGGTTTCGGAGTCAATTGACTCCCCATGTTAAATTCCCATAGGAAAATCGTTTTTTCGCAATAAGATCAATATTTGATGGAATTTCATCAAATAATATTTTTTGGGGAGTGTGACTTCTTTGTTATTGATGAAAAAGTACTCACTTTTAAATATGTTTTAGAGTTAATTTTTGTAATGGCCAAATGTTCGTCCGGCAACAAAACATGGAACAGACAGTATATGCAATAAACTATGTTTAAACTAAACAGATACATTGTATCTGTCATTTACATTCACAAATTATTTTATATTATGAAATTGTGCATGCACAAATCGAGAATGAGATGTGTAACACATATATGTACATACACAGTGCACAAGTTACACATTTAAAATATTTCTCTCTGCGCTTGTATTCAGTCTTCAGTTTCGTTTGCTTCACTGCATTTCAGTTCCTACGACATTTGCCAGGAGTTATTATATAGGTGTAGCCAGTGTGTATGTCCGGTTCAACTTGGAACCTATACGCTGCAGTCGAAGGCCTACCACATAGAGAAGCTTAGCAGCCTCTTCGCGCTGCTCGCATCGGTGGGTACTGTACAGTGTAACCTCTGTAAACCGAACATCGTTGCGACATCGGTTTGTTAAATTATTACAGATGTCACTGTCAAATATCCCTGATGTTGATCGGTGTTCATGATTGAAATGCTCAGTGCTCTTACATAGGAATTACAGTGGAACCTCTCTGTACCGGACACCCTGTGAACCTCCCAGGGTGTCCGGTATAGAGAGGTTCCACTGTACTTCATCTACTGTCAGTTTCACAAAGAGCTGGCAACGTTTCCGTTACACGTCACGTACATGTGTATATCAGGGCCGTCGAAAGCATACACAGATTGGTCCGGCGAATGTAGGGTTATCTCCCCCACACATCCACCCAATCTGTATGTTATTACCACTCAGTTGAAACGTGTCTGAGTGGTAACAGCATACACTTTTGATGAGGAATTAGAAAACTGTAGAAAAATATTTAGACATCTGTGCATCAAATGTAATCAACTCCTTACAAATAATACACCGTGAAGAGAACACCCGTAATTGCGCGCCTGTTTTCTTCGAAACCACAAGCTTCCATGCAAAATGTTTAATTTTTATTAAAGTAAAAATAAAGTTATTGGAAAATTTGGAAAGAGTCTCGACTAATCTAGAATGTTAATGTGATGAACACATTCCAAACATGTACTCAATTATATCTTGTTGATAGAAACAGCTGCGCAATTTGGATTTCAAAAAGTTTACATGACGTCACATTTGACGTCACACAACGTAACGTCAAACCGCGGGAAAACACGTGATTGTATAACTATTCATGCTGCGGATCAAAATTCATTGTTTATAATCTCGAAAATAGACAAAATGTGCATATGTATCCGCCGTGGGAGTGTAATAAATAGGATATTCGATCGTACATGTTTGAATACCGGAAATAATGCACTCGTGTCCGTCGGCGTCCGTGCAAGCAACTCGTTCGCTGCGCTCACTCGCTGCTTACGCGGAAGCCGACGCACACTCGAGTATTATTTCCCGCTATTCAAAATGAACGATGGAATATCCTCTATATATTCAGTCCTGAACGAAACGCCTAGCCACACTTTCTAAACATGGTAGTACTAAACTTACTACATTTACTTTTATAATGGGTATACTCGGATTCAACTGTCAGATAACAAGATCTACCTAAAGGCCCAACCAGGGACATCGGAATTCTTGTACGGATGAAACCAATCGTTAAATGTACCATTGATTCACATGCTCCCAACCAACCGCTTGCTAGAGACGAACATTAATAACCTTAATCGTCGTACATGTATCCACGCGGCGTAGAAACGTACACCTCTATGCGGTGTGGAAACCGAGCGGTAGGTTTGTTTGTTTGTTTATTAGTGTTTAACGGCCTATCAGCAGCTAAGGTCATTTAAATCCGGGCCAACGGGTTCGATCCAGCATGTATCCTGCTGCATTGCGTTGAAAATGACAAAATTAGAACGGAATATTTACATCAAAATAAATGTATATATTCAGCCCTGAAATTAAAATAACCTGACCTGGTGCCAGGTCCATACCACACCAAATTCACTTAACCCCTTCCCCTAAAAGTAATAGGATTAGGAATAATCGTCTTACTCATATAATGTAGTACAACCAGATTCAACTCTCAAGTAACACGAAAGACAAAAACGTGCATGAGGGCCTTACCAGCGAAATCGGGATTCCGGTAAGGATGAACCCTTATCGTTAAATTTACACTTCACGTGATCCCGACCTCCACCCACCCGAGCAGTAAGATTCTGGGGGCCGTTTCACTAAACTTCGTACGACTAAGATGTTCGTAAGTGCAAATTTAGGATCGTCTGGAAATTTCAATTGATGGATTTACATTTATTGAGCATCGGCTGCATATGCAGCTTATGCTCAATACATGTAAATCCAATAATTGTTTACAAAAAAAGTTTAGTGAAACGGGCCCCTGAATCTTTATCTATAAACTACCGCCTGCGTTAATCTCGCCAAAACTTCACAATTTCTTTGCTTCAAAGTACTCGAATATTGTGCTTGCAATCAAGCAGTTTGATTGTCTGAGCCTGAGCTGTGCTACAGCTTAGGCTCAGACAATCAAATTGCTTGATTGCGATCTGACATTACCTCTAGATATTCAGAAACGTTGATAAGCTATGCAAGATTAACGCAGGCGGTTGTGTATACACATACAGAGTGGCCTGCAGTTCTCTTACCAGGCGAATTGCAATTCCTGGAGCGCAGGATTGCAATTTGCGTTCCCATTAATTGCAACTGGACCGCAATCGGACTGCAATCATGTGACTGCGGTCCAAAGAGTTGGTTGTGGAATTGCAATACGTATAGTGCAGTTAGCGCTGCGCTCCGCTTTTAATTGCAGTTTACGCTCCTTTTTTTTCCTTTAAACTGCGAACGAATGACCGCTTTACGCTGCGCTCTGCGGTCAATCCAGCGGACCGCTCTGCTTGACCAATGCGGCAATAAAATCGAAATAGTTGATTTTTTCTGACGAAAAGATATATTTTCCTATCTGTATTTAGCCATTTAAAATCCAATAAGTTTTTACCGCAAATAGCGAAAGAATGACCGCACAAACGGTATCGCGAAAGAATGACGCACAAACTGGACCGCGAAATAATGACCGCACAAACGGTATCGCGAAAGAATGACCGCAAAAACGTGACAGCGGTTGGACCGCAATTAGACTGCAATTTCAGAGGGGACGAATTGCAATTCAAGGACCGCTGGATTGCAATTCTTGGTAAGAGAATCGCAGGCGGGAGTGTACATGTAGATATAAACTTGCAACACATTGGGGATCGTTTCCAGGGGCCACTTTCACTAAACTTCGCACGAGTAAAATGTTCGTAAGTGCAAAATTATGACAGTCTGTCATTTTCAGATTAACAATGTTTTCTTGTACACAATCATTTTTATTTTACATTTATTGAGCATAGGCTACATATGCAGCCTATGCTCAATACATGTAAATCCATCAATTGAAATTTACAGACTATTCTAAATCTGCACTTACGAACATTTTAGTCGTACGAAGTTTAGTGAAACGGCCCCCTGGTTTCTGCGCTACGTAGAGACGGGAATTGATAAGTAAACGTTAAAGGTACATGACCACGCAGTAGGCACAAAATGTTCTTTATAGGAATTAAATAAGTGTATAATTGTGTCACTATTCCATCAGTTCTAAAAATTACATTTGAAGGAAACACGGTTATCGCCCCTGATATCAGTGTGGAAATTCATGTTTGATATACGAAGTATAATAATTCCAATTATATCGTCCGGAAATGGTTCATGGCTGTTTATTTTACACTAACAATGTCATATCTAACAAATGGACGAAACAAATATGCCTCCCTATAGTATAACCTGGCACGTACGCATGTACCTTTAACCCGTTATAGCGGTTTATGCAAACAGTGCAGATCCAGATATGCCGACTCGTAACGAGTAAGTAAGTAATTTTCATATTTTCGAGAACAAAAAATAACCCCTTTTCATAAATGGACTAGTCTTGAAAACCATTTCGTGACGGTTGAACTGGTTGGAAGATTAACAATTCATGCATTCCAGTTACTTAGGGGTGAAAACGTTACTCATCAACTCCAGACCGGAACAACAAAGCTCAGGCTCGGCCATTTACACTGATTATTTGCGAGTTGGCATTGCCAATAGATGTTCAGAAAAGTTGATAATCTGGGCAAGATTAAATCAGACGGGTGTGTAAATTAAGGTTCATGATCACGTGGTTACAACAACGTCGCCCACTCCAAAGTAAGTATTATTTGATATTTTCCTGAATATGCAACGGATTTTGATGAAATATGGCGCGTCTTCATGAGCTGCATTTGGTGGTCCAGGGAGTTCGGCACAGACTTATGTCGTTTTTGCGAAGAATCGATTTCCGTGTTGGTAGGCACGGAAATCGATTTTTCGCAAAAACGACAGATGTTTGGGCGAAAATACAGAGACCACCAAATTCAGCTTAACAAGACGCGTTTGATGCGCCATATTTCATTGAAATCCGTTACACAATAAGAACACTATAAAAGAATACGTACTTTAAATCAGATGGATTCTAGAAGTTTCAGTATTTGTTGTTGTTGTTGTTAGTACCACGTGAGCATACACCTTGTAAATGTACGTACGCGGCGAGATGTCTATAACGAGTCACGATGGGAAACATTCTGTTTGCAGGGTGACTACAGATTCCATGCGGTAATAACCGACACGACGTCGGGAGAGGAGGTCAACTGCTTCGAGTTCACCGTGACGACCACGACGGACTGCACGGGGCCGCTCTGTTTTATCGGATGAATTTAGGCCATGCCATTATTTTTCTCTGTTAAGCATCCACACAGATGGCCAAAACCTACCTATGGATCCGGTAAAAACATACAAGGTCTTGAAAAAAAGACCCGAATGTAAATGTATGTTAAAACATTCCTCAACCCTTCAGTTTTTGGCATATAAATGTCTGTCAGCATACTTTAGAAAATAATAAGAATAAAATACTGTAATTAAACTGATTTAGTGTACTTTCATGAACGGATATAAAACATGCACAAGTCCCCACTCAGTTTTCATATTACTTCACCAGTAAGTAGTGTCCAATAGCATACAGAGTGTATTTGTTTTTCACAGAACCACTCTCAAAACCTACCCGCACGCGGACGCTTAACAGAGAAAGAACTTTGTACGGCCTTAAGCTATTGCCATGGGTGTACAAACTTAAAAACAATGTTGAATTTAACTTTTAATACACATATAATATAAAACAAAGCGAGTAAGTATAAAAAAAACGAGATGGCCTTTAATAAGTTTGTGCATTACTTGAAGCATAGTATCAAGATTGAAGAAATAATAGCTCAAATACAAGATAAATTAGATAAACACAACAATAAGTGGGAACACATTAATATATAATAGGACTAGATATATACATATGTGGGTGTGTTTAAGCAGGACCGTCTAAGTTAAGAAAAAACTGTTTTAGCCTTATGTTAAATCGCAGCATCGGGTGACATGGTGCTGTATCATGTGTAAGGGCAAATCGTACATGTACATGTATGTATCACTTGGTTGTCACGGGCTGGACTTTCATTCATTCCTTCTTTTTTATCTATCTTATACTTCTTTTCATTTGCGCCGAGCAATCCATCTCAGTTTTCTTATTTATAGGAACGTAGCCGTTTTTCTATCGTTTGCTTGCTTGTGTGTGGTTTTTGTTACCATATCACTTAGTGTTCCTTTATCTCACCCCCTTCTTTTTCTTTTCATATTTCTATATTTCTGGATGTGGTTGGAGAAATAGCGTTTATGAGGTACATGTATGTACATGTAACCAGTGTGGCTCCAGATCAACCTGCGAATTCCCGAAGCCTGATTAGGGATTACGCTATTTAGCCCTACATACAATAAAAACATCCATCATGTCCCCAGTATACTATATAATATTATGCCATGATTAAACCACAGGAATGCGTTAGCTTAAGATCCGTTTTGCTTCGAAGTCTCATAAACCCTTTTCCTCCAATCGCTGCCACACATGCTGAATATATTGTTGTTGTTTTTTTGTATACGCACTATACAAATTGCTCATGCCATGCTAATATATCTAAATGTATAATTGTATCTTTGTTCTGTAAAGTATTGAGATATAAAATAAAGCGAGACACACAGATGTGTTTACTACGGAAGAACGGAGGTGACGTGAGTGGGTGTTTGTAGAACCGCATATTGTTCATGAACGCTTAGTGTTCACTAGCTGCACCTTTTCCGCTGTATATGCAACATGTTTGACTATATCTCATGTAATTCAGTTATCTACTCAGAACTAAGTGTCCACGTGTGAAAAGAAGCCGGCAATGCAAGCTCAAATAACTAATCATTTCTGGCCGTTTTGTTACCCATACCGCTGGTCTCCGAATAACTTAGAGAAAATGTTCATAGCCTGGTGAACTGGTGAACACTATGAGTTGACATCAACGCTTAGTGTCCACGTGTGAAAAGAAGCCTGCATTGCAGGCTTCTTTTCACACGTGGACACGAAGCGTTGACGAACAATAGGCGGTTGGTTCTACATGTGTGTTTTATTATATATATGTCTATGGTCCTGCCGAACTTTCACTGGATCTGCATTGGCGTATATACAATGGGTTTCGGTGATTTTACATAGTCAGGACCTATTGTATTACAATCTGATGGATGCCACCCTGACACCCTTGAGCATTTTGCATAATCCACGATGGCTGCCAAAAGCAATAACACCATGTGTTTAATCCTTAATAGTCGGAAATCAATAAACATTTTCTGTAATCTAATTACATGAATTTTAGTTTGGCATAAAACACACATTATGAACTTTTAAAGACCTGGTTTAAAGCCAGACATAATCTGCGAATTTTCAAAGAGAAAACACACATAAATTATCTCGTGGACAGGACATAATTCAGGTGGGTTTATTTTGGTCAATTAAAATGAAAAGCATGCCAAACGTATCTCGTGGAAACAGCATACAATGTAATCAATGTACTTGAGGAGTGATTTTCTGTACGAATACTATTCAAGTAAAAAGTTATACTATATGTATACACGTACTTTCAGGTCTCACGGCCCTCGACGGAGATTTCGCATTTGTAATACTATACTAGTGGCATCAAGGTGCATGATCACGTGGTCATAACAGCAACAACAGTGGCTGAAAGTGTTGAAATCTTGAAAGTATTATTTGATATTTTCCTTAATATGAAATTGATTTTGATGAATGAAGTATGGCGCAGCAAACGCGTCTTCATGATTTGCATTTGGAGGTCCAGGGAGTTTGGCACAGACTTATGTCGTTTTTGCGAAGAATCGATTTTCGTGTCGGAGACACGGAAATCGATTCTTTGCAAAAACGACAGAAGTTTGGGCGAAAATACAGAGACTACCAAATGCAGCTTAACAAGACGCGTTTGATGCGCCATATTTCATCAAAATCCGTTACGTAATAAGGACACTATAAAAGAATACGTACTTTGAATCAGATGGATTCTGGAAAGTTCAGTACTTGTTGTTGTTGTTGTTAGTACCACGTGATCATACACCTTGGGCATGCATGTACAAGTGCGACAAATTCCCTCTAGTGAACCTCGATTGATTCCCTCACTCGGTGTTATAATAAGAATAAATAAATAATAATAATAATAGTAGCTACTATTTACACTGTCCTTACATGTAAATTCATAATGGAAACGGCCATTCAACGTATTGTGTTTATATCTCATTACATTAGCAACACGTAGCGTCGTGCGATTTTTTAAAGTTTGTTTGGCGTCATCAGGGATTCCGCTGGGGAAAATAAAAACATCGCCACTTCAAAATATTGGCGATAAAAAAATACAATTTCCGAAAAATAAATTGATTTTTTTTTTCTAAAATTGTAATTTTTTATCTCCAATTGTTTATTTTTTATCGCCAATTGCGAAAGTGGCGATTGCCAGCGGAATCCCTGCGTCATTAACATACACGACGTCCATCGTCGTTGTCAATAACATCACGCTTTGACCGGCAACGTCACTGCTCTAAGAATTTAGTCTAGGGTCCTGATATGGTTGAGTGTGCACTAAAATGTACCCTCAGTTTGACTTCAGATATTGGTAGGTGGGTGGTCCAAGGTCTAAAATCAATTGGTCACGCGATCCAAGTCATGTGACTTTTCCCGCCATTTTGAAAAACAAAATTGAGACGATGGACAATTTCCGCCGAGAAATGGAAACAAAGAAACTTAACCCTTTCAACCCTAAGGAACTGGAATGGACTGTGATATGCTAATGTTCCGACCAATCCAATGGTCACAAAATGATTTTCAGATTCGTCCATTTATGAAAAGGGGGTGTTTTTGTTCTCAAAAATATTAAAATTACTTTCAAAATGTGCAGATCCTGATGAGACGGCTCGTTGCGAGCCGGCTCATCTGGATCTGCACTTTTTGCATAAACCGATATAGCAGGATTTCGGGTTGAAAGGGTTAAGTTTACTACTAGGAAATATTGCTTTCATTAAAACATTTGCCGCTCCAAAATTGATATACCATTTAACAGTGTTAAACGATCCTCCTGACGTAAGACAATACAATTCCTAATTTCAACGCCATATTTGGATGGTTCAGGGTATTTATTGGTACTGAAATGAAATAAAGTTATTTGCATGAAGCCAACTGGCCCATGAGCTTGCACAACATATACATAAACATTTACAATATATTGTGACTATATAGTTAAAATATAATCTAAAGTTTGCTAAGCAAACACGCCAGCACGCACACACACCTAGGTTTATAATTGACATGTATATACACTTTGAGACAAACCAACGCGTTAGGATACGGACGTTTGAAAACTTGGTGAAATCGGATACGGTGCAAAGCTACATTACATGATAACATATTAGACATTAGACATTATGTTGCTTGTATAAAATACGATTCCTTATGGCATTGCCTTGTAAATACTATGGCCAGTTTTTATAATAACCATGGCATGTTCAGTAGCCGATTTCACCAACATGACAAAGTATACTTTTCTAGCAAAGTATACTTTGAGGGAGTAATCATTCATTTTTCCTGAAATGCATTATTTCGTATAGAACTAACGACTGCATATATTTGATGATTAAAAGTATGCAGACTTTTTATACTGAATTTATTACATTATCACATTACATTATGTGATAATGTAATACACTCAGTATAATCAAAATTAACAAATGTATCCTTAAATTGAACATTTCTCCCTCAAAGTATGCTTTGCTAGATAAGTACACTTTGCAATGTTGATGAAATAGGTTATTTTGTAGAAGCTACAAACACGTTGCTGGGCAAACAAGCAAGGCGGTTTCAAACTTATAAATATGTTTATAAATTTGTAGATGTGCCTGCTAAGCAAATAGTAAATCTATTTGATAAACACATATACCGGTTTTACAGTATGGCTCAGACGTATAGTATGAACTAATGCATTTGCTAGATAAGTATACTTTGCAATTTTGATGAAATCGGCTACTGGAGTAAAGACAATACAGTACCTAGATATATAGATTTGCTAACAATTTCTATCTCCATATCACCATAGGTAAACACAAAATGTCTTCGCAGCATACAACTTTTTCTAAATATCATGATAATTGACAGTTGTCCGTTGTCCTGGCTTGTCCATGTCTCTCTAAACCGGACACACTAGGATGTCTCCAGAATCATCCGATTTAGATATGTTCCACTGCAAATAATACATTTGGTCATTCTGAGGCATTTTTCTGTGCTTTGAAAGCATGACCATACATTCATCTGAGCTAAATGACCGAGGCAACCATCAAAATTAAGATCTCAGATGTTTTGCTAGTGTCCGATTTAGAGAGGTTTCCCTGGAAAATCATCATGACGTTAACCCTTTGGACCCGAAAGCCCGCTATAGTGGTTTATGCAAACGTTGCATATCCAGTAGCCGATTTCATAAAAATTGCAAAGTATACTTTTCTAGATAAGTATACCTTGCAATGTTGGTGAAATAGGCTACGGATGAGCCGGCTCGTCAGGAAATGCACTTTTTGAAAGTAATTTTCATATTTTTGAGAAACAAAATACCCCCTTGTCATAAAAGGACTAGTCTGAAAATCATTTTGTGACGGTTGGATTGGTTGCAAGATTAACATATCAAAATATATTACATTTACAGAGGGGTGAAAGGGCTAAGTCTTCAACATCCACTCCACCTCCCAGTTCTGCATTGCGAACTTCTCTTTATTACGGCTCTCGCTTCTCTCCAAGCTCCGGCGCTTTCGGTCATGCGGGATTGTGTGGAATTGGAACGGCGGAATAACCAGTCTACTCCAGGTTGGACACACAGAACCAGTCCACTGTTCCAACTTCCGATGCACGGTGGTGATAACGTCATTTCTGTCTGTGGCTGGGTCAATGTAGAAGTCAACCTCTGTGACGTTCTTGTTATACATCATGATGATCTGTTGGATGGGAAACAGACAATGGATGACGGACCTTCAACTGGGAGAATGGGCCTTACAACGATTGCGACAAGGCCCTGATCAGCCTGAGCATACGCGTATCATTTTGCCTTACAAACAAGGTGAACAAAACAAAAACCGTCAGTGACCTTGACATTGGGCGCTCTGACGTACGTCGTATGGAAAACAAAGCACCATCTCTAGGTACACATTGTGGCCAACAATAATCAAAATCGGTGAAGAGGTTCATAAGGTTCACGCACGCACGCATGGACTAACGCTATATCCCCACTAGCCTATAATAATTGTCAATAGAGGAATGATGTCCCAACATCCAGTAATCACCAACAATGTGGCTGTGAGAAAAGGAATGTATGGGTTTTGCAACCAATGAAGATTCAGATCAGCATGTGCATCATCACAGTTTGATCAGGATTTGCATTGTTCGCAATACAATCATTAAATCTTCCAGCATGCGTCTAAAAAGAAATATGTGTAAACATCGTTATCAGGTTACATGAGTTTGCTACATGTATTTGATCAAAAACTACACGGGTCACAAATCCCATAAGTCCCATGATTTCACTCACCGCCTGATACATGTCTATTGATATGTAACAGTTTTAGTTCCATGAACATGCCAATTTACTGAGGAAATACGCAAGCTATGGACGCTTTTAGATTGTCCCCGGAAATACAATGGGAATTTTGTGCTGCTAGCGGACACATTCGCGTGATACATGTACACGTAGGAACGCCCACATACCCGTGAACTTCATTTATCCCGTCAACACAGTGCGTATGTGCCGTGAAACACGGTGCCGTGAAACATTTTTAATATCCTGTCGATACAATTTGGAGATGCGGCTGGGGTTATTTTTTTCCATTTTAAAGCTATTTGTAATGTTGACGGGATAAATAGAATAGTAGGTTAGTGCCGTGAATGGGAAAAATATCTGGCGCGGCACGGAAACGGGATGTGCTCGGCAGAGCCTCGCCCATCCCGTTTCCTGAGCCTTGCCAGATATTTTTTCCCATTCACGGCACTAGCCTACTATTCTCTATCTATTTTCCTTATTTCTGAACCAAAGTATATGTTGTGACCACTCATTTGAACCGTCTCGTCAAGACCACTCATTTGAACCGTCTCGTCGAGACGGTTCAAATGAGTGGTCACAACATATACTTCTGATGAGAAATAAAGAAATTCTTAAGCCTTGCCGGATATTTTTTCCCATTCACGGCACTAACCTACTATTCTCTATATGCACATTTTCGTGCAGTTCACAGTTTCATGCCACTGTAACTACCTTTATTGTTTACCCTAGTTTCTCGACCAATGAAAGAACTGTATTTCCTCAACATGTTCTCGAGACGCAAATCATAAGTTACCGCCCACACACGCGCTCACTTCGTGTCGCACCGCCAATCACATACCAGTATAGCGATTCGAAATCACGTTTAAGGCCGGAGCTTCGCGACTGATCTGGTTTAGCAATAAGTAAGTTATAGTTCACATATTGAATTTTTAGTAAACTAATTTATAACAAATTAAATATGTGAACAAAAACCTTTCATTATAATTTGCCCTAGTTTCTGAGCCAATCGCTGGTCAGTATCATGCTCCACTTGTTTCACATATTGCAAGATTTAACCCCAACAAATTACTTATAGTTCGCGCTACATTCTAAGCCAAGTTCTAACCCCAATAATTCCAGCACAAAAATATTTACACAATTCCTTAACATTTGATTGGTCCGTAGCAAGTCTCTGTCCAAAATTTATATCCCAGTAAACTCCCATGCCGAACTACTTTCCGTAACCGTCAGGCGCAGTTAAAATAATTCTTAATAAAACGGAAAATAAACACATTTTCTTCATGAATTTATTTCAAATGCTGGAATTATAAGGAATGAATGGCCTTTTTGTGGAATTTATCGGGGATATAAACTTGGAAAAGTCGCGGGAATACTGGACGAGGCCTTCCGGCCTTCGTCCAGTATTCCCGCGACTTTTCCAAGTTTATACCCCGATAAATTCCACAAAAAGGCCATTCATTCCTATAATAAGCATGATAAGTTACATAATATATATTATATATATATTATATAATTTACCAGATTTGGAAAAGGAAAATCAATACTCAGATAGGTAAGGGACGTATAATTCTTTCTTTTTTATTAATTCGTTCCCACGAAATAACAATTCGTTCTCTCAATTTAACAATTCATTCCCACAAAATAACAATTCGTTGGAACGAATTGTTATATCGTGGGAACTAATTGTTAATTCGAGGGGACGATTTGTTAATGCGAGGGAACGATTTGTTAATTTGAGGGAACGAATTGTCATTTCGTGGGAACGAATTGTTATATCGTTCGAACGAATTGTTATTTCGAGGGAACGAATTGTTAAATAGAGGGAATGAATTGTTATTTCGTGGGAACGAATTAATAACAAAAATCCATGTCCCCTGCGGGGCTACGTAGATAGGAGATGCATAGTAAAATTGAGAAGTATTGATTATCCATTTCCTATCAAACAGATAGTCATTAAATCTGTTAAAAATTACAAATATGATATTGTTCACATATTGGACTTTTAAGGAACTAAATGCTGCGGTCGCTAGCGCTCCTTCGCATTTAATTCCTTAACATTTCAATATGTGAACAATAACATGTGTATAGTTCAGCCTAATTTACCAGCTTTAATAATGACTATCTGCTCGACAGGAAATGGATAATCAATGCTCGAATGGGTGATTGCATAATAAACCTAGCTAAATATAAGTAAAGCTAATCCTATATGTGAGCAATAACCCAAGCACGCACATCTACGTGCATTTCACAGTTCCACGTCATTATATGCACCTTTAGAACATTGCGAAGAGCTGTAACGTCCTTTTCCGTCTCTATGTACACTTCCACTCTGCCGACGGCCCGCCAGGCCAGCTCTTGCTCCACGATCTCGAGTAGTGGACTCGCGTTGTCTGCCCCGTCAAACAGTAGCTCGTCAGGCTCCCCCTCCGCCGTGCGGAATGTCGCCGTTAGCACTGGCACTGCAAACACCGAGTCACACAATTGTTATATCTTTTTATCAGGTAACGAGGCTACATAGATAATTCCTATTGTTTTCTAGGCGAGCCTGAT
Organism: Conchocele bisecta; assembly: GCA_029237695.1. Lineage (NCBI taxonomy): Eukaryota > Metazoa > Mollusca > Bivalvia > Lucinida > Thyasiridae > Conchocele > Conchocele bisecta. The sequence continues at coordinate 121,227,089 of CM055265.1, read as the reverse complement.
AAACACGATGCATATACATGTATAGAGTTTGAATAGTACCTCGAGAAATGGAAACAAAGAAACTTAAGTTTACTAGCCTACGGAAATATTACTGTCATTAAAACATTTGCCGCTCCAAAATTGATATACCCTTTAACAGTGTTACACGATCCTCCTGACGATATTATTAAACGAATTAAAAATTAAAAACTAGTTTAACATTTTATGGGACAATAAGCCAGATAAAATTAAAAAATTCAATAAGATTATCTTGGGTAAAAAGGATATGCGACTCAACAAACATAGGTAAATGGAAATCAATTTATGGAAAAATACTTAGAAGATATGGTGTAACATTTATTTTTGAATGGAACTTAAAACAAGATGTAAAACATATCGCAGAAGAAAATAGGTTTTTGAATAATATCATGAAAGGGTGGGCACATGTTAACTATTCCCAAAACAATGAAATAGTTTCGAAGGAACTAATTTGGAACAATTCAAATATAAAACATCAAAATAAAACAATTAATTGTTTAGGACTGGTATGATAAGGGTATAAAGTATATCGAACATATATATATGATCTGATAAATATATTTTTACGATTTACTGATTTTTCAACAATATTCAACATAAGAAATGAAGATTTTATAAAATATATTAAACAGCATAAGTCAATTATGGATAGAAAAGATAAAAACCGAACATATTAACATACAGCCAAAATCGGAAACTCTTATGTCTAGAGTAAAAAAAAACAAATATGTAAATAAAATTATATGTAACACAGACGGCCCGAAAAAATGTAGAAGAAATAAAATCTCAACAAAAATGGACAAACGGGTTTTCAGATGATGATCTCAGAACTCCAGTTAAGGTGCGTAATTTGACCAACATGGGGTGAAATTTTGTTATTTCTTCGTCAAAAATGGCAAATTGGGAGTGCTTTAGAATCGTCTCATTGAGACGATTCTAAAGCACTCCCAATTTGCCATTTTTGATGGAGAAATAAGAAATTTACCTCCAAATTACGCACCTTAAATGGAGCACTGGATCTATGTTGGAAACAAATGTGCACGTTAATGTTCAAGTATTGCACTATAGATTCCACATTACGCAACTTCCAATACAAATACCTGATACGAATTCTGGGGATAAATAAACTACTTTATCACTGTAATATAGTAAGTAGTATTAACCGATGTGATTTTTTTTATATTTTTGTCGAAAGTATAAAACATTTATTCTGGGAATGTACGCATGCGCAACATTTTTGGTCTCAGCTAAGAACTTATCTAAATGATAAAGGTATAACATGTACATGTATAGTGAACTTTCAAAATATTTCAAAAGGAATAAATGATAATGCACCTTTGGCACAACAAATTAATTTCATCGTTATTCTAGGAAAATATTTCATTTTAAAATGTAAATATGAAAAACCCGATATAACGTGCGAATAATTCATAAAGTACTTGAAGAGCAGAATCCAGATAGAACAGGAAATAACTACACAAAGGATAAAAGAGAACAACACATTATCAAGTGGGTTAGGTTTAATGTCTAACAAGTTTTTAGCACTGCAAGACGATCAAGCACATGATACATACATGTATGTACAGAAAATGACAAATATTCAACTAAACATGCTAAACTAAACTATGAACTTACACAACAATGAGTATATTTGCGTAGTTTCCACACAAATCTTGCCATCGTGGCACGCCTGCGAGTGCACGCCCGACTCGCTGTTCTCCGTGTTGAAGATGGTCACCTTGTCGTCGAGGGGAAGAAATGGATTACTGGCCCGACTTAGGTACTTATGGACCATTACCGTACACTTAATCACCTTCTCGCGCCACACCGACCCTGTCAAACAGACGCAGTGTTTACTGTTATCAAAATCAAGGTGCATGATCACGTGGTTACAACAACAACAACGTCGCCCACTCCAACGTATTTTGATGAAATATGGCTCAGCAAACGCGTCTTCATGAGCTGCATTTGGTGGTCTAGGGAGTTTGGCACAGACTTAAGTCGTGTTTGCGAAGAATCGATTTCCGTGTCAGAGACACGGAAATGGATTCTTCGCAAAAAACGACAGAAGTTTGGGCGAAAATAAAGAGACCACCAAATGCAGCTTAACAAGACGCATTTGATGCGCCATATTACATCAAAATCCGTTACGTAATAAGGACACTATAAAAGAATACGTACTTTGAATCGGTACTTGTTGTTGTTGTTAGTACCACGTGAGCATACACCTTGAATATATATTAAGCAAATAATATTACAGTTAAATACGAGTTCATGTCAATAATTCATGGGATACGTAGTTTTTGGCATCCATGTAATCAGCGGTGACGAGTATTAACATTTCATTTATATGGAACACCAACTCTACATAAACTCAAATAATTAATGCTAGCTCTAAACAATTAGAGCTAGCATTACATATTTAGAGCTAGCTCCAAATCATTTGAACAGCTCTCTAAACTATCTACATATTTAATGATGGCTCTAATAATTTAGAGCTCGCAATAATTGTTTGAGCTTATGTAGATTTGGCGTTCCAGGAACGCCAAATCTACATAAACTCAAATAATCAATGCTAGCTCTAAATAGTTAATGCTAGCTGTAATTATTTAGAACTAGCAATACTTATTTGAGTTGATTCCGTACATTCAAGTGCGACTGCGGAATAGAAGTCCAACTTGATATCTTGCGATTGCTTGTTTAGACAAATACAGTGTAACCTCTGCAACAACACCTCATGGGAAGATACACATATGTGTGTTGTAGACAGGTGGCTGTTGTAGGGAGGTTACATGTAGGTAATTGCCCATTCGGGATATAAAGAGTCGGCTGTAACATTCGGGTTGCTGTAGAGGGGTGATCGTTCGGGGAGGTTGGACTGTATATCGCGAATATTGTGTTCCACGTACATGTACGTCGTGTCTGTGAATATTATCTTTTCCACAAATCATTGAATAGCTGTAATCGGAGGGTCGTCAACAGGCACAAATGTTTTCGCCAAGAACACTAACCCGAATGTTCTGGCTATTACACAGGGCGACTTACAAGTCTTGCTTACTTGTAAGTTGCCCTGTGTGACAGTCAGAAAATTCGGGTTACAAAAACAGCGGTGTGTGGTTCCTACAAAGAACAACCAATCTGTGGATGTGACTGGTGAAATGGGGCTTATGGGTTGTGCGACCAGTGTAAATCCAGATCAGTCTGCGCGTCTTCCATCCGTGTGGAATAGACACTACTCTATCTCCGGCAGTGTGATAACATATCACATTTATCATGTAGCCTGATAACGATCTATATTGCTTGTTAGCAGCATGGCAGGCGGCGACCAGTGTAGATCCAGACCAATATATGCATCCTCCACCCGTGTGGAGCAGATATAGTTGCGAAACGGTAACTCTTGCAATTTACGACGGTACGGGTGTACATTGCAAGAGTTACCGTTCGTAACTAGAGCAAACAGTGCTCTATATCTGACAGTGTGATAAAATATCACAATTGTCATGTAGCCTGTTAACGATATATATTGCTTGTTATCAGCATGGCAGGCGGCGACCAGTGTAGATCCAGACCAATCTATGCATCCTCCACCCGTGTGGAGCAGACATAGTTCCGAAATGGTAACTCTTGCAATTTACGACGGTACGGGTGTACATTGCAAGAGTTACCGTTCGTAACTAGAGTAAACAGTGCTCTATATCTGACAGTGTGATAAAATATCACACTCAAGTAGCCTGATCTATATAGCTTGTTAGCAGCATGGCAGGTGTTTCAGTGATGGACCGGTGAGCAGTGTAACTACTATCAGACTGTGTATATGCATAGGTTGATCTGAATCTACGCCGGTCGCAAAACCCATACACAACAACATACGCGAATCTTGCTAATATTCGTCATTTTAATATATCAAAATACTTGAGTAGTGTGCTTGAAATCAAGCAGCTTGCGTCACAGCTCAAGCTCAACCAATCAATCAAACTGTTTGATTGCGAGTTGAGGTTGACAATAGTTGTTCAGTAGCCTATTTCATCAACATTGCAAAGTATACATTAGTAGCAAAGTATACTTTGAGGGAGAACTTTTCAATTTAATGATAAATTTATTATTTTTTTATTATACTGAATTTATTACATTATCACAGCCAATTTGGCTGTGATAATGTAATAAATTCAGTATAATAATTATGCATACTTTTAATCATGAAATATATGCATTTGTTAGTTCTATATGAAATAATGCATTTCAGGAAAAATAAATGATTACTCCCTCAAAGTATACTTTGCTAGTAAAGTATACTTTGCAATGTTGATGAAATAGGCTACAGGAACTTTGTCATCTTGGCACGATTAAAGCAGCCGGTCGTGCAATTCCCAATTCTGCAGCCACAGCCTCATATGAGAAAACGTCATGTGATTTTGTACCTTCGGACATCTGCGTAATTTCATGAAATGCATTTACAAAATTTACAATATTTTCCATAAATGGCGACAAACGTTGACACAATTTTCAGAGTACATGCGGAATATAATTTGTCATGTACTCTGAGAATTTTGTCAACTTTTGACATTATTTATGAAAAATATTGTAAAGTTTGTAAACGTATTTAATTACATTACGCAGATGTCGAAAAGTACAAAATCACATGACGTGTCTCATATAAAGTTTATACCCACCTACGCCCGGGCATCCTCCACACGTGTGGAGCAGGCAATCCTCAATCTCGGGCAGGATATCGGGCCTGGGGAGCAGGTCCGATCCCGCCACCGCCGTCAGACGGTCCTGCAGCTCGCGGCTTGAGTTGTACCTGTGGGCGCTGGACTGCGGACAGAAGTCGGCATTGGACGGCCAGCAGTAGCTGCAAAAGTAGGGGATTACATGTACATGCAGATGTCCACCACCGCCTGCGTGTGATGATATTGATGTGAAAGATGTGGTCCCACATAACAGGTTATAATATAGGGAGACATATCTGTTTGTATATTCCGTGGATATGATATTTACTGGCAAAACGAACATTCATTCACCATTACCCTTTGTATTGATTGGCATTAGTATACATGTACATTGTATATCAGACGAACATTTCCACACTGATATCTGGGGTGATAACCATGTTTTCATAAACTGTTAACGGACATTACTATTTATTATCTGTATTAATACATTTTATGTTTTGATGTACAATGATCATACTTTATAATTTGTCGTGCTGATTTAACCATTTCATCCCGAAATAACAGACGGTCTGGGACTAGTTCATTAATAATATACAGGCACACATTGTAGATCTTGAAACGGTGACACATCTGGATCTGTACTGTTGGCAAGTGTAGCTTTATAGTATGTAGGGTTGAACGTGTTTATGATAATTATGTATACATATATAATAGTATGTTAATGCCGTGAATGGGAAGAAATATATGGCAAGGCTTAGGAAACCAGATATTTTTCCCATTCACGGCACTAACCTACTATTCTATTTATCCCGTCAACACCTACAAATGGCTTTAAAATTAAGAAAGAAAACAACCCCAGCCACCGCACATATTCATACGCAGTGATTAGGTCGTATTGACAGGATATCAAAATTGTTTCACGGCACATACGCACTGTGTTGACGGGATAAATGTAAAACAAATATGCATGTAAATATAAAATCAGCGCAAATGAAGATTTTTAGTCAACTCAGGATGGACTTCGATACATTTGAAAACAATACATAGAAAACGCAAGAACAATGATGGTCATTTTGGAAGACACATATACATGTAATGTCATTGATGTATCATACATACGTAGTGAGCATCATACACAAGACATTTATTCAACGAGCTTTACTGATTTTATGAGACACGAGGTTATGTCGAGTTTAAAATCATTGAACGCATTAAACGCAGCATAAATGTTCGATTATATTTATTGCACGACATCAAACATTAAAGATGTACATTGTTTTCTCTAGCGATCTCTGTTATAGTCTATGCATTATTATGTAAATACACTGCGGCTTTACATGTTTTAATTGTTAAGGCGAATTGTATGCAATGCACATAGTTACATATACGACCCTAAATGTTTAACAATTATTTATAATATTATTATTATGGATTCGGTTGATATACACGTACATTCTACATTCTGATTGAAGCGTTAATTATGCAGATAGGACCTTTAAATTCTAGAAAATATGCGTTTACAGGAGATACTGTTTGACGGAAGCTATGTTGGGGGTGTGGGGGGGGGGGCGGGGATAGCCCTTTGAGGTCCGGTATATCTCACTCATTTTTCAAAATTGTGGTCATAGGGCGTTATAATTCTGGGACAACGAAATGCCGAAGCAGCGTACATGTACAGTGGGGTCACATGTACAGTGGAGTCAACGTGTAAGTGCACACACGAACGAACACGACAGGTGTGCACTTACACGCTGACCCCACTGTACATGTACCTATGCCGCTAAATACATTTCGTATCAATCATCTTACCCATCATCGTCCAGGCCGAAGTTGTAGTAGAAACGTTCTCTCCAAGAACTGGCGCCTTACACACCTCTCCGTCTGGACGGGCCGATATGATGGAAGCACCTGTTGATTGGAATACATCCCAAACCGGACACTCGTGAACATATGGATTTTTACCTTAGATGTGTTTCGCTGTTATGTATCTCTGATTACAATGACTTTTCGTGATTGCAAAACACCAGAATGTTTCATAAAGTCTGCATGTGTCTGGTTTACAGCGGAACATCTCCAAACCGAACACCCTGAGGACCTTCCAGGGTGTCCGGTTTGGAGATGTTCCGCTGTACAACTAATAGAAATATACGTGGACATTACTTATTACGCAATTGCCTTATTGCAATGAAATGCCAAAATACAATTGACGGACTGTGACCTGTAAGACGATAGTGTGTAAAACCTGCTTGTAGATACTGAGAAGACATATTGTATAACTTCAGGTGGTGAAACTGGAGTTATATATAGAGAATAGTAAGTTAGTGCCGTGAATGGGAAAAAATATCTGGCAAGGCTCAGGAAACGGGATGGGCGAGGCTCTGCCGAGCACATCCCGTTTCCGTGCCGCGCCAGATATTTTTTCCCATTCATGGCACTAACCTACTATTCTATTTATCCCGTCAACACCTACAAATGGCTGTAAAATGCAAAAATTGTATTGACTGGATATCAAAAATGTTTCACGGCACCGTGTTTCACGGCACATACGCACTGTGTTGACGGGATAAATACGTCTCTAGTGCGATAACTGTAACGAAGTGGTTACTAAATTTAGATCTAGTAGTCTGTGCATGATGACCATTTGTGTGTGTATAGCATATTGTCTAGCAATGCATATCTATACTCATACCATAAACGGTAGCTAATGGTAGATGTGCAGTAGCGATATCGGCAGTATGAGTGACTACTGTCTGTTCCACGTTTTTCTGCCGACAAACTTTTGGCTATTAAACACATTAAATCTAAAAAATATTTAAATGTAAGTACTTTTTCACCAATAACAAAAAAGTCACCCTCCCTGAGATTTGTTGTTTGATGAAATTCCATCAAAAATTGATTTCATAGCGAAAAAACGATTTTCCTATGGGAATTTAACATGGGCGAAAAAGAGGAGGAAGCAGTGGGGAGAGGAGTCAAACAAAGAAAATATTTGGAAATTTGTCTCCGAAAACTGGCTAGATAGCTTGGAAATGATGCAACTAAGAAAACAAAAGTTACATTTTGACAATCGGTCTACAAATACAAAAAGATAGTTTAAACAAAATTAATCTATTTTTAGCCCCTCATGTTAAATTCCCATTGGAAAATCGTGTTTATCGCAAAACAATCAATATTTAATGGAATTTCTTCATTTTTTGGGGGAGGGTGACTGTTTTGTTATTGATAAAAAACTACTTACATTTATATATTTTTAAGATTTGATGTGTTTAATGGCCAAAAGTTTGTCGGCAGCTAAACGTGGAACAGCCAGTAGTTACACGTCTTAAATTGCATATTACTTAAGATGGTATGGAAGCGTCCTGGTGCCAATGCTAAAACAGATTTATCTCCAAATTAGGAGATACTAACTCCTAATTATGAGATACTAAGTCTTAATTAGGAGATAGTAACTCCTAATTATGACTTACTATATCCTAATTGGGACATATATCTCCTAATTAGGAGTTAGTATCTCATAATTAGGACTTACAACAAATTAGGAGATCAAAGAAAAATGAGGAGATACTAAGTCCTAATTAGGATATAGTAAGTTCGGATTAGGAGATACCGATCCTGATTAGGAGATACTATCTCCTAATTAGGAGTTAGTATCTTCTAATTAGGAGATAAAACTATTTTAGCATTGGCACCAGGACGCTTCCATAAGATGGACATTCACACCTTCACGAATATAGTAATGCATTGAAACGTGATAATTACCTTTCGCAACTTGTTCTTGCACATGTTTAAATTTCGTGTACAGTTCCGTATTTCCACTGTCCCATACGTCAATCCACTGTGACTTGGTGTCGGACGTCAGCGGACGCACATGAAAGTAGAGACGGTCCGCCTTACTGCCGATGCCCACGCCCATCCGAGATGCCTTCACCGTTTTGGCGACCTTCATTAACGCCATTCCCAGGCCGAGCAGCATGGCGTTGTTCACCCGTCCACCTGGCTTCACCTCCACGGCCTGGCCCATCTGGTATCTGAATGGCAAATATACAGTATAACCGCTCTAAACCGGGCACGCATGCAGTCTCTGTATCCTTAGTTGTATGTGTTGCATTGTCATTTATCTCTGATGATAATCCCTGGTTAAGCTCGCAAAGCACACCCGCATGCCTTGGTATTGTCGTATGTCGGATTTACCGTGCAACCTCTCTAAACCGGACATCCTGGGGACATCCCCGGGTGTCCGGTTTAGAGAGGTTCCAATGTACTACCGTTCAATCTCTCTACAACAGCCACTCATGGGAAGACGCAATACTGGCTGTTGTAGACAAGTGGCTGTTGTAGGGATATTAAATTAATATCATATTGTGGAAATTGTCCATTTGGGATATAAAATATCGGCTATTACAGAGGGGAGTTGTTGCTTAGAGGTGGTTGTTCTGGGAAGTTCGACTGTACATGTCTCACCAACAATGGTAATCTCGCAATGGGGCTTATGTCATAATTCGTATGTTATGTTGGTCTAATTTAATACTATAGGAATGAATGGCCTTTTTGTGGAATTTATCGGGGTATAAACTTGGAAAAGTCACGGGAATACTGGACGAAGGCCGGAAGGCCTCGTCCAGTATTCCCGCGACTTTTCCAAGTTTATATCCCCGATAAATTCCACAAAAAGGCCATTCATTCCTTATAATTCCAGCATTTGAAATAAATTCATCAAGAAAATGTGTTTAATTTCCGTTTTCTTAAGAATTATTTTAACTGCGCCTCACGTTTACGGAAAGTAGTTCGGCGTGGGAGTTTACTGGGATATAAATTTTGGACAGAGACTTGCTACGGAAGTCGAAAATATTATTTTTTCAGGTGACGCATTTCTTTAGTATAAATAATTAAAAAATATCATGCCTCATTTGCATATGAAAATAGCCTGATACCACCACGCGTCACTATCAGTTACACACTTATTTAATTCCTATAAATGACATTTTGGGCTTACTGAGTGGGCATGTACCTTTAAAGCGCTGGAAACGACAATAGTCGTCTGCTGTTTTAAATATATATTTTCCTCCTCAAAAACATACTGAGACGATTCTACTGCGCTGCCAAAACAGGTTTTTAAAGAGATTAAAATATACAAAATGAGCAGACGGCAATTTTATTTTTCAGCGTTTTAATGGTTAAGGGGTAAACTATTGATATGGCACAACTTGAAGTACAGTATGCACTGCTACAGTATGTACCAAAACATTCAACAACATTACAGATTATGCATAGCAATATCAGAAAGATACGGTAACACATATACAAGACATCATCAATTCAAGTATACAGATTCCAGATATCTATGATCATTATAGATATATTGAAAACTGATTGAAGAGCAATAGTTACAATAATTCCGCCACGGAAGCGGTGTCGCGCCTGAAAATGCCTTATCGGTACATCGCCAAGTTTACTTCTGTTTTGTGAATGAAATAGTTGGCCCCGGATCGAGTATATTAAAACATACAAATGACGTCATTGGGGAAACCGCTGACAAAATTTTCAATGTGTGGAAGCCCAAACTTGTTAGATTTTCTTTTGTCGTATTTCAGTACTTGCATTAATATGGGTATTAATATACGCTGGATGTGTTATACTGTCATTAATGTGTTCCCTGACTGTAAGTTATCACCTTAAATACTGACTTATTGACCCCCTTCCCTGAACGTAGAATTGACACTCATGTTGGCGTGCATTGGCCACCATAGACCAATGTCAATCAGGCCGAATTCAGGAATGTCACTAAAATCCACTGTAAATCCATCGATAGAGAGAGAGAATGAGGATTAAACATCAGTTAAACCTACACGTGCGAGTTTTGTTTCGCACAGGTGTCGGATGAGTTTAAAAATAGGCTGTCGGAAGGTCGAACTTGATGTAGTTTGTGCGTTAAACGCGTCGCTTGTTTCGGAGAGTATTCGGAGGGGAGTTAACTCTGTTACTAAATTTAGCGATGACCGCAAATGGGGGCAAATCACGCGCAACAAAATAATCCGATGTATTTTTGTACGTAGAACATCCGTTGTTGATATTGTGCAGTGCAAGTAGTTTTTCATAATATTATTTTCAATTAGCGGTTGCGTATGCCAGTTAAACGTTGAGTAACACAATGCATTTTGTTGTTATGGTTATTCTAAGATATCACTACGGACGTGCCCATCGAGGGGGGTCTGGGGCGTGGCTAACTGTCCGATGCGATTCCAATACATATATAGGCTACCCTACGTAAAAAACGATGTTTTCGTTGGTTTAAGTGTTTTCTAATTGTAATCTTCGTTTTTTGTCAGAAAATGATAATGCCACACCCATGCATATTATACATCGTGATTGTTTTTTTCATTTCCAAAACCAGCGAAACATTATGACTTGTACATGTGTATAGTGTGAATTGTACTATAACAATATGTAAACTCATGTACCTGTATCTTTCATTCGGGTGTCGGTTGTCGATGTTATCTCTGTTGACGGACCGAGGGCGGTAACCAGAACCCGGCATGACATACAATCCGTCCTCGAACTCGGCGTACGCCAGATCCAGCAAGGTGATCAGGATTGGATCGAGACGTATGTAGCGCTTGCCGGGACTCAGGAAGTGTCTTAGGTTAAAATACACCGATATAGCGTCAGGACTTGTCGCCTTGTCGAAGAGCAAAGGTTTGAGAGTTTCGTTGCGGAGTTCGTTAGGATAGTCGTATTCGCTCTCAATGCCGTATGGGAGTGGGACGCTGAGGAGGTTGACTTGAGGGAAGAATACAATATGCGCTTCAAGACCGTCCTGCAGCTTGGCACAAACTTCGATATACGCTGGATCTGGGTATGTAACGTAGTCGAATCCCGCTTGGATGGCGATTGAGGCAAAATTGGATACACCAGGTGGCACGCTTATCCTCAAAGCTCTGAAATAAAATCGTTTGCAGAATATATGTTCTGTCTCTTCATTATAGGAATGAATGGCCTTTTTGTGGAATTTATCGGGGTATAAACTTTTAAAGTTTATATCCCCGATAAATTCCACAAAAAGGCCATTCATTCCTTATAATTCCAGCATTTGAAATAAATTCATCAAGAAAATGTTTTTATTTTGACAGACGGCAGCCATTTGTTTACATTGACAGCACTGACAGCGCACCTGTAGAAGGTAGTTCGGCGTGGGAGTTTACTGGGATATACATTTTGGACAGAGACTTGCTAAGGGCCAATCAAATGTTAGGGAATTGAGTAAATATTTTTGTGCTGGAATTATAAAGGTATAAAAAGTGGCTAGTTTCATTTTGTTATCCATTAGCTACTGTATCATACATTACTTTTGTCTCATGTGTTACACAGAAAATGTATATTCATTGTCACAGTTATTAATTACAGTGGAGCCCCTCTAACCCGGACACTCGGGGAAATATAGATGCTTACCTTAGATGTGTTTCGCTGTTATGTATCTCTGATTACAGTGTCTGTTGATGATTGCAAAACACTGGAATGTGCTCACAGGTCTGATTTACAGTGGAACATCTCCAAACCGGACACCCTGGGGACCTCACAGGGTGTCCGGTTTGTAGAGGTCCCACTGTAGAATAAACACTACTGTATGTATTATACTATAATACCCTGGCGACCATATTATGTTTCATTTAGATGGGTTGTACTGTAATTTATATCTCTGTCGCGTATGTTCATTATTGTAAATGACAAGAACTGACCATACATGCCATGGAGTGCTTTATTACAGTGAACCTCTCTAAACCGGATACCCTGGGGACATCTTGTAAATCTTCAAGAAACTCCATTACTCACGCATAGCATTTTGGAATGTTATAGTGTTAACTTAATGGTATGCTTTATACATAACATATACATCCAAGATTCGACCCATTAACTCGGCATAAAAAGACATTATAAGGTTTGAGCATGTCCAGCCGTGTGCAAACGTTTGCTGTGGCCCTCGGGAACTGTTTGAACCCGCGGCCGCCGCGGGTTCAAACAGTTCCCGAGGGCCACAGCAAACGTTTGCACACGGCTGGACATGATCAAACGTCATTGTTACATTTCCAACAAAAAACTGATGTAATTTGAGCATTATATTAAGTATTTTCAGTACTTTTATAAATCGTCCCATTCACGTAGATAATTTTCGGTATGCATATTCCGGGGCCGCGTCATGAACGTCATGAACGTCATGAAGTAGTGACGTCTTGAAGGCACTTCCGCGTAGTGACGTCATGAAGGCACTTGGTCTACGCGCAGCCCCGGAATGAGCATTAATGCCTAAAGCCATATGCAAACAGCACGCGCTATACATGTATATGTGCAAACAACGGAAACCATGTAACAATACCCGTTGACAGACCGTTAAACATTATTGAGTAAATAAATAAATATTATGCGTGATCATTACTTTACTCAGTATATACAATGTATATATTGGTTATGTTACACGTAAATGTACTTGTATATAAGTTATGTTTATTACATACAATTATTGTCTTTTGATGAGGTGTACACGAGATTTACGGACCTGAGGCCGAGGTGAATATGACTTTCGAAGATCCTTAATCTCGTGCACACTGACACAAAAGACAATAATTATTGTATTATATGACCCATAATACAGATCGTATTTGATACAACAACGCACGATATGTCTCATGCCGAGGCCAAAGCACAAGACGTTTGATCAGCACAAGACGTTTGACATGGAAACGAATTGCGATTTTTACGAGCAACGTAGTCGCTGATCAGTCTGCGCATCCGCGCAGTCTGATCAGCGACTACGCTGCTCGTGATTAAATCAAATGTATGCTCAAGTATCCTCAAAAGACAATACTTATTTTATTATATGACCCATATACAGATCGTATATGATACAACAACGCACGATATGTCTCGTGCTTTGGTTGCGTGATCAGTGACACTTGCATGCTGATACACCTGAATATCAGTCCCTGAGACTCGTCTCGTTCCGCGAGAGTGTTACCTCCAGGTGAATATCACATTTCGAATATCATTTTCGGACTCGTCTCGCGCAACGAGACCAGTCCGATATTGGTATCCAGGTGAATATCATATATGTCCACAGTCATGTGACCTGAAATTGGACAATCTCTTTGGTTGAAATTGTCTGTGATATAATAATATCGGTTGTACTGCTGGGATAACAGTAAGTAAAATGTTTCCTCCCGTGACCAGGATGCCGAACAATTCAATGTATAATGCATATGTACTAAGTAACGTTACCTGCCCTCCAAGAACAGCCTCGACATGCCCTGGTCCAGACGGCTTGTTAACGCACGATCCACCCGTACTGAGTAACAAAATAGACGAAGCATATGTGAATACTTGTAGTCGAGATATATCATACAAATAAGTACATGTAATACTCGTACAATGGTGTCACGGGGCATAACTGTATTGCATACTTGTAATAGAAGTAAATCGTATGTGTATCAGGTGCGGATCCAGCATTTGGGGAACGGGGTGTGTCTAGTTGCGAAGGTAACTCTTGCAATCTACTCCCGTACCATCCGTAGCTAGCTACGGACGGTACGGGAGTAATTGTAAGAGTTACCGTTCGCAACTATATAGTAGGGGTTTTCTCGAGCTCTTCGAAATGCACTTTCCTGTATTTTACGGCATTTAAATTCAGACTCTAACTGGTGGTAAACTGTGATCTATGTAAACTCCGTGGATGAGGGGGGGGGGGGTTACAACCCCGGAACTCCCCCCTCCCTCCAGATCCGCCCCTGTGTGTATCATACATGTGCAATCATGTAACATGTTAAGCAAACACAGTTTGATTATTCGATCAATGCATCTGAAAATTATCGAGATTTATATACTATATATACTGTATTAGTCGTGACAATTAAATCATTATATGCAATGTATATGAAAAGTCGCGGGAATACTGGACGAAGGCCGGAAGGCCTTGTCCAGTATTCCCGCGACTTTTCAAAGTGGGTGTCATCAACATAAGTTTTACAGAAAGAATGGGGCCCACTGACTGAAGTAAACCGGAGTAGATATACATGTAGATGCATGTGTACACATTAAATCATTAAATGAATTTACATTTGAACATGCAGATGTCATTAATTATTTATCGTTGACATGCGCAATTGGTTGTCTCGCCCTTGCCAATAGCATGGCCGCATATATATATCACATGAACCATAGTTCAAACAGTGCTCTAACTAGACAAAACTGCCATTGACACCATGCATTACATTTCAAGCTATCATATGCATAGACTTATCTGTAAGAGAAAACCCGTAACTGTCAACGTACAAATAATACACAGTGTAGGAAACACCCGTAATCACCCGCATGCACCCTCCCGCAGTCGCTATAAAAATGCACAGCCCACAAAAAAATCATACAGAGATGCAAACGCCCCCCGAAACATTATAAAATGCATTTCAGCTCGATAATGTTGTTCAGAAATGTAATAAATATGATATTCCATCATACATGTTTGAATAGCTTGATATAATACATTCGTGTACGTCGGATTCCGCGTAAACAACTCGTTCGCTTCGCTTACTCTTTGTTTACGTGGAATCCGACGTACACTCGTGTATTATTTCACGCTATTCAAACAGGTACGATGGAATACCCTCTATTTCTCCAGGCACAGTCGCGGGCATCACATGTACACCCCTCGAGGCAATTCACACTTCAGTTGAAGGTGTCAGTGGTAGAAGGGTGTTAGGTTCTTATAGACTTAGCTCACTTATTCCAGTGGCACCTTCAATTGTTTACAGTTCCCGTGGCCTACTGGTCCATGCATCTGCCTTGCAAGAGGGAGGTTGAAGGTTAGAACATCCGCTCTGGCTGAATTGGCCGGTTGGTAAGCCGCCAGCTAGTTAATGAAATGGTACCAATTGCCTACCTGTCTGGTGCATGGTATATACGATAGAACTTGGGACGTACTGTAGCCGATTTGACCAAAATTATCTAGCTAAGTATACTTTGAGGGAGTAGTCATTTATTTTCCATAAATGCATTATTTCATATAGAACTAACGACGGCTTATATTTGATGATTAAACGTATGCAGAATTATTATACTGAATGTATTACATTATCACAGCCATAAGGCTGTGATAATGTAATAAATTCAGTATAATAAAAATGAATAAATTCATCATTAAATTCACAATTTCTCCCTCAACGTGTACATGTACTTAGCAAGATAAGTATATTTGCAATTTTTTGTGAAATATGCTACCGATCTTCAGAGATTATCATATGTCAACAACTGGCTTGCTCTTTCAGTATGGGTGACACTATGATAAACAACAGTTAACGTTACGCTAAGCTTGTTGTATACATGTACACACACTGTTGCACTATACATACGAGTCTGTGACGAGAGGACGGCTAGTCTCTGAAGGCGAATTGCGAGCCGCATGCCCATGGTCCGTGTACCACACCAGTCCCACATATCCGGGCTCCCCGCGACCGTACTGCAGTTCCGGCACCGACGAGTCTCCACCCCGCACCACGTGTCATCGGGGCCCTCGGGACCGAACTCCACGTCATTAAACGGGTACGGCACCAGCCTAACACACACGGAACATAATTATATGATATTTTCCAAAATAGTAAACACGTAGAGGTGAAAAGTTTGCATCGTGCCTTAGCATGAACCTACACATTGAATAGATTGCGGATCCCAACTATCGTACTGTTGTCGTACATGCATCTACGTTCACCGTTCATGTAAGACTAATTATAGCGTATTGTTACATGACTGCCGTTGTTCGACACCGCTCACAGCCGTGTTCAAACGTACAGCGCGTGCTGTTTGACCATGAATGTAGACAATGCGCATTCCGGGGCCCAGCCAACACCTACGTAATGCATGTGTCTCATGACGTTAGGCTAGAATGCGCCATTACGTCACAAGACCAGTTCACAACGGTCGCAACGAAATTTTTAAATTGATGCGGCTGCATCACGCGCCATGTACTGCGGCCCCGGAATAAGTATGTGTAAATCAGCTGTTTGAATAGAGCTAATTATCAAAGTACTATATATGCTCAAATTGCACGATATTTCCGACGGAAATGCAACCTTGTAGAACCTTATATTCACAAAACCGGCCGCTATCATCTGTCAGTGTTATAATGAAAAGGCCTTCTTTCACATGTACATTGTTGTATGTAAGCGGGCTGCCTGTATACATGTATATCAGGGGCCGGTTTCGCTAAAATGTTCGTAAGTGCAAATTTAGGATCGTCTGGAAATTTCAATTGATAGATTTACATTTATTGAGCATAGGCTGCATATGCAGCCTATGCTCAATACATGTAAATCCAATAATTGTTTACAAGAAAACATTGCTGATGTGAAATTTACAGACTATCATAATTTTGAACTTACGAACATTTTAGTCGTACGAAGTTTAGTGAAACGGCCCCAGCATGTACATGCAGGGACCATGTTGACGTGATTGCAACCAACGATTGTTACATGAAGTTGTCAGCAATTCAAAAAATAACTACAGTGAAACTTGTCTACACCGGACACCCCCCATGGTGTCCTGATTAGAGATGTTGCACTGTAAATCAGGCATTTGATCGTTCTGAGCCATATATGTGTGCTATGCGATCATGAACAGAGATTATCACCTGGGATAAATTACCAAAAGACTCATGAAAACTATTATCAGATTTATTGGTGTCCGGTTTAGTGAGGTTCCACTGTATTTTATAATAATTGTTATTATGGACAAAAGGAGACCATCAGAAAAAAGAAGTATTGCCTCTTAAATCTCGCGATGACATCTTGCGACACTGTTCCGGTATAATCGCCACACGCAGTCTCCATGGTAACGCCAGGCGGGAACGTCCCGTGCAGAGCCAGTGCCGGTGGCTGGACTTCACCCCCGCGCTCACGTGCCGCCGCTTCACCTGTTGCATTTATGAATGGTTCAGTAGGAAAATGAGACTAACTTAACCCTCTTTTCTAGTGACCTCGTGATGAGAATTACTTGACCCTCTCGAATGAAACAAGCATTACATTTTGACCTTCGCAGCATATAGTATTTATATTTATCCCGTCAACATGTACTGTATGTGCAGTGAAACACGGTGCTGTGAAACATTTTTGATATACTATCAATACGACCTAATTACTGCGTATGAATATGTGCGGTGGCTGGGGTTATGTTATTGTTTTGCATTTTAAAGCCATTTGTAGGTGTTGACGGGATAAATAGAATAGTAGGTTAGTGCCGTGAATGGGAAAACATATCTGACGCGGCACGGAAACGGGATGTGCTCGACAGAGCCTCGCTCATCCCGTTTCCTAAGCCTTGCCAGATATGTTTTCCCATTCACGGCACTAACCTACTATTCTCTATATACCCCACTCGGTGTGTACACTATTACTGTACATTTCAATTTCTTCCTCTGCACTGTACATGCTCTAGATCATTTACCTATCATTCATCTATAGCAAATATATTATTCGCTATACATGTAGCGAAATGATACTTTTATTATATACATGTACATCTCGTATAGTAGGATGTAACTCGTTAAAGGTACATGCCCAGTCAGTAGACAGAAAATGTTCTTTATATCAGAGACATCATCTGAGACATTTTCTGGCAAAATGAACATTCATTCATGATTACCCCACATATTGATTGGCATTATTATACATTTTATATCGGACGTAAAGGTTCACACTTATATCAGGGGCTATAACCCGTGTTTCATTAAAATGTTAACGGACAATATTACTTTTTTTTTCTCTGTATTTATTTGTTTATGTGCAATGATATATAATACTTTATAATCTGTTGAAAATGTTATTTTGTCAGGTGAAATTAGTATAAATAATTAAAATATATTATGCCTCATTTGCATATGAAAATAGCCTGATACCATCGCGAGTCACTATCAGTAAAATAAATATTACTAAATTATTATATCTGTATAGCTGGCACTCGTAATTTTTTAAAACTGGTGGAATAGTGACACAATTATACACTTATTTCATTCCTGTAAAGAACATTGTGTGCCTTCTGAGTGGGCATGTACATGTAACCCTTTCAACACAACAGGCCTGTATAGTGGTATTGGCAAAAGGTGTAGATCCAGATGAGCCGGCTCATGACCAGCCGTCTCATCAGGATCTGCACATTTTGCAAGTAATTTCTCAGTTACTTAGGGGCAAATGCCGTCCCGTAAGAAAGGGAACATCAATGTAAACGTAGTGCAAATATTGTACTACTATTGCATATGACGGTTAAGCTGCTATATTTACGAACATGAACGTTAGCGACATGTTGACAAATCGATGGTCTAGTAACATAAGGTCGTAACTGCTATGCTTTAGCATAGCAGTTACGACCTTATGTTACTAGACCATCGAAATGTTAACTTAAGCGTGACATAACGTGGACGAATTAATTTACGCATTCTACTAACCTACAGTTTCTAACATGTTCCTGACACGTGAATGATCAACGTCACCCGAACGTCGTTTCCTTGACAACAGTGATCTTTTCTCGACGTCGTGTCCGCTCCGCTTAACACACATACTGACACTGCGGTTATCGGCATGTGAGGCGGCATACGGGAACCTGGAACAAACGGCCAGCTCAGTCAGTCGCTGTCGTGTGGACAATTCTGTTTCCTGGTCTAGCTCTCCGGTCGCTCTTGCAAGTGTTACGATGGCGGCACGACCGTCATTAAATACGGACATAGTACCGTGCTTCCTGTCTGGATACGTGGACGTTGGCTCGTCCCAGGCCTCGATGACGTGAAGTTTCACTGCAAATAAAGAAATAACTACTCCAATGACACGTATTTAAACCGGACACACATAAACATGTAATAGGTGTGAGTTGATGTATTTAATATGAATGGGTTGTACACATTTGATTGATTTATTGATTGGTGTTTAACGGCCTATCAACAGCTACGGGGGTTGTACAGAATGTATAATGATAGCTTACGTGCATCTACGATCATGCACCATTCTATACAGCTTGTACTGTAGTACTCCTATACTGGCATTTCGGGGACGTTTCACTAAACGTCGTAAGATTAAAATCTTCGTAAGCGGAAAAATATGATTATGATATGAATATGAACCTTGGATTTTCATTTATTGAGCATAGGCTGCATATGCAGCCTATGCTCAATAAATGTAAATCCATTAATTGATTTTTCCAGACGATCCTAAATTTGCACTTACGAACATTTTAGTAGTACGAAGTTTAGTAAAACGGGCCCCTGGAATTGCAGTGGGACCTCTACGCCAGACACCTTGTGAACATCATCCCATGGTGCTCTGTGTGCGTGCTTGGGAGTACGGTTTAGAGATATTTTACTGTGTATTGTATTGCCCATTCACCGTATTATGACGGGATATAAACAATGTGATTGACACTAATAGTTCTCACAGAAGGAAACCGATAGAAGCCATTCTAAGCAACAGAAATGCGGAACAGTAAATGTGATGCTAGTTTATAATGTATGATTATTAACGGACATGTTATGTGAAGTTTGTCAAAAACGTTACCGATTTCTGCTGCATGATGTCCCTGGTACGTTTAGTTATACCATTCAAGGCAACTAATTAAAAATAACATGAAATCCCCGGGATGAACAATGTGCAGTCGAACCTCTCTAAACCGGACACAGAGAAAAGTTAGTTTTGCTCAATCTCGATCGCGTTCATTGCCATTTATCTCCGATGATAGTGTTTGTTCATGATCACGAAACACCCACGCGTGTATTGAAATAGTCATGCGTATGTTTTACATTGGAACCTGTGTAAACCGGATACCTCCCGGGGTGTCCGGTTTATAGAGAATAGTAGGTTAGTGCCGTGAATGGGAAAAAATATCCGGCAAGGCTCAAGAATTTCTTTATTTCTCATCAGAAGTATATGTTGTGACCACTCATTTGAACCGTCTCAAATGAGTGGTCACAACACATACTTTGGTTCAGAAATAAGGAAAATAGATAGAGAATAGTAGGTTAGTGCCGTGAATGGGAAAACATATCTGACAAGGCTCAGGAAACGGGATGGGCGAGGCTCTGCCGAGCACATCCAGTTTCCGTGCCGCGTCAGATATTTTTTTCCATTCACGGCACTAACCTACTATTCTATTTATCCCGTCAACACCTACAAATGGCTGTAAAATGCAAAAATAGTATTGACTGGATATCAAAAATGTTTCACGGCACCGTGTTTCACGGCACATACGCACTGTGTTGACGAGATAAAGAGAACTTCCACTGTATGTGTATGTAGATCCAAACTCCACAGTCCTTCTAGTAAACTTACGATCTGGCCATTCTGCGTGGACGAACTTGGCTAATCGCGTGAGAGAAGACGCCATTTCCGTTGTCACCATTCTCGCTGCGCATGCGTTGTCGTCATCTTCACCCACAATGCCCTGCGCGCAATTCACACATGTTCGGCCTAAATGGCCACACCAGCTGTCGTTTGAAGAACCCTCTGGGTGAAACAGCACGTAATTACCCCATATCTGCTTCAATCTGTGGGAGACAGATGAAGGAATA
The DNA here is from genome assembly GCA_029237695.1 of Conchocele bisecta. Taxonomy (NCBI): domain Eukaryota; kingdom Metazoa; phylum Mollusca; class Bivalvia; order Lucinida; family Thyasiridae; genus Conchocele; species Conchocele bisecta. Next base: position 121,205,816 of record CM055265.1, on the reverse strand, counting down.
GCCATGCTATGTACGTACATTTATCCCGTCAACACAGTGCGTATGTGCCGTGAAACATGGTGCCGTGAAACATTTTGGATATCCTGTTAATACAACCTAATCACTACGTATGAATAAGTTCGGTGGCTATGTGTAGGTGTTGACGGGATAAATAGAATAGTAGGTTATATTAGTGCCGTGAATGGGAAACATATCTGGCGCGGCACGGAAACGGGATGTGCTCGGCAGAGCCTCACCCATCCCGTTTCCTAAGCCTTGCCAGATATGTTTTCAGATTCACGGCATTAACCTACTATTTCCTATATACAATGCACCATCCACATATACAAACACACGTATACTGGCAAAGTAATGGGGAAACGTTAAATTCCAGCGGCATAAGCTGTCAGTATTGATGGCAATGTAGTAATTATACGTATATGTTATTGTTCATATGGATACTTAAGGAATTAAATGCGAGGGAGCGCTAGCGACCGCAGCATTTAGTTCCTGAAATATCCAATATGTGAGCAATAACATACTTACAGTGGCGTCAGCGTGTAAGTGCACACACGAACGAACACGACAGGTTGGAACCAACCTGTCGTTTTCGTTCGTGTGTGCACTTACATGTACACGCTGACACCACTGTATTGTTCAGCCAAGTGTACAATGCAATATCACATCCGGGTATTGATTTTCCATTTCCTGTCGAGCAGGTACATGTACATGTAGTAGTCATTAAATATGGTCATATATAACTTATTGGTGTTAAATGTCGCAATATGTGAAATAAGTGGTGCACAATGCTGCCCAGCGATTGGCTTAGAAAGAAGGGCGAGCTAAAAATGTAGATGACACCAATGTATAACGTTTAAATGTATGAAAAAAGGAATGAATACTTAATTATCTACTATTATGAATCCATGAGGTCAAGGTGAATGTCAATATGTTAAATTGGTATGATATAAACACAACCTCTCTATATAACAATGTTTAACAATGTTGTCGAACTCTTCATTTTCAAGAGGGTCGCCAATTATGTACATTCATTTTTACTTTTCGCCACTGTATTGAAATTGTAAGTCGCATGACCTTTTAGTTTCGATTAATTGTAACACAAACTAATGTGGGCAAGTTTTAACACGAAACTGATAAATTATTGCATTTATGGAAATTCAAGATGGCCGCCAGATGTTTCATTTATTTACATCATTTACACTTGTATGCATGATACGTGCAACTGGAACCGTTAATTTAGACAAGAGATTCGTACGTGCTAAAGGTGCCGTCACCACGCACAACTGGATCTGATGCTCCGCCACAAACGTCGTCCATCGATAGATCCTCAAGCGACATGTATACATCGGCCTGACAATCGGCGCGGCAGTGTGTCAGTAGCGTTTGTCGAAGGGGCTCCAGCTTACGGCTCAGACTATCCATCAGTTTTACGTTCCTGTGAATTAGAGGGTATCATGTTATTTGTGATTGTGACTGGAGAAATGGGGCTTATGAGTTTTGCGACCAGTACAGATCCAGATCAGACTGTGCATCCGCACAGTCTGATCAGGATCTGCACTGTTCGCCATTACATCAATTAAACACATGTCAAGCAGTATCGATCGTTATCAGGCTACATGAGTGTTATATGTGATCAGAAGCTACACTGGACATACAAACCATAACCCCCATTTATGCAGTCACAGTCACGTTTTAGAGCGAATACATAGCCACAGCTTCGCCTGATGACGTTTTCTCAACAAACAATAAGGTGTGCACACAATTGTTCCAGTTCATAGACGATTCATGTAATTCCTTCATATTACCTAATCACGCCTGAAAAACTATTAACATAGTCACAGGCAGACAGCACGCCAATACGCGTACAGTTGTTTCTGTCAAAATGTTCCGGGTTTATACGTGTACAAAGTGTTGTGCGTTGCGTATCCGTGGAGTTTCCGTTAGTTGCGTTTCAAACCGTGTGTCGTCTACGTGTAATACGTTTTCGGCCATGCGTTGCGTTTCCCCACTTTTGCGCATGCGCGAAAGTCGAACAAACCGTGTTCAATGCATTGAGTTTCAAAAGCGAGTAATCCGTGTACAACGGTTGTAAACGTATACAACGGTTGTAAACAACGTATTGAGTTTCAAAAGCGTGTAATCCGTGTACAACGGTTGTAAACGTGTACAACGGTTGTAAACGTATACAACGCTAAGGTAAACCGTTTAAACGATTTAACGCTTTCTTTGACGAACGGTTACACGCATCTACATGTACACAGCACCGTACAGATGAAACCGTGTTATACGTATAACACGTTTCCACGGGTTTTAACGCATTGCACGTTTTGGTATGCCAACCTTGTATCGCGTAGAATGCGCATGCTCTGATCGTTCTTCGTGTGTGTATATATACTTCTAGACTCACTGCAGGGCTTCTAAAATTTTCAGTTTTCCGGTTCTGGACCGATTTTTGAACTCTCAGACCGATTGAGATTTGAAAGCTAGTCTTAAAAATCGGTCCGAGAAAAATTGCCAGTCGGCTGCTATTTCGCTATAAACCTTGTAAATTTACCGGTTTTGACCACCAAGTAATTTATGACACATATCCGCGGGCCATATCCGTGTTAAACCAGTGTGCAGCTTGCTGTGTATTCAGTTTCTCCAAATATCGATTAATCTTAACACACGCGTGGGACAGGTGTATAGCGGATTAGTGACTGAAATAGACTGGCTTCAGCGTAAAGATAATACGAGAGTTCCTAGACTCGCCATTTCTGATGATGTTAAAATAAAATAAAGAAACCATGCACTGTGTTTATCTGTGTTCGTAATATTTAACCCCAAGTAACTGACACGGACTATCGGCCCGGGCTATTCCATATAAAGTTAGGAACTGTTACATTACGCTGTATTATGAGTCATTTTTGTGTATATAAAATGTACATAGGAATGCCGCAGATCCTGATGAGCCGGCTCACGTGATCTACAATTCTCAAACTTTTATTTTGATAAACGACAAGGTACATCTGTCGTGTTAAAAGCGTGACTCATTAGTCATCAGGGATTAGGGATCAATTGAAGTGCTAAGTCACACCGCCGATGTACTTTGAACTCGATCTGAGGGTATGTATTCGCGATATTTTAAAAGGGACGAAACAAGGACGCCTCGAAGCGATCGGGGCCGAACAGGTATTTGCGTTAAAACGTGTAACCGTTGTACACGTTTCAACGCTTTCATATGGCTACACGCTACCAGGTAAAGCGTTGTACACGTTTCAACTCTTTCACCTCGCTACATAATTATACGCCAAAGCGTGTTATACGCCTTGAAGCTAAACGTATTACACGCTTTAAAACTAAACGGTTTGACAATGTGTGTTACACGTGTACGAACCGTATTATACGTTTAAACAACGTATGCAACGCTTTTAAACTAAACGGTTTGACAATGTGTATTACACGTGTACGAACCGTATTATACGTTTAAACAACGTATACAACGCTACAGCAAACCGTTGCGTTCGCGTTGCGTTCGCGTTGAGTTTGCAAGTGTTGTCTACGGTGGAACAAAAACGGAGACTGCACTGTATATTGGTTCTCGTTCGTTGCAATAATAATCAAAGTACTGAAAGAACTGAAACTGTATCGCCAGAAACAAATAGTAAGAAATTGTGCCTGCCCCACACTAATGATGCCCCCATTGGCAGACATTGCAGTGAAAAACATTCAGATTAGATACTAGGATTTTTGAAAGTGTCTGGTTTAGAGAGGTTTCACTGTATATACAGTGGAACCTCTGTAAACCGGAAACCGAAACACCCGTGCTTTTACTGGTTGTATTGGTCATTTATCTCAGTTGACGATGATTTTCGTGATCGCATAGAACATAATTATGGCTCAGAATGATCAAATGATCAATTTACAGAGAAACATCTCTAAGCCGGATACCCTGGGGATCTCCCAGGGTGTCCGGTTTGGAGAGGTCTCACTGTATATATGTACATTGTACATGTAAGCCACACTCGTTTACCAGTAGCCTATTGCATCAACATTGCAAAGTATACTTTAGTAGCAAAGTATACTTTGAGGGAGAAATTTTCAATTTTATGATAAATTTATTAATTTTTATTATACTGAATTTATTACATTATCACAGCCATTATGGCTGTGATAATGTAATAAATTCAGTATAATAATTCTGCAGACTTTTAATCATCAAATATTTAGTTATATATGAAATAATACATGTTGGGAAAAATAAATGATTACTCCCTCAAAGTATACTTTGCTAGTAAAGTATACTTTGCAATGTTGGTGAAATAGGCTACTGGTCTCACGAGACACACACACACACACACACCACACACACACACACACACACTTACCAGATGGGTATCCTGAAGGCTTCTACTTTAAGATCCGTTTCCGTGACGGTAATGTTCGAGTCGACCGTGACCGAACTGCTAAAACAACGTTCTGTACCATCTGATGTCGACAGGACCCGCACCGTTGGCCGGACACTGAAACGACAGAGATCGTGCTCTGACCCATGCTATCGCGAGTAAGCAGAATTTGGCATTATCTCTCGCCTGTCGAGTCGGCAGTAAAACGTGTAACAGACAGTCACGTTAGTTACTGTTTGAGTAAGTGTAGGGTTTTTGGCTATTTCCAGATAAAGATACGTGTAAGGTAATGACTTTATACAAAAACTAGTTTCCTAGAAACTGGGTGATGTGGAAGAACCTCTTGATACTAACCTGACTCGGATGGGCGGCCCCAGGTCCATGTCGATGTCCTTCTGTGCCCAGGATATTACCGGATATATGGTCAGGTTCTGGTGGAAGGCAAACGATGCGTTCAACGCGCTGTTAGTGTCCACGTCTTGGCCAGATGTCCGCGATGTCCAGTTGTAGCTGCTGACGTCATTCATGGCTGGCCGACCTGCCTCATACGCTTGGGCTACAATGGCACGGGCTAATATGCATGATCGTAGCGACATATGAAATACGTGTTACAGCGATAAAATATATAGAGGATATTCATATTTTTGCAACGAATATGACATATATGTTCATCGAGTGGTGTGAAATGTCCATATTTCTCACCACTCGATGAACATATATGTCATATTCGTTGCAAAAATATGAATATTCTATTTATTATATACCGCTCCATCGAAATTAGCAGTTTTTTAGACTGTATAAAGTAATGAATGTGTATTTGCAGCCTATTTTACTGCCGATGCGCGTTATGAATATAGATAGCGGAAGTAGTCGTATTTTCACCGGAAGTTGTTTATTTCATCGATGAGAACATATGACTTTTATTTACATCGTATAACTAATTATTTCATGGGTACAGTGGGGTCAGCGTGTGGGTCACATGAACGACAGGTTGGTTCCAACCTGACCCCACTTTAGGTATATAATACATAATATTGTTTGGGATTCAGCAAAAAGGTACGGAGCCCCGCAGGGGACGCATAATTATTTTTTTTATTAATTCGTTCCCACGAAATAACAATTCGTTCCCTCAATTTAACAATTCTTTCCCACGAATTAACACATCGAGGGAATTAATTGTCATTTCGCGGGAACGAATTTTTAATGCGAGAGAACGAATTGTTATATCGTGGGAACGAATTGTTAATTCAAGGGACCGAATTGTTAAATTGAGGGAACGAATTGTTATATCGTGGGAACGAATTGTTATATCGTGGGTACGAATTGTTATATCGTGGGAATGAATTGTTAGTTCGAGGGAACGAATTGTTAAATTGAGGGAACGAATTGTTAGAAAGGAATGTACATTGCGTGTAATGCAATACGATAATTATATGTATGTAACACAGATTCTATATTTTAAACTCAATCATTTATTACTTACAAATCACCAGCTTCCCATTTATGTCCATATCGCCGCTGTAATGCGTGACGTTGCCACAGGTGGACGTTAATGCCATATTGGTCTGGCTGGCGTACGTTACACTCATCATGATAGGAGGGAATGTTCTGAACACGGCCACAGGCGCCTGTAACATACCACAGTGGATATATAGAGTTTATTCAACTACCATTTTTAAATATCGAATTTATTTCCCTTGACATCTGTAAATCCGATAAAGAAACGAGTGCGGAGCACCAGTTTCTTTGTCGGATTTACAGATGTCAAGGGAAATAAATATGGTATTTCAAAATGGTAGTGGACTAAATTGTATATTACAGGCTCTTCGAAAAATGTGAAATTTGCTCTTAGACCAGCTTACAACGATGTCAAAATAGACAAGTTTAACGTTAGCGTATGAATTGTTTCTTCACCGGAAATGCCGTCAATACGTGATGTAAATTACGTCTCGCGAACGTCTACGAAGAAATATTTACTTCAAGAAATATCACTGGGTAGCAATAATATATATTTTGATTGTTTCCAGTGTTGTGAAGTGCCACTGTAAATGAGGTATGCATGTATTACTAGTGAAACTTACCACTAAGTCTTGTTGAGCTTAATTCATTCAGTAGTTAGACTACTGGGGTGGGGGGGGGGGGGCGTTTCACTAAGCTTCGTACGACTGAAATGTTCGTAAGTGCAAATCTAGGATCGGCTTGAAATCGTCTTGAAATTCAATTGATGGATTTACATTTATTGAGTATAGGCTGCATATGTCGCCTATGCTCAATACATGTAAATCCAACAATTGTTTACAAGAAAACATTGTTAACCCTTACACCGCTATTTAAATCTGCTGTTTATTTTCTGTTTTACATTTTTATCATCAAAAACATGCTTTGACTGCACTTTATAATAATTTACAACATGCTTTGACCGCGCTTCAGAATCATTTCCATTGGAAATGATTCTGAAGTGCTGTCAAACTATGTTTTTATTGAGAAATAAGGCAATATATAAAAGCAACAGCAGACGACACTTGTGTGTAGCGGTCTAAGGGTTAAAGTGAAATTTACAGGCTAACATAATTTTGCAATTACAAATATTTTAGTCGTACGAAGTTTAGTGAAACGGCCGCCAGATACATCACGCCTAACCCAAGTGGTCGTATGAGTTATATCGACTAATAGTCAACAAGCATTCGTGACCAAATCAAACGCATATGTGGCTGTGACTGGTGGAAAGGGGCCTATGGACTTTTGTGACCAGTGTAGATCAAGTTTAGCCTGTGTATCCGCCATTCCATCAATGAAACACCTAGCATGCTTTTAACAAGCAATATAGATCGACATCAGGGGGCCGTTTCACTAAACTTCTTACGACTAAAATGTTCGTAAGTACAAAATTATGATTGTCTGTAAATTGTACATTAACAATATTTTCTTGTAAACAATTATTGGATTTACATGTATTGAGCATAGGCTGCAAATGCAGCCTATGCTCAATACATGTGAATCCATCAATTGAAATTTACAGATGATCCTAAATTTGCACTTACGAACATTTTAGTCGTACGAAGGTTAGACCCCAGATTACAAACGTGTGCTACTTGATCAGGAGCTATACTCGTCATAAATCAGATAAAGCCAATTTCTCCAGTCACAACCACATTTCATCATAACACATTACACCACAGACACTAGTAAACTATAATGAGTAATTTATATAGATATATCACAGAAGTGCTGATTTAATACGATGTATGTTGAGCTTGAGTACTGATTGCATGGGAACGAGGCTATGCCGAGAGTCCAATGGAATCGGTGAATGCATTTATTGGATGTGATATTAAATCAACACAAATATTAAATGTTTCTTATTGCACAAGCACATCATCATACATTGATTCTGTTACGATCACACAGCGTCCTTTCTACATTAGTTTAGTTTATATATTTATTACATTGAATTAGTATGGTTGTTAAACACAGTCTGTTGTTACAATGAAAGGGCTTTCCTCATACCGTTGCAAAACAAATATAATGTATATACATGAAATGAAATATTATAATTCCTGTTGTTGCATTAGATTCCGCCATTCAACGATAGTTGTGTGTATTTCCCCATGTTGTATGTGATATACTGTAATGGGATGTAATAAAGATTATTTGATCTGGTTTGAAACACCAGTGATCTGATATACTACAATAATTACGAGATTAGAGTATATACTGCACTGCATGTATGCCGCACCTGTAGCCTATTTCACTAATATTGCAAAGTATACTTTTCTAGCAAAGATACATTGAGGGAGAATTTTCAATTTTAGGATAAATTTGTTAATTTTTATTATACTTAATTTATTACATTATCACAGCCATTTTGGCTGTGATAATGTAATAAATTCAGTATAATAATTCTGCATACTTTTAATCATCAAATATATGCAGTCGTTAGTTCTATATGAAATAATGCATTTCGGGAAAAATAAATGCTTACTCCCTCAAAGTATACTTTGCTAGAAAAATATACTTGGCAATGCTGGTGAAATAGGCTACTGATACACTACAATAATTACGAGAGTAGAGTATACACTGCATGTATGCCGTACCTGGCCGTAATGGCATTTTGAATAGTCACCTCTACTATTGGCTAACGTACAGTCGTGATCAAATCACTCCTAAATGAGATAGCTGAACGCTTTCCACTTCATATGCAATCAGTTGGGATAGCTGAACGCTTTCCACTTCATATGCAATCAGTTGGGATAGCTGAACGCTTTCCACTTCATATGCAATCAGTTGGGATAGCTGAACGCTTTCCACTTCATATGCAATCAGTTGTGATAGCTGAACGCTTTCCACTTCTTATGCAATCAAGTTGGGATATCTGAAAACCGTTTTTCCGCTAGATATGCAAGCAGTTGGGATAGCTCTGAAACGCTTTCCAATTCATATGCAATCAGTTGGATAGTCTGGAACGCTTACCACTTCATTAATGCAATCAGTTGGGATAGCTGAACGCTTTCCACTTCATTATGCAATCAGTAGGGAATTGGGAAGCTGAATCGATTTCCACTTTCATATGCAATCAAGTTGGGATAGAACTGAACGTTTTCCGCTTTATATCGCAATCAGGTTGGGAATATTCTGAACGATTTCCACTTCATATGCAATCAGGTTGGGATAGCTGAACGCTTTCCACTTCATATGCAATCAGTTGGGATAGCTGAACGCTTTCCACTTCATATGCAATCAGTTGGGATAGCTGAACGCTTTCCACTTCATATGCAATCAGTTGGGATTAGGCATGAACGCTTTCCATTCATATTGCAAATCCAGTTGGGATAGATGAACGTTTTCCGCTTTATATGCAATCAGTTGGGATAGCTGAACGCTTTCCGCTTGATAGGTAATCAGTTGGGATAGCTGAACGTTTTCCGCTTTATATGCAATCAGTTAGGATAGCTGAACGCTTTCCGCTGTATATGCACTCAGTTGGGATAGCTGAACGTTTTCACGCTGTATAGGCAATCAGTTGGGACAGCTGAACGCTTTCCGCTGTATATGCACTCAGTTGGGATAGCTGAACGCTTTCCGCTGTATAGTCAATCAGTTGCTATATACATAATGCTCTAATGTAATGTAACGTAATTGTAATATAATTAGAGATATTAACTCAGAACACATCTTGGGGTAGGTCCACTCACCTGAAACACCAGTTCGGGTGGATTGGTCCAAGGTGTGCCGGACTTGGTGAGAGTTATCTCCTGGTGAGACTCGAGGCTGTATGTCTGATGTATAGTTGTGTCTAGTTCTAGCTGGACCGTGTACTTCAACACCTCGGCCTTGTTTTTCACCTTCTTCACCTTCAGTTCGCTATATGTGGTATAAACCAGTAGCCGATTTCACCCAAATTGCAAAGTATACTTATCTTGCTAAGTACAATTTGAGGAAGAGATTTTCAATTTAAGGATACATTTATTATTTTTTTATGAAATAAAATACTTTTTTTCTGACCAAATTAGTATACTGAATTTATTACATTATCACAGTCATTTTGGCTGTGATAATGTAATACAATCAGTATAATAAATTTCCGTAGTTTTAATCATCAAATATATGTAGTTGTTAACTCTATATGAAATGGTGCATGTCGGGAAAAATAACTGATTACACCCTCAAAGTATACTTATCTAGATAAGCATGATCAGCAAGTTTGGTGAAATCGGCTACTGACTTGTAAATATTTTTTTTTTTTTTTTTTTTTATTACCAGTGGATCATATTTTTATTCATAAGTACATGTACATACAATCAAATACAATAAAATACAATCGATGTTCCCGGTATTTAGCCGGTACCCATTTACAGCTGGGTGGACTGAAGCAGTGTGGATAAAGTGTCATGCTCAAGGACACAACGCACGCCTCCGGTGAGGCTCGAACCCACGACCGTAAGATCAGCAGTCCGACGCCTCAGACCGCTCGACCACATCCCGGATTTGTTCATGATTCCAAAAACGAATGATTGCCTATCGTTGGACCATCGTTTTCATTTGTTTGTATAATTGGAAAACAACGTTTTCGTTGGCTTAAGCGTGTCAATACGATGCGTTGAACAAAACATCAAACGATAATCGTTTCGATGGTATTTACTTCCATTTTCCATTTGATTCCTTTTCTTCGCTGTATGTTACCGATCTTGTAAAGAAGCGATGACATACGGTAACTCCCTTTACAACAACGTCCGAAGCATCAGCGGCCTTCTAATTTGCGGAAGTTGTCCGTGTGACGTCCGTTGCTTAGCTTACATTTAAAGCATCACAAAAGCAGAGTCGTTCTAAGGAGTGTTACTCATATTATCTGTAGGGCGTAACGTGGGACGATACTGTGGCCGGTATAGTGCCTGATCCAATCCTTCAACGTGGACAGGGTGGATCGTCGCATGTTTATACATACCAGGGGCGGATATGGAAGGGAAGTTACGGGGTTGCACCCCCCCCCCCCGTTCAGCCACGGAATTTACATAGATCAAAGTTAGCAACAGTTAGAGTCTGAATTTAAATGCCCTAAACACAGGAAAGTGCATTTCGAAGAGCTCGAAAATGGGACAACACCCTAGTTGCGAACTTTAACCCTTGCAATTACTCCAATACTCCCGTACCGTAGCTAGCTAGCTACGGACGGTACGGGAGTAGATTGCAATAGTTACCTTCGCAACTAGAAAACGCCCCCCCCCCCCCCCCCCCACCGACCCCGTTCCCCAAATGCTGGATCCGCCCCTGCATACATGGCGGCTAGATCACTGAATGACGACACATACAGAGCCTGGGCCCGGTTGTTCAAAACATCAGTTAGCTTAACGGACTGTTAAATCCTTAACGGATTGTTTAACAGTCCGTTAAGCTAACGGATGTTTTGAACAACCGGGCCCTGGTGTAACCACACCGAAGCTCAAGCTGATACAGGCATGCGTATACTCTCGTGGCGTATACCATATGCCTCAGTTATCCGGGAAATTTGAGTGCGGGCGATACTTTCAGTTAGGAGTAAGTTTTAACCCTTACACCGCTATCTTAATTTTTTGTCGTCTGCTGGTTATTTTCTACTTTCCATTTGTATCATCAAAAACATGCTTTGAGAGCACTTTATAATAATTTACAACATGCTTTGACAGCACTTCAGAATCATTTCCATTGGAAATGATTCTGAAGTGCTGTCAAAACATGTTTTTGTTGAGAAATAAGGCAATATATAAAAGCAACAGCAGACGACAATTGATGTGTGTAGCGGTCTAAGGGTTAATATATGTATGTACATGGTAGCATACACATTCATTGAACAGTAAGTATTTTTGTAAATAATGAAATATTACTCAACTAGAATCATGGATATCATACTGTATGCACAGACGTTCCTGCAGATCAACTTGTATCCCCAACATCAATGGTACATGCACATGTATAACTAATTAAAACCTTTCACACTTAAGTAATTGGAATGGATGTTGAGCCGAAATAAGGAGAAATTGGCAATGCAGGACTGGAAAGTGGAGTGGATGTTGAAGACTTAACCCTTCAGTAAATGGAATGGATTTTGATATGTTAATTTTGCAACCAATCCAACCGTCACAAAATGATTTTCAGACTAGTCCATTTATGAAAAGGGGGTGTTTTTGTTCTCAAAAATATGAAATGTACTTGTAAAACGTGCAGATCCTGATGGGACGGCTCGTCAAGAGCCGGCTCATCTGGATCTGCACTGTTTGCAAACACCGCTATAGCGGACTGTCGGGTTCAAAGGGTTAAAATAATTATATTGTTACATGACAGCCGTTGTTTGACATGGTCACATCCATGTTCAAACGTACAACGAACGCGTGCGCTTTGACCATGGCTGTAGACAATGCTCGGTCCGGGGGTCAAACCAACACATACGTAATACTAGAACGTGCCATTACGTCACCAGACCAGTTCACAAAGGTCACACTGAAATTTTGAAGTTGATGGGTATTTCCCACGGCTGGACATGATCGAACCTTATATTAATTTCGGACAACATACAGGTAACCATGTATGTTAACTTACACGCGACTGTATACTTACAAGTAGTAAGCAATGTCAGTGTGTCCGTAACACGATGTACACCGGAACAGGAAGTCTTTCCCAACTTCCGTCTTATTGGTGACGGTATCCATATCCGGTACGTGACTGTCGTTGGACTTGTACACATTCACCTCCTGCCAGTTGGTCGCCTGAAATCACGAGTAAACTCGCTTACAAATAATTCCGGGGCACCATCTCGCTACAATTGGTTGAAGTTTGCAGCCTCATTCCTTACATACCTTTATAGTTTACTCGAAGATTTGACATTGGAAATATATGGACGCGTCCTGGTACCAATGCTAAAATATAGTTATCTCCTAATTAGGAGTTAGTATCTCGTAATTAGGAGTTAATATCTCCTAATTAGGAGATAACACGTGTTTTAGCATTGACACATATGAGCCGCGTCGCGAGAAAACCTGTCTTCGGGAAATTCTTGGTCAAATTAACATTTGGTTACGATGACAATGGTACAGTAGCGCTTTTCTGCTCCTTACATGCTGTGGGGTCAGCGTGTAAGTGCACACACGAACGAACACGACAGGTTGGTTCGCTGCCCACCCAAAGTGTATGTTGTTACCACTCAGTTGAACCGTCTCGCCGAGACGGTTCAACTGAGTAGTAACAACATACACTTTTGATGTGAAATGAGAAAAAATGCAGAAAAATATTTACATTTTTTTTGTATACATGAATTACAGTGGGGTCAGCGTGTACAGTAGCGCTTTTCTGCTCCTTACCTATTTGTATATACTAATATCGTATACATATCGTAATCGTATAGTATTGGTATATTTAATGAGCATATCGTATGATCATATAATATTGGTATGTTTGTACCGTATCATCGTATAGTACAAACGTACTATACGAATATTATACAAACATACGATATCCGTTCGTATATACGATATATCCGTACGGATATGGTATGAATATACCATAATCTGGTATGTTTGTACGATACAAACGTACCAGAATTATACACATGTATAACGATCGTATAAACGTACGATTTGAATGGTATATCTATACGATATTGGTTGGTATATACGGTACAAACATACCTTACGTTTATATTATATGCATATCGTATAGAAAACATATCGTATTGGTATAGTATACGTATAGTATTGGTATAGTACGTATAGTTGACCTGCAGAAAAGCGCTACTGTATTTGTATGATGCATTGAATGCTTTTTATTTGATCATGATATCTGCAATGTTCATTAAGATATTATATTCTATACAACACCACTATTCAGGTCGTTTGAGCAAATGAGACGTCACGTAAAAGCCACGTCAAAGGACGTTACAATATATATGGGCCGCGCTCTGTGAAAACCAGCCTTAATGACAACGTCATGAAAGCCTGAAAATGACGTCGCAAAGTTACGTTTAAATTTACCAACGTCACGTCGGTTTTGACACTTGAAATAATTGCGTCATTGCAATAAGTTGACGTTGTCCTATTTATAACCGTACGCTTTACTATTTGTGGCTCACAAACATTTTAATGCTGGATGCGCGTAGCAGAATTGTATAGTCGTTTCCATACCGTAGTGGTTCAGACAGTTGTCTATTTTTTCGGTTTCCTTCAAGGAAACAGATAGTGATTTTGTCGATTATTTTTTTATAATATATGGACGACTTGTGCCCTGACATTTGAAACTAAATAACCATATAACCGGTAATTGTTAGATAACACCATCACATAATCAGTATTATGTAACAAATAGAACTGGGCGGCTTAATTCGTTTAATTTACTGTTTCGCCTGTCGAATGTTTCAAAAATCAACATAAAAATATGATTTGGGAATTTTCATGTATAACTAGATCGGTCAGTAAGCGAGGCTTACGGAATACCCCCCGCGTAGGCCCAGGAAACCCTAAAATGTGTAAAATTGTCCAAGTGTGTGGGCTTGTGACCTTGACTCTGGGCTTAGCGGTAGTGGCATGAACGTGAATTTGTCACATGGTGGTAGAGGTCCATTGCAGCAATGCGTGTGTGAAATGTTAAGCAGATCCGAGCAAGGAAATAGAAGTAATAACCGATTTCTCTGATGTTCAGTTTTGTAAAGAGACTAACTATGTGACCATGACCTGGAGATCAGCGGGAATTTGTCATAGCATAAGGAATGCATGCATGAAATATTAAGAATTTTCGATGAAAGAAATAGAAGTTATAACATATTTCTCTGATGTTAAGTTTTGTAGAGACTAAGTATGTGACCTTGACCTTGGGATCAGCGGGGGATTGGACGGTCGTAGATTTGTCACAGCATGATAGTACAACCTTAGAGGAATGGACGAGTGAAATATTAAGAATTTTCAATGAAGGAAATAGAAGTTATAACTTATTTCTTTGATGTTAAGTTTATTAAAGTGACCAAGTATTTGACCTTGACCTTGGGATGTGATCAGCGGGGGTTAGACGGTCGTGGATTTGGCACAGCATGATAGTAGAGCCTTAGAGGAATGCATGTGTGAAATATTAAGCATTTTAGAGGAAGGAAATAGAAGTGAAAACAATATTTCTCTGATGTTAAGTTTACGGACGCACGGACGCACGGACGCATGCACGGACGGACGGACGGACGGACGGACGGACAACCGGACTCCAGTATACCCCCCCCCCTACACAACTCGTTCCGGGGGGGGGGTATAATTATGATAGTGCCAAAATATACGCCGCTCCTGGCATATCGCATCATGGTGACACTGGGCCAAACATGTTTTAGTATTTAGTGTCACATGCATATTTAATTAACGTTTTAATCTTTGTAACTGATATGAAATCGTAAATATGTTGGCACCACCAAAGGGAGAATTTGGATAGGGGAGATAACCCCTGTTAAACAATTACAATTAGTGAGTTCGAATGTGAACTAAGTGTAAACTAATAAACTATAGTACCGAATACTTAAACCCTGCTGGTGTGTGTGTCTTCCCATAAAATCATTTACATACTGTAAATTGTCATTTACTGCGACACAATAATCATGATAATTGTAATACATAAGTTTAGCCACCAAGGACGTAGCCTACTGATTTATATCTGTATCTGCTACCACTTACGTGTACGGTTTCAAGTAATATTTAGCAACTTCAAAAATATCACATTGAATCAGCCGTACGATTGCCGTTTGATAACAATATAAATATTCTTTAAAATAACCACTTGTAAATATGGTTATATGAATGTATAGTAATTGTACTAGTATATTTGCAATCATTGCAGACACTGATTAGACTGCACAGATGCACAGGTCTCCAACATTTACACATTTAAAAGTCCGACTTTCCCAGATTGTTGTTAATGTTCTTACATTGTACTACATTGTACTAAATAATGTTCGTCTGCGTGCTTTGTTTGTTATCAAAGGGCCGTTCTAGTCGGAGGCGTGTACATAATATAAAGCAAACGCACAGGCACACATTAAACGCGTCTAAATTCAAATGAACCGCTTCGAACAATTGTCGCAGGGTGTGGAGTGTCATTTCAACAAAACCAATGTTGTGATCGGGACAAATTTAGTGTGTAAATCACTGACTGTTATAGTGTGCAGTTATGCAAAATACATGTACGTACGCCACGGTGCTTTCCAGGGGCGGATTCAGGATTTCAGGTTAGGGTGGGGGGGGGCGTGTCTTCTTAATTGAAATAGTTTACTATACTTTCGAACTAGCACCGTTTGTTCGTCGACCAAGCGGAGCTGGGCAGACTGCTAGGTGGGTCCGGCAGTATGCCCTCCGGAATATGTTTGATATTTACACCCCATTTTGCTGCGTTATGGCGCATTTTAGAGCAAAACTATCTTTACTCGCCAAATTACATATCCACATTTTCCCGGCAGTAGCGGTGGTGGCCAGTCGAGGGAGTGTCAGCGCGCAGCATTTTCCCATATACCTGGTACCTGCTAGTACGGGGTACATGTACATTAGCCCGTCTGTCAGTCATATTGGCTACACAGGAAAATGTTCTTCCCGCTTTCTGAGATGTAAATTTAATTCCGAGAGTCGGGGAATGGACAGTCGATTTTTATTTTGTTTAAAAATGCCCGGGGGTGTCCGACTACCCTCTAGACCCCATCAGGCGCTGAAGTCATTGATATGTCCAGCCATAGGCCTATCCAAATTCTTGTTATTCAGTTCTACAAAAATGCATTTGTTTCAATCACCGTATACTTTATAATTTCCAACACCAGGAATGCCGTTTAGTTTTTTGTATTTGGTGACGTATTGTCTAAATCAATAAATGAAGTCACAATTAACTTTAAGTGACGTCAATTCTGAAATAATTACAATGTATCTTTCTGACGACACACGTATATGAATCTATTATGGCGATGGTGGCAAATTGTGAAGCCACAGGTCGGCTAATTATAGATTTAAAATCGATAGTTGTGCGTTTGTTTTGTTCACTACATGTATATATCATAGTTTTATGCTGATGAATGTTTGATAGTATACATACTAACACTTGTAGATACATTTAGAGTAACTTATCAGCAAATACAGTTTACAGCAAGCACAGTCAATGAGTCTATGAACACTCATTTCTAATGTAGGCTGTTGAGTTGCATTGTACAAACGTCGCCGTTTCAATAACGTCATTTTCTCGATGACGTTACGTTTTTTTTCGTACGTGATTCACATGGTGCTACAAAAAGTGAGATAAAACAAAATCTATTAAACATAATTGCATTTTCTTTTCAGAATATTGTTTTTGAAATGCGTTTGCATCAGAAAATGTAAAAAAATGCAAATCGAAAATGTTGTCATTAAGGCCGGTTTTCACAGAGCGCGGCCCATATAGTAAATACATGGTTAGTGCCATCGAATATAAAAAATTAATATTTAATATATTCGGTTGAGCCTTAGACAGTTGTATTGGGGCGAGCTTTAGCGAGCCCCTATAAAGTTGTCGAGGCAAAACCAAATATATTTTATATTCTACGGCACTAATCTTGTATTTAATTTATACCGCATACCTAAACGTAATTGCTTGAACGTGCGTGACGTCATGTTTTGACGTCATTCCCTCGCCATGTGTCACAAATCCAGTGACGTGATTCAAAGCAAAATGGCGGCGTCCACGCTAGGTAGATTCGGTATTGTACCGGATTAAATATCCGATTTATCTACAATGCGCTTCAATATTGGCTCGAGTTAGACTACACAGTTGTCATAATAAGCACTGCATACACAATGGACATGTCCGTGTCGTTGGTTACGTCGCATATACTGTTACTGTAAAGATGGACAAAATTCAGCTGCACCGACAGTGACTTCGATTTTAAAATTCGCCGCCATCTTGAATTTGCTGTTGAGACTGACTAATATTAAAGGTACATGCCCATGCAGTAGGCACAAACTGTTCTTTATAGGAATTAAAGAAGTGTATAATTGTGTCACTAGTCCACCAGTTATAAAAATACAAGTGACCGCTATACAGATATAATCAATTAGTAATATTTATTTTACTGATAGTGACGCGCGGTGGTATCAGGCTATTTTCATATGCAAATGAGGCATGATATTTTTAATTATTTATACTAATTAAATGTGTCACCTGAACAAATTATATTTTCGACAGATTATCAAGTATGATCATTGCACATCAAAAAATAAATAGAATAAATAGCATATAGAGAATAAATAGCAATTTCCGTTAACATTTTAAGGAAACACGGTTATCGCCCCTGATATCAGTGTGTAAATTTACGGCTAATATAAAATGTATAATAATGCCAATCAATACGTGGAATAACGGTGAATGAATGTTTATTTTGCCAGAAAATGTGTCAGATGATGTCTCTGATGTAAGTAACATTTTGTGCCTACTGAGTGGGCATGTACCTTTAAGCTACTTTAGAGTCTGTATGCAGATACTGCTACCAATAAAAATGTATACACACCTGTAATATCCAGGTAACAGACCAATTGTGATGTAGCACATGTATATTTACTTCTCTACACAGGTGTATAGCAGCCAAATTGTACACGTAAAACACCAAAATGTGTTTAAAATTTTCTAACTACAGCATATGGTGTGTCTTCCTTGCTGACAGTATCTGCATAAAGACTTATTGAACACATATATATGGTTGATTTGTGTAAGTAGCTATCGGTTTATGAGTAGGTTTTTTTTATTAAATTTCCATTGACAAGGGCACAACAACCGTAACCCGCTTCAGCCTAAGGACACAATGATTTTAGTTGAAAAAATATCAAGAAAGTGTTTATTACTCCATATAGGTATATGTTGTTACCACTCATTTGAACCGTCTCGTTGGTAAGAACATATACCTCTGAGATGAAATAAAGAAAATAGGGAATTTGTTCCTCAAATGTTTCATACTACTATAATTGTATCCCGTCACTAATGGGTTAATGTTACATTATTCCTTCAAATTAACACGTTTCCAGATCCAACATTAACTCGTTAATACATGCGGGCGAATGTTTTTTAGGCCTCGCATGTTTACCTGGTCCCCGGACGAGTCCATGTTGAAGGGAATACTGGAGGTAAACGAGGCGTTCCAGTTGATTTCCTGCAGCGATTTATGTAGGGGGTTGGACAAGTACCGACGCCGGCGGGAAGGAGCGGCCGGGCCCTGCTCGTAATGTACCCGGATATCCGCCTCCTCAAACATGTCCAGGGGTCTGTAATAATTAGTACATGCCTGTGTGAGTGAGTAAATTAACCTTCCATATACGGAATTTTCAACGTACATGCCATTTTATTCGAATCTTAGACTAATCAGTTTACATGTACTGAGGACAGTATAGATACCTCACTGATAGTATGATGCATATCGTCGTCTCTGATCAGACTGCCTGGATAAGTTGTTTGATCAGGGTCTACGCTGGTTGCAAACCTCGTAAGATATATTTTCTCGTCCGTAGATACAAGAGTTTTGCACAATTACTGTCCGCCACTATCAAACGGCCTAAGCTATGTACATGCCTGCCTCCACTCGTCCTGTTTGGAATTCAACTAATCCAAGCCTATCTTGTAATGTTAAGATACATGTCCCTCCCAGGGTGTCCGGTTTAGAGAGGTTTCAGTGTATATGTTGATACTGTCCGTACCCTGCAGCCGTGGTGTAAACCTCCACAATCCCTTCTCTTGGCCGCCCGATCCGCTCCACTAGGGCGTAGATCGTGCTGGAATCGGGCCTCAGGGCGTTGTTATAGCATCCCCATTGCTCGCCGCCCAGCAGCAGCTGTCCGGGAGCCCACGTGCTTGTGACGTCGTCCGTGCCAGGAAACAAGGCCACCAGTACCTTCGTTCCTTTACATAGTACTCGCTGCGGGGGACAAATAGATAGAGGATAATCATAATAATACATCGACCATGTTTGAATAGCGTGAAATACTAGTAAAGCACGAGTGTACTTCGGCTTCCGTGTAAACAACAAGTAAACGAAGAGAACGAGTTATTTACACTGAAGCCGACGAACTCGATGTATTATTGCAAGCTATTCAAAACTGAAAGATGGAAAATTCTATATATTACATTTCTGAACAACACACTTTCAAACAAAATGCATTTTACAACGTATCGGAAGCGTTTGCATCTGGGTATGATTTATTTTGGCGTTGCTTATTATATAATGACTGTGGGAGAGTGCACGCGAGTGATTACGAGTGTTCTCTTCACGGTGTATTATTTTGTAAGTTGACAACTACGGGTTTTCTCTAACATATAAATTCATGCATACAATAGCTTGAACTGTAATAAAATGGGCTATTGTCCCCCATTATCGTAAATGTTTGTAGTATTATTTATCTAAAAGTTATAAGATAAAATATCCGATAAATAGCTAGTCGAATTGGGATTATTTTCCTGATGTAGTTCTCAGATAACAGCCATATTGTTGAGTGTCTACGTGGCGGTACCCCGTAGGCTTGTCGGAGCGCCGTCTTGCGACATATCATGAGAAAGTGTCATTTCATTGGTAATCCTCCACCAGCAGAATACTTTACTAAATTCTCTAACCAAGTTTTGTGTACGCTTAGGTACAACTCTTTCTCACTTCAATTAAAATTGTAAGAAATGTATTACCTACCGATACTCAGTTGCCCCTGACCTTGCGACAGAATATAAGTTCGTTTTCTGTGCAAGCAGTCAATTAATAATTCCCTACTCCATATTTCTGTACAAGTTGTAACAAACACTACATGTACAACAACAATGGGGCCATTATGTTGGCTCGTTAGGGACATTTCGTCTCTTCTTTTCTTCGTGGCGACGGAACGAAGATTAACGTGGCGAATTTAAGAAACTAAGAAACGAAGTTTAATAATTAACCTTCATGTTTTCGCCACGTTAATGATCATCTTTTCGCCCTGAGGGTCGATAATTATCGCCCTATAACGTCGATAATAAGGTCGAAGAAACGACAATTACCGCCTCTTAATCTTCGTCACGATAATTATCGTCTTTTCGTCCCTTCACCCCGGAAGGGGAAGAGATGAAAAATTAGCGCGTTCCGGTCGCACATACACAGATCCATACTAACAAACAGATTGCCATTTTATAATTAATATATCGGTGTTTGTTCTCTATTCTTTTTATGTATGCCGTTTTAAATATGTACTGTATAATTATGTGCGTTTGTAATAATTGAATTGGTTATCAAAGTGCATGTCGATTCAATTAATTCTATAAGTTTCTACTTCGGTTTCGGTCTACCGTGTTTAAAGGAATTAAATCGGAAAACCTAAACCGAAAGTCGAAATTAATAGAATTAATTTAATGCACATGTAATTTGATATCCAATCTCATTCTTGTAATCTTACTTATACAGTACATATTTAAAACCCGTAAAACGGTAGACATAAAAACTACGAAAACAAACATTGATATATTATTAATGATTCTTACAATGGTACGCATCTTAATTCCGTCGCCACGAAGTAACGAAGAGATGACATATCCCCAGCGAGCCACCATAGAGTAGTCATTAACAAGTGTACATTGTGTAGCTACATATCAGCTACTATGTGAATCCATGCCGCCTGGTACGGATGTAAAATTTGTTCTGACACACTGGATGCGCATGTTGATATGGAACATAATTCGGTCGTAAATGCAATATGCGCTTCTGTAACATATAACCTATATGCGGCATCATTAAATAAAATCAAAGTACCGAAAACATTTATCTCCACAAAAACTGCGGAACTAGAGACTGAAAGTTGCATATTTTCTCAATCATCACCCAGAGGCAAATGTACTGTGATGGTGCAAATCCATTCACATCCATACGTTTTCTCTAGAATAATTTACTGTTTGAAACTCCCAGAAAACAATTGTATGAAACTGGCGGCTAACTGTTCACTGCTACATTACTATGAGAACTAAAGATAATAGCTGCTGTATTCATATGCACGAAATGTCTTGATTCGTATTTTACAGAAGTTAACTGATACACTGAGCATAAAACTGTGAAAACTATAGAGAATAGTATATGTAGTGTTTTAGATACGAAACAAGACAGATCAAAACGCCATAGGATAAGTTGGCATTGTGCACTATTGTCTTGGTCGTACTCGCCGTTTAGGCGTAGCACGAACAATGGCTGCCCCAATAGAAAGGTGCGTGACATAATATGCTATATCAAGGGAGATAACATATAATTACTGTTTTACAAAATTATACATACATGTACATGTATTAACGATTTCAGCCACACAGACTATACAACCAACAATGTAGACCCAGATGAGTCGGATTTGTCATGATGTTTATGATTTAGAAAACAAGATCCCATTTGCGATGATCTAAACTAGCAGGAGGACTCAGTGAAAGTGCGATATTAACCCATTCACTCCTATGTACAAATATAACTGGAACGGATTTTGATATGTTAATTTTGCAACCAATCCAATCGCCACAAAATGATTTTCAGACTAGTCCATTTATGAAGAAGGGGTGTTTTTATTCTCAAAAATATGAAAATTACACAAAAAAGTGCAGATCCTGATGAGACGGCTCGTCGTCACGAGCCGGCTCATAAGGATATACACTGTTTGCCACTGATGATACCACTATACAGGTATGTAGTGTTGAAAGAGTTAAATGGTGAACCGTTTAATATCGCACTGACAGACCCATTCATAAACTTACCTTAACTTCGAAGAGCGTGTGTTTATTTTTCTCAAAAATATGAAAATTACTTACAAAAAGTGCAGATCCTGATGAAACGGCTCGTCGTCACGAGCCAGCTCAGCTGGATCTACACTGTTTGCCAATACCACTATACAGGTATGTAGTGTTGAAAGAGTTCAATTGTGAACCGTTTAATATCGCACTGACCCACCCATTCATAAACTCACCTTAACGGCGGGCACATTGTCCAGGTCAATGATTTCCGTGAGTCGTCCGTTACTTCGCAACCGCAACTGACCGCCCGTCTCATGTTCATGTAGCACTATATCGTTGTCGAAGGCTGTGTCAGTCTCCACGGACGATACGATGTGAACCACGAACAAGACGAGCCATAGCCCCGCCATTGCTGTATACCTCTCACTAGACAAAGTGTTCAATATATCACCACATAGTACCTACAGTGAATACACGTCCATAGTTGTCAACTTACAATTACGACTATTACCTTCAATTCAAGTAACTTTGTATACTTAACACAGTGTCGTTCCGTGTTGGTTGTATAAATGCCAAGATCTTTTTCTCTTCCTCGTTCTTTATGTTTTGTTGAACAAATTATTGATTATTCCTCTAAGTGTGACAAAACAGAACCTATTTCAGACATTATCAATGTAAGGCCTAAATAATATGTTTGTTTCCGGTTACCTGACCCTAGACCCTACATGTACTTAGATTTTCCCGCCGACCCTAAGCTTTTTATTAAAAAATAATGATAATGAAAATTAAAAAATCACTGAAATCGTCCAATAAAAGAGTTCGTGTCAACATAGTTCTTTAGCATACACGATATAACTTAAATAGTTAGCCATGACATGTACTACTCTAAATTGGGCGCAGATCTGATGTCGATAGAATACAAAAAGTTTTCACAAAATAAAAACTTTTTCCTACCTACCTACCTACCTACCTATTATTTGTTTGAGCGTAATAGGAAACGAACATTTATTTTGGCCTAAATACTTTTCGCTGTCGAATGTAAACATTGGTAACTACGGAGTCCCGCAGAGGACATGGATTTTCTTTTTTATTAATTCGTTCCCACGAAATAACAATTCGTTCCTTCGAATAAACAATTCGTTCCCACTATATAACAATTCGTTCCCACTAAATGACAATTCGTTCCCTCGAATTAACAATTCGTTCCCATATATAACAATTCGTTCCCACGAATTAACAATTCGTTCCCGTGGGAATGAATTGTTATTTCGTGGGAACGAATTGTTAAATTGAGGAAACGAATTGTTAATTAGTGGGAACAAATTGTTAAATTTAGGAAACGAATTGCTATATCGTGGGAACGAATTGTTAAATTGAGGAAACGAATTGTTATTTCGTGGGAACGAATTAATAAAAAAAGAATTCTACGTCCTCCGGGTCTTTGCTGGTCGTGAAACTATGATTGTGATAGGAGAAATTCAGATTATGAATCTGAATCGATTTTAACTTTGTTATAATGAGTGTAATAAATGTCATATAAACGTATTACGCATATCATATTGCATTTCTTGCACAATCACAGCATAATTCATTGAAGCCGTACTGATCACATAATGTGGTTTCTGCAGCAAGTCTCATTTGCATAATGTTTTATGTTTTATTCTAGTGTATTATGTATGTATATGTACAGTGTAATATACTGTGCTATTACACTTTGAAAACAATTTCTGTAAATATTTTCATGTAAAATCGCACATCTTCTTATATTAAGTATAAACTCGCATGCGAGCTTGTCTCATATATTATACTCGTATTTCTGTGATATTACTACGCAAATTGGTGGCCATAGTCTGGTTTATATGGAGCCCCGCAGGGGACGTAGAATTATTTTTTTTGTTAATTTGTTCCCACGAAATAACAATTCGTTCCCACGAATTAACAATTCGTTCCCACGAATTAACAATTCGTTCCCTCAATTTAACAATTCGTTTCCACGAAATAACAATTCGTTCCCAAGGAACGAATTGTTAATTCGTGGGAACGAATTGTTATATCCTGGGAACGAATTGTTATTTCGAGGGAACAAATTGTTAAATTGAGAGAACGAATTGTTATTTCGTGAGAACGAATTAATGAAAGAAATCCATGTCCCCTGCGGGGCTCCATAGTATTTTAATCTCGGACTAACACTGTTCATTGTGATCCGCCACCGCTAATCGTGCCTATTGAGGGCGCTGTGTAGTTCCTAACCAGCTAGCATATTCGGTTCGCCACACATGAACTTCAGGTTTTCGTCACATTTAAATGCATCACGAATGCTTCACATACCAACAAAAACATCATTTGTCTAAAAACAGACTGTGCGGCGATCTTGAACCACATTATAATCAGATACAATACATATTTACGCCCCTTTTTCATGTTCTGTCACTGTATTGTAATACATATATTTCCATAATCAGTACAATAGGTGTATATAGGTATATATGTACTAGGAAGTGATCGATAACCATTGAATTTATACTCCCAAAATAATTATGGTGAACCACTATGGAAGGTAATATCCGCCATACTTGTATGTTCTACCCGTCTTATTACAATTCTATGTGGCTTGATGCTTGCTGACTGGTGCCATTACAACTTACTTTCATGTTATTTTATTCGTCATTTAATTTCGTGTTTGTGACATTTGAAATCTTCTTGGTTGTAGTCTAAATTGCATGTGCATTTGGCTTGATGCTTTGCACTGTTTAAACGTTTGTGTTGATTACATTCTAAGTGACAACCGGAGTTCCATTATTGATTATTGCATCGCTGTTTTGCCATGCGTTTTGTTACCTCGATAAGCCACGCCCCTTGACAACAGCAATTGCAACAGTAATTTGGAAACAACCGCTGCTAAAACTTAAAATAATTCTCCCTAAAATGATGTAATATGCTGGTACCCGTCCTACAATGCGTTGCTCTCAAAATTGGTTCCATGTCCCTAACGGTGTTGATGTAGATTGATGCCGCCTTTTCTGTTGCGCCATGTTTAGGTTAAAAGATACCAAATAGTTTTACTGTATAATTTAACCGAATCCCAGCCAGTCTTTCCTACTTTCACTATTAGTATGAATGTTGTGGAACCAACCTCGTCATGTTCCCCAACATTGTTTACATTATTTGGCCACGGAAACTCTGTTTACATCACGTGACAAACAGGCTCAGTGTCTTCTTTTAAATGCTTCAAATATGCTGAAAACTGGTGTTAAAAACACCGCTTTTCTAACCTTAAACCTAGAGTGTACATGCCAGGTTATAATATAGGGAGACATGTTTTTCTTTATTCTTTCAATCTGACATTTTTCTGGTAAAATGAGTACCATTACCAGACGTACTAATTGACATTATTATACTTTGTATATCAAACGCGAAATGCCAGTTTGATATCAGGGGCGATAACCGTGGTACCTTAAAATGATAACGGAAGCAACTATTTATTCCATTTATTTATTATTTGATGTACAATATCATACTTTATGATATGTCGATAAAAATCTTTATTCAGCATTTAGTTGATATAAATAATTTAAAAATACTGCATCACTTGCATATGGAACTAGCTTGATACCACCGCGAGTCTCTATGAGTACATTAAATATTACTAAATAATTATATCTGTGTAGCTGGCACTCGTAATTTTTAAAAGTGGTGGACTAATTGCAATTATACACTTATTTAAGTTTCATAAAGAAATGTTTGTACCTACTAGATGGGACCCCAGCTTCAACAATAATTGAATCTATGTTTTAATTAGTCAAGATCCAGAGCATAATGGGTGCAGGTTATTGGAAATTAGGTCCCACAACATCCATAAGAAAAATGAAAGTAGCAGAGAATAGCAAAATGTGTGGTAACAGGTTACTATAAAAAATGTATTTGTTTTCAATTACGTACATATGATATTTAATTATGAGGATGCATGTATGTATAAAACACATTAGTAAGTCAAACACCATACATACATATGTAATATAGTTAACATAGGTTAGAGAATAACAAATGGTGCGAAATCGTCAAGACGGTAAAAGTAGTCCGGTATGAACAAAATCGTGCGGGTGTTTTGAGGTCACTGACACAGTTTGCTTCTAAATCTTGATCCATTACTACCCAGTTTCACTTGAGGAACATGATGATCATGTGATGTAAACGAGTTTCCGTGGCTAAAAAAAATGTAAACAATATTGGGGGACATGACGAGGTTGGATTTTTCTGTCTTAGGAGTAAGTGAAGCAATTGTTTAATTCATGCAGAACCAGTACAGACCGGCTGCAGGTCATGTACAAGTAGGTCCCACAACATCCATACGAATAGTGAAAGTAGGAGAGACTGACCTTATTGGATGGGATTCGGTTAAAGTGTATAGTAAAACTATTTGGTGTCTTCTAACCTATACTCTGATCATTTGTAGGTGAAATCTTACATCAACACCGGCATTGGAGGTGTGCCTCAAACAGCCAATCATATCTCGTACTATTATGTATTAGTCGGAGGATTCATAACATTGACAGCAGTGCCATCTGGCGTCATAATGAGGCACTACTATCCAATATATTGCTTGCATCATTCTGCTTGTGGCTTGATGCTTTCTGCTTGCGGTTTTCCGCTTTCGGACTGCAGCGTGATGCTTACTTCCTGCGGCTTTGTCCTTACTGCTTTCGGCCTTATTCAAAGTGCTAAGTGCTTTTTCCTACTTTCTATTGCTAATGTGCAATAAAACAGGGACACGAATAAGGACGTATCAATAATTGTAATGTAAATAAAACGAATTAACAAAGCAATCAGCAGAATGGACAAATACAATTACAACAAACAGATTTCAAATGTAATACATACAAATGACGAATGAAATAACATGAATATAAGTTGTAATGTCATCAGCACGCAAGCATCAAGTCACATAGAATTATGGCGGATATTACCTTCCATAAACCACGATTGGCTGTGCATTAATCGGGCTTGTGTTTCTTTATAGCATGTCCGATTAAGACCCAGACCAGCATGCGGTTTGTGTCAGCCACGGATTTACAATTTAGAATGTATATGCCTCCGGGTTAGCTCAGGGTATTCACTGTTCGCCATCCGATACGCGAAACGCATTCGTTGCGGGGATTTGCGAAATGTTGCTTATAACATCACACACCATTGTAGAAACATCAGGGGCCCGTTTCACTAACGAACTAAGCAAGTACTTTTGTCATAAGTTATAACTTAAGTCCGGAGTACGTGCTTAGTCCGTTTCACAAAACATCTTAGCAAGAACGACAATCGAAATTTACGATGGAAAACTAAGACAGGTAGCTAGCATTCTTAAGTTATAACTTAAATATTTAAGTCGGAACTTATGAAATAAACAAAGATGGATGCCCCCATGTGAGCCGAGGTGGAGAAAACAATTCACTGACAGCAGGTAAATGTTCACTTCATACGTACTATTTTAGCAAGTATCTGCCATATAAACCATATATGCTTACATATAGATAGCCAAACCTGTGCTAGTTACCCGTGTATTGCTATTTGTGATGTTAGGTCATGTGCGTTACCAGTATTCGTTATGCCCAGTTATTGACAACATTTACAACCACTGTAGATCCAGATGAGCCGGCTCGTAACGAACCGTCTGTATGCTGTTCATGTATGTCTGTTTGTCGGTTGGTGTCAGTCAGTTGGTCGGTGTCTGTCGGTCTGTCAGTCGGTAGGTGTCGGTTGGTGTCGGTCAGTGTCGGTCAGTGTCGGTCGATCAGTCGGTGTCGGTCGGTCGGTCAGTCGGTCAGTGTCGGTCTGTTGGTTTCGCAGGGTCGGTGTCAGTTGGTCGGTCAGTGTCAGTCTGTCGGTTGGTGTCGGTCAGTCGGTGTCCGTCGGTGTATGTTTGTCAGTGTCGGTCGGTCGGTCGGTATCGTTATGTCGGTATGTCGGTGTCAGTCGGTCTGTCGGTGTCAGTCGGTCGGTGTCGGTCGGTGTCAGTCAGTGATTCAGTCAGTGATGGTCTGTGTCGGTCTGTGTCGGTCGGTCGGTCGGTCGGTCGGTCGGTCGGTCGGTCGGTCGGTCGGTCGGTCGGTCGGTCGGTCGGTCGGTCGGTCGGTCGGTCGGTCGGTCGGTCGGTCGGTCGGTCGGTCGGTCGGTCCGGGTCGGTCGGTCGGTCGGTCGGTCCGGGTCGGTCGGTGTCGGTCGGTTGGTGTCGGTATGTCGGTGTCAGTCAGTTGGTTTCGCACGGTCGGTGTCAGTCGGTCAGTGTCAGTCGGTCGGTCGGTGTCGGTCGGTCGGTCGGTCGGTGTCAGTCGGTGTCAGTCGGTGTTGGTCGGTGTCAGTCGGTGTCGGTCTGTGACGGTCGGTCGGTCCGGGTCGGTCGGTGTCGGTCGGTTGGTGTCGGTATGTCGGTGTCTGTCAGTTTGTTTCGCACGGTCGGTGTCAGTCGGTCGGTGGCAGTTGGTCGGTCAGTGTCGGTCGGTCGGTGTAAGTCGGTGTCAGTCGGTGTTGGTCGGTGTCAGTCGGTGTCGGTGTGTGTCGGTCGCTCGGTCGGTCCGGTCCGGGCCGGCCGGCCGCCGCCCGCCCGCCCGCCCGCCCGCCCGCCAGAACATACAAACGATGGCAGCTGCAGTTGATATAATCCAGGCGCGCAATTTACCATGGGAATGGGAACGAGTCATTTAGGACGAACCAATCCCCTAGACTTCATGGATAACGAGGACCAAATATCGAAATGCAGGCTGTCTTGTGATTTTTTTTCTACAAGTATGCAACATTGCACATGCTGACATTATACGGTCAACCCTGAGATCACACAGTCTGTCAGTGTCATTGGCAAGTGTTGACTGCATTGCGATTTTACGCAACTGGTAGTACCCTGGCGGTTACTGGAGAGATATACAACATTAGCAAATCAAGTGGTTCTAGAAAGTGTAGTATAACTTTTGCGGACAGTGTTAGCCTGTGTTTCGTTTCTGATAAGGAGATACCTGGTTTTCAGACTAGATGGAGAAACAGTCCTGACGCATTTAACAAAAATGTCAGACCCGTCCGCTGAATGCACGTGCGCATTAATCCAGTCCTATACTGGTAAACATGTTCAGGGGCAATCCTATAGTGTGACACTGACTCACACAGTGCATGCATTTCTACATGTAATCAACAAATTACCCGTGTCCAGTTCAAATAAATATAATATGTCATTCGGTAGTTGTATCAGATACATCCATATCTGACCGGGCATACCATTAATAATCGACAGTACATGTGTTCTGACGACTCTGAAAACGTGATTTCTGAGTTAATGAGGTAATCTAAGTAAAATTTAAAAAATGGTCGAACTACAGTTTTATTGGAATGTAAAAATAAAAACAATGTTAATTGCTTATTTTGTTGCTGTTTCATGTCATATGCCAGTTTATATTAGAGTATAATTTTCACTAGTTGGCAATAAATATATCCACATGTATTCAATGGCGTCGGAATATTGAGATAAAATTTATATTCTACATGAGATTATTTTTAAAAATTAATAATATTCAACATTAGGCTTGCAAATCCGTTATTTTAGATGTCAAAACACATAAAGGGAAAGAAAAGTCATGATAAAAATATAAGCCCCGAGCGGGATACGAACCCGCGCGGCACATACCAAAGCTGTAAACAATAACTAAGTTGTAACTTATGACGGACTTGTTATGACCGTCTTAAGTTTGTGTTGTGAAACCAAATAAGCAATGACTTAAGTCGGTCATAACTTTTGGCATAAGTTATAACTTAAGTTCGAACTTATGAACAAACTAAGATTTGTTAGTGAAACGGGCCCCAGCTCCGTTATAAGTGACTCTGAAGGCTGAAACTAACATACAATGTATTACAGTTGTGGCTAGTGTATACCCAGATCAAACTGCGCATGCGCCCAGTCTGATCAGGGTCTGCACTATCCGCCATTCAGCCAGTGAAGCACATGTACTTTGTCTAACAAACAATATTCCTTATGCGGATGCAGATATTTCTTAGCAGAGCTACACTGACTTGGAGCTACACTGATCGAAAATGCCATACGCCCCATTCCTCCAGTCACAACTACACAAAATATAAAGAATAGTATAGGTTAGTGCCGTGAATGGGTAAAAGTATCTGGCAAGGCTCAGAAAACGGGATGGGCTAGGCTCTGCCGAGCACATCCCGTTTTCGTGCCGCACCAGATATTTGTTTCCATTCACGGCACTAACTACGGGGCGCCAAGTGGGACATGGCTCAATTTTGTCAACAAAATTCATTTTTGTGCCACAAAATTCAATTCTGTGTCACAAAATTCACTTTTGTGTCACAGAATTCAATTCTGTGTCACAAACTTCAATTCTGTACCACAGAATTCAATTCTGTCCACAAAATTCAATTCTGTGTCACAAAATTCAATTCTGTGCCACAGAATTCAATTCTGTGTCACAAAATTCAATTCTGTCAATTCTGCACACGCATGTAAGAAGGACTACCATTGGTCAGAAACTGCACTGGAGAAATGGGTCACGGTCGCCGATCTACACATTCAATGTCGATGATTTATTTCTCATTCTGCCGATGATTCATTTCTCATTCTGCCATTTTGCTTCAACTATCTCCAAACAGTCAAACGTTGACAAACCCATTCGTATTTAAACTCATTTGCGTTTAATAATTGTACACATAATTCATGTACATGTAGATCTCCCGCGAGTTCTGACGTCATTTAGTGTGTATCGCAAAGTACATTTGCCCCAGTTAAATCAATAATACACGCGCTGTGGCCTGTGTTCTGACTGCTGTCTGTGTTTATAAAACAGAATGTGTGTATTGGGCCATTTGAGGAAAACCATTTGTAGTATCTGTGTAGATACCATGGATACATGTACTAAGATGGTGTATACTGTAAATAATGCATGTAGACACATAGTTGCGAACACGTAAACTTCGCAACTAGTAGGACACAGATCCAATACCATTTGTTTCACAAGGTTAGATCTACTGTTAGAATACGACGTCATCTAATGTCATTTTCGAGCATAAAACGTTACCTGATAAATAGAATACCAGGCTAGTGTATTTTAATATCAAGTTTATCAGGCTCGGCTCGGAAACGGTAGGAATTCCTCGGCAAGCCTCGGAATTCCTACGCGTTTCCTAGCCTTGCCTGATAAACTTGATATCAAAATACACTAGCCTGGTATTCTCTATATATGGGCATGCTCTCAGGTCTAGCTATATCCCGGCTACTTTATGTTTGACCTGTTTACATAATTGAGGGAAAATTCTGAATATTTTTCTTATTTCTCCTTCAAAGTATATATGCTTATATGGTGTGACCACTCATTTTTAATCATAATATAAACCAAAATAACTGTCCATAAAGAAGTATAATATTGATATATTGGGTTATATTTTCGCATTGAAATATTTAAACCTGCAAGTGTACTCCACCATCTAGTAAAATGGACTAAGACCGATCTCAACCAATCAACGTAGAGATGACATACGCAACTATTTTTGTGGACAAAAATGAATTCTGTCTTCACAAAATTGAATTTTGTGACACAGAATTGAATTTTGTGACACAGAATTGAATTTTGTGACACAGAATTGACAGAATTGAATTTTGTGACACAGAATTGAATTTTGTGACACAGAATTGAATTTTGTGATTTTTAGTGTTACAAAACTCAATTTTGTACACATAATTAACCTGTCCTGCATGGCGCCCCGTACTAACTACCTACTATTCTATTTATCCCATCAACACATACAAATTGCTTTAAAATGCAAATAAATAACCCCAGCAACCGCACATATTCATACGCAGTGATTAGGTCGTATTGACGGGATATCAAAAATGTTTCACGGCACCGTGTTTCATGGCACATACGCACTGTGTTGACGGGATAAGATATTTTATTAATCAGGTAACATTTACATTCATTAGTTTCCGTTTAAAAGCGGACTTGTTTAAATTGCGCCATCACACGGACATCATCCAGTAACGCCATGTGATGCCTTTCAACTAATGAAACGTTATTTTTCATTTAGGTGTAAGCTGGATATTCGTATGCAGTCAATACCTGAAACGACACAGTTCCGAGTGTATAAGTAATTACTGTCGCTACTGTCCAGCGTAAGTGAGACGTCTAAACACCACATGCGATTCCACCATGGTGTGACGCATTCATTTTGATATACACTTCTTTTTTGGTTTGTTCAAACAATGTTATCATATTTCACCAATTTCTTCCTTAGTCATATTGTAAAACTGATCTTCTGCCGGAAAGAATTTACATAAGTGTAAAAGCTTGTTTTCTAATCATGTTCTCAATTGTATGTACGTATATCCCACTTGCCATAACAAGAAATAAATAGTGTTTAAACTATAAGTAATAACATTACATTATATTCAAGGTGTATGATCACGTGGTACTAACAACAACAACAACAAGTACGCGTTTGATGCGCCATATTTCATCAAGATCCATTACGTAATAAGGACACTATAAAATAATACGTACTTTGAATCGGTACTTGTTGTTGTTGTTAGTACCACGTGATCATACACCTTGCTATTGCCTATAAAGCGGAAGGCGTGTAACTAGATACAGCATTATGGTGCCAGCCAGTACGTACATGTATTCAGTCAATGACAATACAGAGCTAGTTACTTGATACATGTTATTGCTGTTATGTCATTTATTTGCTATTCAGTCATATTTAAAATACATGTGACGTATATTTATCAAGTAACCTGTCCTGTATTTACCGAAAATGTACTGAATGATAACATATTGTTGTATCAGGCATTGACCTGATACAAACATCCGGGTGAAACGAAGTGAAAACTGACGGTCCATTGGTCGGATGACGTTACTGAATGACGTCAGTGTAAGGCTGCAACGTAAACAAGTCCGCGTTCTGTCCATAATCACGTCATCAGTGGTTATTTTCGACCTTAAACGTTACCTGATAAATAGAATTACCATGCTACTGTCATTTGATATCTAATTTATTAGGCTCAGCTCGGAGACGATAGGAATTCCTCGACAAGCCTCGGAATTCGTACGCTTGTCATAGCCTTGCCTGATAAACGAACGTGATATCAAAATACAATAGCCTGGTATTCTCTTTCTATATCGCTTTGTAAATACAGCGTGTCCTTGAATATTATAAGGATTTTGGATCGATAATGCACATTTATGAGTTTATTATATGTATGTGTACACAGTAGTCTGTTTACCTGTAATATATGTAGTCCTATAGTTGTACCCCGCAGTAATAAACACTTCCTGTTACATACACAATCATTAACCCTTAGAATGCGGGAAACGAAACTAGTTGTCTGCTGTTGTGTTATATCTGATCTTCTTTCTCAATACAAGCATGGTTTGACAGCACTTTAGAATCATTTCCATTGGAAATGATTCTAAAGTGTTGTCAAAACATGTTGTTTTAATTATGGACGTGGCTATTGACAGACGTCTGTCAGCAGCCAAAAGGCCGGGGTTTTGGATGTTGACAGACGTCTGTCAATAGCCAAAGTGCCGTGTTTTGGCTGCTGACAGACAAATATACAACTTGGGTAGTGGGGAAAGGTCAAACTCAATATTCCGAAAATAAATACGGAATTTGTACTAGACGTTTAGCTAAAATTGACATAGAGGGGCACATGAAAATATATAAATGCATTTTCTTCATGAATATGTGTATTATACAGTTTATAAACATGTGTTCTTTTACCCAGTTATTAATGAAGCTTACCAAGTTCTGATGATAGAACTACAATAATCGTTTTTTACATAGGGTATACCTATGTATAGGCACCGCCTCCGACAGTTAGCCACGCCCCAGACCCCCCTCGATGCGGTGGTAGGTAGTGATATCTTGGAGTAACCATAACAACAAAATGCATTGTGTTACTCAACGTTTAACTGTCATACGCAACCGCTAATTGAAAATAATATTATGAAAAACTACTTGCACTGCACAATATCAACAACGGATGTTCTACGTACAAAAATACATCGGATTATTTTGTTGCGCGTGATTTGCCCCCATTTGCAGCACAAATCGTGCGGTCATCGCTAAATGTATTAACAGAGTTAACTCCCCTCCGAATACTCTCCGAAACAAGCGACGCGTTTAACACACAAACTACATCAAGTTTGACCTTCCGACAGCCTATTTTTAAACTCACCCGACACCTGTGCGAAACAAAACTCGCACGTGTAGGTCTAACTGATGTTTAATCCTCATGCTCTCTCTCTATCGATGGATTTACATTGGATTTTAGTGACATTCTTGAATTCGGCCTGATTGACATTTGTCTATCAGGCCCGTAGCCAGGGGGGTCGGAGCGGTCGGACGATACCCCCCCCCCCCCCGCCCAGCCTCGAGGTTCACTTTTTTAGCTTTGAGGTCCACTTTTTTAGACCCCCATATATACTTCAGACACCTTGAGCCTTCGAAACGACCACCCCCCCCCACCTTCAAAAAGGTCCACCTTCAAACCAGGTAGATACTTCAGACCCCTTAAGCCTTCGAAACGACCCCCCCCCCCTTCAAACAGGTCTGGCTACGGGCCTGTCTATGGTGGCCAATACACGCCAACATGAGTGTCAATTCTACGTTCAGGGAAGGGGGTCAATAAGTCAGTATTTAAGGTGATAACTTACAGTCAGGGAACAAATTAATGACAGTATAACACATCCAGCGTATATTAATACCCATATTAATGAAAGTACTGAAAT
This sequence comes from Conchocele bisecta, assembly GCA_029237695.1. Classification (NCBI taxonomy): domain Eukaryota; kingdom Metazoa; phylum Mollusca; class Bivalvia; order Lucinida; family Thyasiridae; genus Conchocele; species Conchocele bisecta. The sequence goes on along the minus strand of CM055265.1, from coordinate 121,170,448 downwards.
ACGACAAAAAAAAACTAATAAGTTTGGGCTTCCATACATTGAACATTTTGTCAGCGGTTTCCCCAATGACGTCATTTGTATGTTTTAATATACTCAATCCGGTGCCAACTATTTCATTCACAAAACAGAAGTAAACTTGGCGATGTACCGATAAGGCATTTTCAGGCGCGACACCGCTTCCGTGGCGGAATTATTGTAACTATTGCTCTTCAATCAGTTTTCAATATATCTATAATGATCATAGATATCTGGAATTTGTATACATGTACTTGAATTGATGATGTCTTGTATATGTGTTACCGTATCTTTCTGATATTGCTATACATAATCTCTAATGTTGTTGAATGTTTTGGTACTTACTGTAGCAGTGCATACTGTACTTCAAGTTGTGCCATATCAATAGTTTACCCCTTAACCATTAAAACGCTGAAAAATAAAATTGCCGTCTGCTCATTTTGTGTATTTTAATCTCTTTAAAAACCTGTTTTGGCAGCGCAGTAGAATCGTCTCGGTATGTTTTTGAGGAGAAAATATAAAAAATATTTAAAACAGCAGACGACAATTGTCGTTTCCAGCGCTTTAAAGGTACATGCCCACTCAGTAAGCCCAAAATGTCATTTATAGGAATTAAATAAGTGTATAACTGTGTCACTATTCCACCAGTTCTAAACGTTACAAGTGCCCGCTATACAGATATAATCATTTAGTAATATTTATTTTACTGATAGTGACGCGCGGTGGTATCAGGCTATTTTCATATGCAAATGAGACATGATATTTTTTAATTATATACTAAAGAAATGCGTCACCTGAAAAAATAATATGTTCAACACATTTTAAAGCATGATCATAAAACATCATAACATAAATACAGAGATTAAATAGTAATGTCCGTTAACATTTTAAGCAAACACGGTTTTCGCCCCTGATATCAGTGTGTAAATTTATGTCTGATATTAAATGTATAATAATGCCAATCAGTACGTGGGATAATGGCGCATGAATGTTTATTTTGCCAGGAAATGTCTCAGATGATGTCTCTGATGTAAAGAACATTTGTACCTACTGAGTGGGCATGTACCTTTAAGGGTTAATGAAACTGCAACACCAACAATCAATCAATCAATCAATCTAGTTTACTCTTGTAGTACCCTATGTTCAATACTTTCAGTACTTTGATTTACATATGCTGCGGGAAATGGTTTCCTATAAGAATTTCCAAAGTATTTACGAATGACATGCAAACATTTTAATGTGACACCAATATATTTTGTTTACTAGATATGTGACTCACCACGAGAAAACCGGGCTTATTGACTCAATGTAGACCGTAACCAAATTGCGGACTTACACATTCCGAAAAGTATCTAAACTGTTTGTTAAATTCATTAAGATTGTTTGTCTGACTCAATGTCAAACAGTGTATACCCTGATCAGACTGCGCGGATGCGCAGGCTGATCTGGGGCTACAATAGTCACATTGGCCATAAACCCCATTTTGTCATGGCGCGTCACATATGTTCGTTGTAAATGATATTGAAAGTTAGCGTAACTTTCTAAGCTAATTTCATTCCGCATTTGCTCTGAGATTTACACGAAGTTGATGCGAACTTTACACGAATTAATTTGATGAATTTCAAATTCAGCCAGCCTACGAAAGCTAGTTCAAAATTAAACGATATTGGTGGGTTAGTATTCGTCGATGTTCTCACTGGTCGTAATATATACGTGTAACACTATCAGAATGTATTGTCCATTCAGTTTCGACAACAATTATCGCAAGTATATTGCATGTCGGCATCTTTATCAAGCTTTTCGTTAACATTTTCACTCAAACATCGAACATGAAACATATGTTACAGTGTGTGCATCGTATCATTTGGCTGTCATAAATGGCACGGCATACACAAAATATGCCTTTCTTCGTGGATCTTGTTTTCTTCTTACTCCAGTTCGTGTTTATTTTGAAGGGAAATGATGTGAACTCTCCACTGTCAATACACTCTATGAGATGCGCACGCATCTTATCCTGCTCGAAAAGCATTTTTGCGGGATTAAAGCCCAGACAAATTGCCGTAGCAAACGCTGTAGCATACACGCCACAAGCTGAACCCCCCATCTGAGTTTGTACTGGTATATGGTTGAATTTTAAAGAAGTGCCGTCGTGCTTCCAAATAGCACAGATTTGCAGTATGGAATCTGTATCTAAGTCTTTGTATCCACTATCTATCAAATATATTGACTTCCCCCACCTTACACCCTATCGTAGAAATGGTAAACCAATGTTCATGTTGAAACGATCCCCGAAACAATATCTGCACCATATCTGACTGTGCTTGCTCTAAGAGTTTAACATTGTGTTTATGAACGCTAGGTTGAAACCCACTAATAAAAACCCAGCTTATCTGGAGCACTGAATACGCCTTTCCTGGTCAAACAAATTGGTCTGGCGACATAGGGAGTTCAGCATTAGTGACAAGTATAGGTACACTCCTGTTGCCGGGAACGATCTATGTTGTTTGTGAGAAGTCGGGAAGATGTTCCACCTACTGAATGGTGAACGGTGATTCCCTGATCAGGCTGCGGGGATGCGCATGCTGAACTGGGACGGCACTGGTCGTAATGTCAATACGCCCTGCATGCATTTATTCAATCATTGTAGTGGCAAGCATGACTATGTTCATTGACCAGAGTCTACGGATGCACAGGCTGATCTGGATCTACGCTGGTCGCAAAACCCATAAACCACATTTCTGCAGTAACAGTAACAAATGAAAGCGTTATCAGATCGTGGCGCATGTATATGTAGAAGGGATATCTTGGACTGTCTACTACATGTATCATTGTCAAGGTGCACGATCACGTGGTTATAACAACAACAACTATGGCTGAAAGTGTTGAAATCTTGAAAGTATTATTTGATATTTTCCTTAATATGAAACGGATTTTGATAAAATATGGCGCAGCAAACGCGTCTTCATGAGCTGCATTTGGTGGTCAAGGGAGTTTGGCACAGACTTATGTCGTTTTTGCTAAGAATCGATTTCCGTGTCGGACAGAATTTAGGCGAAAATACAGAGACCACCAAATGCAGCTTAACACGACGCGTTTGATGCGCCATATTTCATCAAAATCCGTTATGTAATAATGACAATATAAATTAATACGTACGTTGAATCGGGTGGATTCTGGAAATTCCAGTACTTGTTGTTGTTGTTAGTACCACGTGATCATACACCTTGATTGTTGTTCCTCTGAAATGTACACTATTCACATTCCAGCACAATTAAACTTCCACGAAATGTTGGGATCCAGTTTGTGTTCAGCAAACTAAATTTAGTACAAGAAGGATAACTCGTGTAGCTGTGAATACACATAGTACAAGTATCTGAGTAATAACATGTGTTGCCAACATCATGTGTTGCCAGACAGAACAACTTGGGACTACCACGTACGACGCACAATAAAAGAAGGATAACTCGTGTAGCTGTGAATACACATAGTACAAGTATCTGAGTAACATGTGTTGCCAGACAGAACAACTTGGGACTACCACGTACGACGCACAATAAAAGAATGATAACTCGTGTTAGCTTAACGTACATTATTGACGTATTTGCGTCTCCATAGACCAGCGGTATTTGTGTTCGATATGTTTGATCATATCAGAGGCATTTACAAATTATTTTAATAATTATTTAATAATCAAATGCAAATAAATATTCTAATTGAACATAGTCACAAATGTACTAAGATATTCCGCACCCCTCACACGTTTATGCATGTAACTACATAACATTCCATTTTTGTCGCGCTTGGTTTAGCAGAAGGCGCGACTATAGTCGCCGATCTTTCCGTCGTCGTCGTCGTCGTCGTCGTCGTCGTCGTCGTCGTTGTCGTCCGCGTCGTCGTCCGAAATGTCAAAATGTTTGTACAAGCTTCGTGATCATGGTATAACTTTAATATTACTTGACTGATTGATTCATTGTTTGCAAACTTGTTACATGTTTCATTTGGAACACACACATGCCGCCGTTAACTTGATATTGACATTGGTACCATCACTTGATACATGTGATCATTCGGAACACCCTCATACAGTGGGGTCAGCGTGTAAGTGCACACACGAACGAACGCGACAGGTTGGAACCAACCTGTCGTGTTCGTTCGTGTGCGCACTTACATGCTGACCCCACTGTACCGCCATTAACATGATATTGGCATCTTTCATATTTTATCTTCATTATTTTGCGTCACAAATGTGCACAAGTTTATTTATCATCGTACATGTATAACATTAATGTTACTTGATGGATTACTTCAATGTTTGGACACTTTATACATGCAAGCATTTGGAATACACTCGTGCCGCAAACATGACCTTGCTCTTGTTTTACCTTCACATTTTTGGGGAAATACTTAGCCATTGGTTTGCATCAAACAATTTGTACAAGTTTTTCATCATGATATAACTTAAATATTAATTGACATATTGCTTCAATATTTGGACAAGCGATCAGTACATGTGAGCATATGGAACACACATATGCCGACGTTAACATAACATTGACCTTGTTACCATCACAGTGTTGCATTATGGTATAATCTTAATATTACTTGACGAATTGCTTCAATAGTTGGACACCTGATACATGTGATCATTCGGAACACACTAACACAACAATTAACCTGACCTTGACATTGTTTATCTTCACATGTTTGCGGAAACACTTTGCAATTATTTAACGTCAAAAAGTTTGTACAAGTTTCTTCCTCATCGTATAACATTAATGTTACTTGATGGATTTCTTCAATGTTTGGACAATTAATACATGTCAGCATTTGGAACACACTCATGCCACCATTAACATGACCTTGATAGTTTTTATCTTCACATTTCTTCGGAAATACTTAGCCATTATTTTGCGTCAAAAAGTTTGTGCAAGTTTCTTCATCATCGTGTAACATTAATGTTATTTGACAGAGAGTTTCAATATTTGGATACTTGATACATGTGAGCATTTGGAACACACTCATGCTCCCATTAATATGACCCAGGCCTTATGTACCTTCATATATTTGCGTTAAAGTTTCTTCACCATCGTATAACAATAACATAACTTGATGGATTGCTTCAATATTTGAACACTCGATACAGGTAAGCATGTGGAACACAATCATGCCGCCATTAACATGACCTTAACCGTTTTGATCTTGACATGGTTATGGAAACACTTAGCCTTGTTTTATGTCAAAACAGTTCTTCAACCTTGACCGTTGTTCGTGTTTTAAGCATGCACTTCTCTGACGGTGTTTGTGATGCTTACTTCCATGATCATGTTACGGTCAAATGCCTCGGCAGGCGCGACACCGTTTCCGTGGCGGAATTCTTAATAATGACACGGTGTTAGAATTTGCTCATTTTGTTAATTTCAGTTAGCTTAGTTCGGTGACTGACTGATCAGACTGCGCGGATGCCTGGTCTATGCTCGTCGCAAGATTCATAGGGTACAATTTACTCAATCAGCGGCCCATGTGTGCATTCGCCTTCAATGTATAAACGGCTTGCCATACGGTCGTCGAAACATACATTACAATGTGCTCCGACGGTGCTCGGTGTGGATTATTACCAGGCTGCATTCGAGTGTTTCACTGTATTTCGTACGACTAAAATGTTATTTGATATTTTCCTTAATATGAAACGGATTTTGATAAAATATGGCGCAGCAAACGTGTCTTCATTAGCTGCATTTGGTGGTCAAGGGAGTTTGGCACAGACTTATGTCGTTTTCGCGAAGAATCAATTTCCGTGTCGGAGACACGGAAATCGATTCTTCGCAAAAACGACAGAAGTTTGGGCGAAAATACAGAGACCACCAAATGCAGCTTAACAAGACGCGTTTGATGCGCCACGGATTTTGATAAAATATGGCGCAGCAAACGCGTCTTCATTAGCTGCATTTGGTGGTCAATGGAGTTTGGCACAGATTTATGTCGTTTTCGCGAAGAATCGATTTTCGTGTCAGAGACACGGAAATCGATTCTTCGCAAAAACGACAGAAGTTTGGGCGAAAATACAGAGACCACCAAATGCAGCTTAACAAGACGCGTTTGATGCGCCATATTTCATCAAAATCCGTTACGTAATAAGGACAATATAAAAGAATACGTACGTTGAATCGGATGGATTCTGGAAATTCAGTACTTGTTGTTGTTGTTAGTACCACGTGATCATACACCTTGATTGTTGTTCCTCTGAAATGTACACTATTCACATTCCAGCACAATTAATCTTCCACGAAATGTTGGGATCCAGTGTGTGGTCAGCAAACTAAATTTAGTACAAGAAGGATAACTCGTGTAGCTGTGAATACACATACATGTAGTACAAGTATCTGAGTAGCATGTGTTGCCAGACAGAACAACTTGGGACTTCCACGTACGAAGCACAACACAAGAATGATAACTCTTGTTAGCTTAACGTATATTCTTGACGTATTTGCGTCTCCATAGACCAGTGGTATTTATGTTCGATATGTTTGATCATATCAGAGGCATTTACAAATTAGTTTAATAATTACTTAATAATCAAATGCAAATAAATTTTCTAATTGAACATAGTCACAAATGTACTAAGATATTCCGCACCCCTCACACGTTTATACATGTAACTAGAAATACTGAATCCGCGCCTCGGTTCCGTCATTGAGTGCCCGATGTGAAACGGCACCTTATTTCATTTGTGTCGCGCTTGTTTTAGCAGAAAGCGCGACTATAGTCGCCGATTTTTCCGTCGTCGTCGTCGTTGTCGTCCGCGTTCGTCGTCCGAAATGTCAAAATGTTTGTACAAGCTTCGTGATCATGGTATAACTTTAATAATACTTGACGGATTGATTCACTGTTTGCAAACTTGATACATGTGAGCATTTGGAACACACACATGCCGCCGTTAACTTGATATTGATATTGGTACCATCACTTGATACATGTGATCATTCGGAACACCCTCATACAGTGGGGTCAGCGTGTAAGTGCACACACGAACGAACACGACAGGTTGGAACCAATACTTAGCCATTGGTTTGCATCAAACAATTTGTACAATTTTTTTATCATGATATAACTTAAATATTAATTGATGGATTTCTTCAATGTTTTGACAATATTAATACATGTCAGCATTTGGAACACACTCATGCCACCATTAACATAACCTTGATAGTTTTTATCTTCACATTTTTTCGGAAATACTTAGCCATTATTTTGTGTCCGTCAAAAAGTTTGTACACGTTTCTTCATCATCGTGTAACATTAATGTTATTTGACAGATAGTTTCAATATTTGGATACTTGATACATGTGAGCATTTGGAACACACTCATGCTCCTATTAATATGACCCAGGCCTTATGTACCTTCATATATTTACGTCAAAGTTTCTTCACCATCGCATAACAATAACATAACTTGATGGATTGCTTCAATATTTGAACACTCGATACAGGTAAGCATGTGGAACACAATCATGCCGCCATTAACATGACCTTAACCGTTTTGATCTTGACATGGTTATGGAAACACTTAGCCTTGTTTTGTGTCAAAACAGTTCTTCAACCTTGACCGTTTTTCGTGTTTTAAGCATGCACTTCTCTGACGGTGTTTGTGATGCTTACTTCCATGATCATGTTACGGTCAAATGCCTCGGCAGGCACGACACCGTTTCCGTGGCGGAATTCTTCTTAATAATGACACGGTGTTAGAATTTGCTCATTTTGTTAATTACAGTTAGCTTAGTTCGGTAACTGACTGATCAGACTGCTCGGATGCCTGGTCTATGCTCGTCGCAAGATTCATAGGGTACAATTTACTCAATCAGCGGCCCATGTGTACACTCGCCTTCAACATGTTCAATGTATAAACGGCTTGCCATACGGTCGTCGAAACATACATTACAATGTGCTCCGACGGTGCTCGGTGTGGATTATTACCAGGCTGCATTAGAGCGTTTCACTATATTTCGTACGACTAAAATGTTCGTAAGTGCAAACTTATGATAGTCTGTAGATTTCGCATTAACATGTTTTCTTGTAACCGATTATTGAATTCACATTTATTGAGCATATGCTGCATATGCAGCATATGCTCAATAAATGTAAATTCATAAATTGAAATTTCCAAACGATTCTAAATTTGCACTTACGAACATTTTAGTCGCACAAAGTTTAGTTAAACGGTCCCCATATTCTACATGTACATTGAAATGAATTATGGATGTGACTGGAAAATAAGCCGTATGGGATCTATGACCAGCGTAGTTACTGCACAAATAGCACATTATTGAAGCCTGGTAACGATCAATGTTGCTTGTTAGAATGCTCGTTGATGGAATGGCGAGCAATGAAGATCCTGATCGGAATGTGCGAATGCTCAGGCTTATCTGGATCGGGATCTACACTAGTCGCACATCCCATAAGCAGCATGTCTCCAGAAACAGCCAGAACTCATTCCCGCTTTGTCAGATCGTAGCGTATGTACATGTATAAGAGAAGGATTGTCCGTTAAAAAATATGTTTGTCCTGAGAATTTCATGGCCACTATTCACAGCCTAAACATTTTTTAAAATCGTCCTAGTAATTCTGTCATATTATTGTGATCCTGTTTGTTTTCAGCGAACCAGTATAAGAAGGATAACTCGTGTAGATATCAAATAATACAGTGTAATTGATTTTTGTTATTGATGTATTGGATTTTTTTTATTGAATTCGTTCCCACGAAACAACAATTCGTTCCTTCAATTTAGCAATTCGTTTCCTCGAATAAACAATTCATTCCCACGAAATGACAATTCGTTCCCTCGAATTAACAATTCGACCCACGATATAACAATTCGTTCCCTCGATATAACAATTCGTTCCCCCGATATAACAATTCGTTCCCACGATATAACAATTCGTTCCCACGATATAACAATTCGTTCCCTCGATATAATAATTCGTTCCCACGATATAACAATTCGTTCCCACGATATAACAATTCGTTCCCACGATATAACAATTCGTTCCCTCGATATAACAATTCGTTCCCATGATATAATAATTCGTTCCCACGATATAACAATTCGTTCCCTTGATATAACAATTCGTTCCCACGATATAACAATTCATTCCCACGATATAACAATTCGTTCCCACGATATAACAACGAATTTCCCTCGATATAACAATTCGTTCCCACGATATAATAATTCGTTCCCACGATATAACAATTCGTTCCCTCGATATAACAATTCGTTCCCACGATATAACAATTCGTTCCCACGATATAACAATTCGTTCCCACGATATAACAATTCGTTCCCACGGGAACGAATTGTTATTTCGTGGGAACGAATTGTTCACTCGAGGGAACGAATTGTTAATAATAAAAAAGGATGTTACGTCCCCTGTGAAGTCTCCGTAGATTTACATGTGCTGCCAATTACAACTTGGGGCATCGACGTAAGACGTACAGTTCAAGAAGGATAACCCTTGTTAGCTTACTGTATATTCTTGATGTACTTGCCTCTCCACTTCCTCAATAAATTGGGTACATATTTAGTCGAAGTTGTATAAACATTAATATAGTAGAACCTCTCAAAGCTGGACACATTTGTGGAAGCGTCCTGGTGCCAATGCTAAAATATATTTATCTCCTAATTAGGAGATAATAGCTCATAATGAGAAGATACTAAGTCCTAATTATAATATATTAGCTCCAAACTCCTAATTATGAGTCATGATCTCCTAATTAGGACGTTGTATCTCCTAATTAGGACTTATTATATCCTAATTAGGAGTTATTATATCCTAATTAGGAGACAAATCAATGTTTAGCATCGGCACATACAGTAAGTCCTAACTATGAAATAGTAAGTCCTAATTAGGACATAATAACTCCTAGATAGTAAGTCCTAATTAGGGGATACTACATCCTAATTATAAGTTACTATCTCCTAATTAGGACTTACTTTCTCCTAATTAGGAGTTAGGAGATTAACCCCCCCCCCCCCCGATGAGTTTAATTTCGATGAATTTCTGTGTAATTTTTCCTCACCAAACGTCCTCACATTGATGGCTATCCACCCAGTGTCATTCGGGTGACCTTGGTGATCATGGTGACCTTGACCTTCATGCCACTAATTTTGGACGTACATCCAAACGTTGAATATCTCTTCATCCGTTAGTCGGATCATCTCCAAACTTCATCAATAGCTTATTCACATTGATGAATATCTACCAGTATAATTCGACTCTCCTTGACCTTGGCGACCTTCACCTTGGTGTCAACAAATTTGAACATACGTCCTAATGTTGAATATCTCCTGATCCGTTAGTCACCATTACCAAACTTCATAAATAACATCCTTACATTGATAGCTATCCATCAAGTGTCATTCCGGTGACATTGGTCGTCACCTTGATGAACTTGGCTTTCGTGTCTATAATTGTGTATGTGCGCCCAAATGTTGAATATCTCCTGATTCGTTAGTCGGATCATTACTTCACCAATACCTTCCTCATATTGATGACTATCCACCAGTGTCATCTTTCTGCCATTGGCCTTGGTGGCCTTGACCTTGGAATCATGTTCATGGAGTGCTTACTTACAGTGGAACCTCACGGGGTTTATTGCCTTTGCGACCAGTGCATGCCCAGATCAGAATGCGCATATGCGCAGTCTGATCTGCGTCTGCACTGTTCGTCATTCATTGAGAGAAACAGCGACCCAACTTTCTTCAGATACTCAGGAAAGGCAACTGCAGATGCAGATGAAGGCATAGTACATGTACATGATGAAACTGAGATACTCCATGGGCGTCTTTCGTTGTAACTCCCGGGTAGCAACTCGGGTAACAAGAGCAGCACTGGAAAAAGCAAAGTTCCTACTAGAGTAAAAGAATTCGACCGTTGAACCTTACTCGAGTAACTCAATTCGAACCTTGTCATGTGAAGGGTTATTAGAGTTCCAACTCGAGTTGCTTGTTCGACTCTGCTTGTTCCATTGATACTCGGGTTACCATAGTTTAACACGGAAGTTGTCATTTTTTACCTAAGAAGATTGGCGATGTTTCATAAATATAGGTTAGTGTTGATGTTCATGCACCACATCCGACACATTAGAAGATGTGGAAGACTGGTAAGAAGGCTGGTTCTACTTCTATAGGATTTAAGTTCACGCGTTTGGTGTTCCTCAATTCGTATATAGTACAGTGGGGTCAGCGTGTAAGTGCACACACGAACGAACACGACAGGTTGGGAACCAACCTGTCGTGTTCGTTCGTGTGTGCACTTACACGCTGACCCCACTGTATTTATGTGATATTTGCACGGATCCCGGTATATATATATTTCTGAATTTGCCGGAACTACGATGGCTACAGACAATCATTCAGCAAATCACGTACGTCAATGATATTAGGAAGTATAATATTATACATTTCGGCAAAGCACGTGCCAATGTCCTCTCATACTGGTAAAGGTATCTACGGAGAAATAGTCAAGACAGAAATCATATTTAGGGTCGGGGTTGCAATCAATTAAGGATATTCACGGGCCAAAGTGTAAACTACTCATAGTACAAACATGTCTATAATAAGTCGTGGCAACGGGATAAATGAAGAAAAAAACATGTCCCCTCCATGCTTTCGTACAATACAGTTAGAATCCTGCATCATATAATCGGCTGAACTACATTGTATGAAACTCGAAACACAGGTACATGTATGTCATGAAACTTTGGATTGTTCAACTGCTCCGTAGTGACGTTATCGCGTTGCTATAGTTACGCATTACATGCGAACGGTATGTTCTTCTTTTTAAATCATTTAAATTTGACCAGATATACATGTCATATAAAGATGAACACTGTGGTAGCTATACAGTGGAATCTCTCTAAATCGGACACCAAGAAAACACATGTGATCTTATTTTTGAAGAGTTTCTTGGTAATTTATATCATGTGATACTGTCTGTTCATGATCGCATAGCGCACAACTATGACTCAGAATGATCAAATGTCTGATTTACAGTGAAACGTCTCCAAGTCGGACACCATGGGGACCTCCCAGGGTGTCCGGTTTAGAGAGGGTTCACTGTATTAAACTTTGTATAAAAACGTTATGTCTGCACCTCGTACATATATAATAAAAAGGTTATTTCATGTGTATGTAGATACATATATATTCCACTCGCTCCGCCGTGCAACAAATTCGTGCTCCTAACGTCGTGCAATATCGCACTCTGCGAAACCCGAGCATATATTCACATACAAATCAAATAACTTATATATATTAACATGCTTTTCTAATAATATTAAAATATAAACATCGGGCTTGTAAATCGGTATATCTTAACATGTCTCGACACATATGTGAGATAACTATAACATAACACACATTTAAATACATACATGTACTACATAAACATCTACATGTAATGAAACAGACATTACTCGGTTGGTACATACAGTGGGGTCAGCGTGTAAGTGCACACACGAACGAACACGACAGGTTGGTTCGCTACCCACCCAAAGTGTATGTTGTTACCACTCAGTTGAACCGTCTCGCCGAGACAGTTCAACTGAGTGGTAACAACATACACTTTTGATGCGAAATGAAAAAGAAATGCAGAAATATATTTACATTTTGTTTGTATACATGAAATACAGTGAGGTCAGCGTTCCAACCTGTCGTGTTCGTTCGTGTGTGCACTTACACGCTGACCCCACTGTATAATTGGGAACATAAAATCACCCAGAACACGTTTTTATGATGATACGGATAGAATAATCGTTTATTGTCTCGTAAGAAACATACACGACTTGTTCAAATGCATACAATATAAGGTGACGTCGATGGATACAATATACATATACCACCCGATGTGACATTCTTAAGCATTCACACAGTCCAATGGAATGATTCCGATTGATTAAGGTACATGCCCACACAGTAGGCACAAAATAAGTTTATATCAGAGACATCATCTGAGACATGTTCTGGCAATATAATTCACCGTTACCCCACGTATTGATTGGCTGTATTATACATTTTATATCAAACGTAAATTTCCACACTGATATCAGGGGCGATAACCGTGTTTCCTTAAATTGTTAACGGACATTACTATTTATTCTCTGTATTTATGTTTTGATGTGCATGATCATACAATGTACTTCATCATCTGTCGAAACTATTATTTTTTTCAGGTGACGCATTTAATTAGTAAAAATAATTAAAAAATATCATGCCTTATTTGCATATGAATCTAGCCTGACACCACCGCGCGTCACTATTAGTAAAATACATATTACTAAATGATTACTGTATATCTTTATAGAACTGGTGGAATAGTGACACAATTATACACTTCTTTGATTCATATAAAGAACAGTTTGTGCCTACTGAGTGGGCATGTACCTTTAAATTACATGACACACAATATAACGTAGTTCAAAACCGATTACGCTTTTAAATATTACATACATTGTACTGTGTTACATGGACAGTACGTGTGAAAAGCATGATATTTGACTAAAACCATATGTGGCTGTGACTGGAGAAATTGGGCTTATATGTGTTTGCGACCAGTGTATATCCAGATCAGCCGGTGCATCCGCACAGTTTGATCAGAAGCCGCACTGTTCGCAATTCCATCAATGAAGCACCCACCATGTTTCTAGCAAGAAATATACATGACGTGTGGATATTATCTGTCTGTGTGAGTGTGCTATGTAATCAGGAGCTACACTGATCACACATCCCATAAGCAACATGTCTCCAGTCACAGCCACATATAAGCTCACATCCACATTTCAGAAAGTATTTGACAAACTCATGAAATAGTTAGTATCCATTCTTAAAGGCACTGATCGAGTCTCATGAAACACATTTAGTTAGCAAACATTGGGAATCATATCGTATTAGTACATGACCGCCGTTGTTTGACACCGCTCACAGCCGTATTCAAACGTACAACGCGTGCTGTTTGTGCATGGCTGTAGAGAATGCTCATTTCGGGGCAACGCCAACACATACGTAATGCATGTGTCTCATGGCGTTATACTAGAACGCCCCATGTCGTCACCAGACCAGTTCACAACGGTCGCACTGATTTTTTTGTAATTGATGCGGAGGATGGGCACCTACTCCACGTGACGTGTACGGCAGCCCCGGAATATGTATTCGTAAATGTTTGAAATGAATGTTCGTAAGTGTTTGAATGGAACAGGTTGTCAAAGTACGCCGATAGTACTGCATATATGCTCAAATTACACGATAATTCCGACGGAAATATTACAGTAAGGTTCGATCATGTCCAGCCATGGGTAAACGTTCGTCGTGGCACGAGGGAACTGTTTGAATCCGCGGCCGACAGACAGCCTTGGGGTTCTAACAGTTCCCTCGTGCCACGGCAACCGTTTACCCACAGCTGGACATGGTCGAACCTTATATTAGCCATGGTTAAAGGCCTCAGAGGCTCAGACAGGGGCGGCGGAAGTGGGGGAGCGGGCCCCCCCCCCCCCTCAATACTTTTGTTGGGGGGGGGGGGCTGGCCCCCCGCCCCCAATAATTATGTAATAAAGCACATATTATCATCCTCAAACTTGCTGAGAATGCAGGAAATGGTGTCTCACTCCTCTTTAAATTTCCGGGCCCTCATTTGTTGGGCCCTCATGGTTGGGCCCCCTAATAATGTTCCCATTCCGCCGCCTATGTCAGATATGAGAATGTGATGAAACAAATGTATTGAGTAAAACATTGAAAGGCATATCGCATATCGTATAGTATAACTATGAGCTGATTAAACAATAAATGGATTTTCGCAATCAATATGTATATGAAGCTGAAAAATGTATAGCTTTGCAAAAATTAACCCATTATAATTCCAGCACAAAAATATTTACACAATTCCCTAACATGGCCCGTACCAAGTCTCTGTCCAAAATTTATATCCCAGTAAGCTCCCACGCCGAACTACATACCGTAACCGCGAGGCGCAGTTAAAATAATTCTTAAGAAAACGGAAAATAAACACATTTTCTTGATTAATTTATTTAAAATGCTGGAATTATAAGGAATGAATGGCCCTTTTGTGGAATTCGGGGATATAAATTAGGAAAAGTCGCGGGAATACTGGACGAGGCCTTCCGGCCTTCGTCCAGTATTCCCGCGACTTTTCCAAGTTTATACCCCGATAAATTCCACAAAAAGGCCATTCATTCCTATAGCAACTTTACGGGTATGATTTTTTTAAATATCTTTTTCTCGACGAGACGGTTCAAATTTCCGAGCTCTTATGCAGAAAATATGTAGGATTTTCCATAAACAAAATGGAGTATCCTCAGCACGAAATGGGTTAATGCAATACATGGAATTGGAGCATCTTCAACCATGCTGTTGCGTCTCAAACATGTACACTACGATCTTTATTCGACGTTAGCTCTCAAACCGAGTTTGGAGATATTATTTTACATTTGACCTTCCACGGTACCACTACACCTCAATACCTCCTATACTATGCGGACGTGTACGTACATTTTTACCCGACACTATACGCTACGCATTCAGTGGTAGATCAGGGAGAAGTTTCACTATACTTCGTAAGACTAAAATGGTCATAAGTGCAATTTTAGGATCGTCTGGACATTTCAATTGACGGTTTTACATTTATTGAGCATGTTCAATAAATGTAAATTCAATAATTGTTAAATTAAATATGACATTTGCAGACTAGTGAAACGGCCCCCTGTAAACAAACAAGTCGTACCACTGAGTATCCGGAGATACCACGTGCATATTATGTACTATGGATATCAGGGGGCCGTTTCACTAAACTTCGTACGACTAAGATGTTCGTAAGTGCAAAATTATGATAGTCTGTAAATTTCACATTAACATTGTTTTCTTGTAAATAATTATTGGATTTACATTTATTGAGCATAGGCTGCATATGCAGCCTATGCTCAATAAATGTAAATCCATAAATTGAAATTTCATAGACGATATTATATTTGCACTTACGAACATTTTAGTCGTAAGAAGTTTAATGCAAAGGGCCCCTGTTTGATATTACAATATACCAGGGATGATGCGCTACGTACGAAGCCCCGCAGGGGACGTGGATTTATTGTTTTTATTAATTCGTCCCCACGAAATAACAATTCGTTCCCATGAAATAACAATTCGTTCCCACGGGAACGAATTGTTAATTCGAGGGAACGAATTATTATATCGTGGGAACTAATTAGGGAACGAATTGTTATTTCGTGGAAACGAATTGTTAATTCGAGGGAACGAATTGTTATATCTTGGGAACGAATTGTTAATTCGAGGGAATGAATTGTTAATTAAGGGAACAAATTGTTATTTCGTGGGAACGAATTAATACAAAAAATCCATGTCCCCTGCGGGGCTCCGTATTGTACGTGAAATGTGACCAGGCACTGTACATCACAATTACTGTCCGTTTCACAAAAGCTGCCCAAATTGTACTGCTACATAAACAATGCAAACACATTTTTTTCGATAGTATTAAATTAACCGAAAATTTAAGAATGAGCCCTTTTTTATTTCGTAAAATTTGGTCAAATATTGATTTTATTACGAAAAAACAATTTCTCTATGTTAAATCCCCAAATCCCCATTGACATCTTCACAGAGTGAATATGTCTATGGGGATTTAACATGGGGAAATTTTTAGAATTTCAGAAATACTGGACCGACTTTCAAAATGTATCTTTAGTTTTATTAGTTAGATCATTTGCAAGCTATCTAGCCAGGTTTCGGAGTCAATTTCCAAAAAAAAAGAATATTTTTCTGACTCCTCCTACAGCCCCTCCACCTCCTTTTCCCCCATGTTAAATTCCCATAGACAAATCAATTTTTCGTAATAAAATCAATATTGGACCAAATTTCACGAAATAAACAGAAGACTCATTCTTAAATTTTGCTTTAATTTAATATTATCGAAAAATATATTGTTTTTGCATTATTTATATAGCCGTAAAATTTGGGCAGCTTTCGTGAAACAGACAGTAGGTAAACTACCTATTCCACTAGCAATAGTTCATTTGCCGTCCTTATGAATTACATGTCGGACCTATGAATTGTCTATAGTACAAGGTTTTTTGGTGGATTTACATTCCTATTGGTGCCTTGGAGCAAATCAGCCTGGTTGTCCTCTTGACAACCTTGGGCAACTTTTTTAATATGCAAATTAGTTGCCGCCATTAGCGGAAAAAATAATTCCTACTATAGCTCTACAACTATACACTACAACTTCACACAAATAGTGTCTATACCTATGTTTTCATGGTCAATGATGACACTGGTGGCATTTATACAGTGAGTACATGTATATATTGTCTCATTATGCAAATTGGTTGCCGCCATTACCGAAAATCATATTTTGTTTTATAGCTCTGCAACCGTTTATGATAAATTCACGAAAATGTGTTTCAGACCCACGTTTTCCTGGTCTAGGATTTCAATACATGTATTTATAAAGTGACTACATGCAAATATTTCAAATATTTTATTTATTTTTGGCAGTTTGGATCCTTTCTCTGCGAGGATTATTAGTGGCTCCCAATACATAAATACAATACAATAATTCCAGCACAAAAATATTTACACAATTCCCTAGCATTTGATCGGTCCGTTGCAAGTCTCCGTCCAAAATTTATATCCCAGTAAACTCCATGCCGAACTACTTTCCGTAACCGTCAGGCGCAGTTAAAATAATTCTTAAGAAAACGGAAAATAAACACATTTCCTTGATGAATTTATTTCAAATGCTGGAATTATAAGGAATGAATGGCCTTTTTGTGGAATTTATCGGGGATATAAACTTGGAAAATTCGCGGGAATACTGGACGAGGCCTTCCGGCCTTCGTCCAGTATTCCCGCGACTTTTCCAAGTTTATACCCCGATAAATTCCACAAAAAGGCCAGTCATTCCTATAATAAACTTTCACAGCTCTGTAGCGGGGTTAGTTGGATGCATGTCAAGGGTAATTTAACGATGGGGTTCATCCTTTCCGGAATATCAGGCTACCTGATTATGTATGTGAGAGTTTGCTATACTCATTATAAGAGTAGTATGATTATGGCTAATCGTATTACTTTTAGTGATATAATCTTGTTTACTGATTACGAACAAAACATAATTACCAGATTCACAGAATTTAATGATAATATTACATCTGTTTTCACTTTTAACGATATTTTAATGTACGTGTAATATATAACCCGATGAGACTAATACATTTTCCTTTTCCTATTTTAAATAATTTACGAATTTTAGACACAAACATATTAATTGTACATGTCTTAGTTACCTGAGCGCCGTCTCACTAAACTGTGTACGACTAGTTCGTAAGTGAAAACTTATGATTGTCTGTAAATTTCACATTAACAATGTTTTCTTGTAAACAATTATTGGATTTACATTTATTGAGCATTATGCTGCATGCTCAATAAGTGTATGTCCATGAATTTCCTAAATGTGTACTTCAAAACATTTTGGTCATACGAAGTTTAGTGAAAAGGGCCCCAGGACATCAGCGATGTATCTATAGTCTGTTTCACGAAAGCTGCCCAAATTTTACGGCTATATAGACAATTCAAAAACAATATTTTTGTCGATAGTATTAAATTAACGGAAAATTTAAGAATGAGCCTTCTTTTTATTTCGTGAAATTCGGTCAAATATTGATTTTATTACGAAAAATTGATTTGTCTATGGGAATTTAACAAGGGGGGGAAAGTGGTAAGGAAGTGTGGGAGGAGTAAAAAAAAGAAAAATTTTGGAAATCGACTCCGAAACCTGACTAGATAGCTTGGATATGATCTAACTAAGAAAACAAAAGTTAAATTTTGAAAATCGGTCCAGTATTTCTAAAATTCAAAACAAATTCCCCATGTTAAATCCCCATTGACATCTTCACTCCGTGAAGATGTCTATGGGGATTTAATGGGGAAATTGTTTTTTCGCAATAAAATCAATATTTGACCAAATTTCTCGAAATAAAAAGAAGGCTCATTCTTAAATTTTGTTTTAATTTAATATTATCGAAAAAAATATTGTTTTTGCATTGTTTATATAGCCGTAAAATTTGGGCAGGTTTCGTGAAACAGACTATAGGTCATTTGAATTGTATCCTAAATTCGTTCCAACGAAATAACAATTCATTCCCTCAATTTGACAATATATTGTAAACAAATTGTCAGTGTAAACGACTACCAGAAACATCTTCGCCCTGGGTATGATAAAACATATGATTAGATGCACCGGGATACTGTTATAGAGAATAGTAGGTTAGCACCGTGAATGGGAAAAAATATCCGGCTAGGCTCAAGAATGTCGTTATTTCTCATCAGAAGTATATGTTGTGACCACTCATTTGAACCGTCTCGCCGAGACGGTTCAAATGAGTGGTCACAACATATACTTTGGTTCAGAAATAAGGAAAATAGATAGAGAATAGTAGGTTAGTGCCGTGAATGGGAAAAATATCTGGCAAGGCTCAGGAAACGGGATGGGCAAGGCTCTGCCGAGCACATCCCGTTTCCGTGCCGCGCCAGATATTTTTTCCCATTCACGGCACTAACCTACTATTCTATTTATCCCGTCAACACCTACAAATGGCTTTAAAATGCAAAAATAGTATTGACTGGATATCAAAAATGTTTCACGGCACCGTGTTTGGCACCGTGTTTCACGGCACATACGCACTGTGTTGACGGGATAAATCATTGACCTTAGCCATGTACATGAAAGACTGCGTTAGTCGTTATTATATATTATAAATAAGCCCTTTCCGCAGGGCGTATCTAGCTATGCATGTATGCCCTTCAAAATAAATAACGAACCACCTCGTCATTGCTTCATGTTTCAAACCCAACACTTGAATTAAGCTAAACCGACATGAAATAAGTAATTTGAAATCGTCTTGTTACTGTCCCGTTTCACGAAACCTACCTAAATTGTACAGCTATATAAACAATGCAAAAACAATAGTTTTTTCTAAAATATTAAATTTTAGCAAAATGTAAGAATGTACCTTCTTTTTATGTTGTGAAAATTGGTCCAATATTGATTGCATTCCGAAAAAAACAGTTTCCACATGTTCAATCTCCAGAATGAAGATGTCTATGGGAATTTAGCATGAACATTTCTTTCTAGTTTCAGAAATAGTGAACCTATTTTCCAAATCTATTTTGTTTTCTTAGTTAGTTCATTTCCAATCGATTAGCCAGGTTTCAGAGCCCATTTTCCAAAATTGTGCGTTTTTTCGACTCCTCCCTCAGCTCCTCCGCCTCACTTTAGTTTAAAAAATATTTATTTCATGCAATACATGGTACATAGAGAATACCAGGCTACTGTCTTTTGATATCAAGTTTATCAGGCAAGGCTAGGAAACGCGTAGGAATTCCGAGGCTTGCCGAGGAATTCCTACCGTTTCCGAGCCGAGCCTGATAAACTTGATATCAAAAGACACTAGCCTGGTATTCTGTTTATCAGGTAACTTTTTATGCTCGAAAATGACCACATATGACGTCGTTATCTGTGGACAGAACGCGGACTTGTTTACATTGCGTCATTACACTGACGTCATTCGGTAACGTCACGTGACGTCATCCGACCAATGGAACGTCAATATTCACTTCATTGTAACCCGGATGTTTGTATCAGGTCAATGCCTGATACAACAATATGTTATCAGTCAGTACGTATTCGGTCAATACAGGGCAGGTTACCTGATAAATCAGTACATGTGAATTATACGTGGATTTGAAAACAAGCTAATAGCTTAATGAATTCATATTCATACAAGATAATTACAACTTATTTACATACAATGCAAAGGCATGTGCGCAAACAACATTACAAGTACATTTGCATATTACATATTATGAATTTGTTATAATTTCCATTATTTCATTCTTAACAAGAGTACGCACATGGTATAGGTATATGATATATAGTTGGTATACTAGTAATGTTGTTTTTTATTGCAAATTTTGTGATTGTGGTGGTGGAGAAGTCTCGAGCAACATCGCTAAATGGTATTTGTATTGACCCCACGAGGACTTGTAGTACTTAAACATTAAATACATCTGTTCCCGTGAGGATCAGTACCGTGAACTGCGAAGAGCGGCGGCTCGCCAGCGTGAATTGTTTTGTTGTGTTACGGTGCTCGACTGTATGTACTTATTATGAACGACATTGGGCACTATATAAGACATATACTATGCAAGCGTATATGATATACGCATTATCTAGAAACGCTTTGTAGATGCTATGAATGTTTGTACTTGCAAGAACATATGTGTGTTTTGTTCAAACGATAGGCGTTGATTTCCGTTCAGGAGATTGCTAGTAATGTTAGGGCATTCGAGGTTCGTGAGATATTCTTGACGTTGTCGTTCGTATTTTGTGCAAGTTGTTATAAAGTGATCCACCGTCTCTTGTGCTCCACAAGTACATAGGGGGGACTCTACTATTGATTTTCGGTAGAGATCATAGTTAAGCGAACTACATGAGAGACGAAGACGAGCGTGCATTATTTGGTCTCTCCTATTGCCTATATTAAAGAGCGGTGATGGTTTTGACATCGTCGTATTCATTATATACTTAAATGCTGATAAACTAGGTGCGTTCCTAATGTGGTCAGGTAAATCGTTCCATTCAGGAATTGCTGATGGTAAGAATGAATTTCTGTACATTTCTGTCCGGCAGAGGTTCATTGGAATGTTATCTGCATTTCGGAGATCGTAGCGATTTTCATTTTGTAGAGTTCTATAAGTTTATGCCTTTTTCTCCTTGTTGCTAGGGATTCCCATTTTAAATCGCGAAATAAATTGTCTAAGCTACATAGTTTTGTAGCCCCTGTAACAATTCGCGCAGCTTGGTTTTGAACAGCTTCAAGATCGTGTTTAACCCTTTCAACCCTAAGGAACTGGAATGGACTGTGATATGCTAATGTTCCGACCAATCCAAAGGTCACAAAATGATTTTCAGATTCGTCCATTTATGAAAAGGGGGTGTTTTTGTTCTAAGAAATATTAAAATTACTTTCAAAAAGTGCAGATCCTGATGAGACGGCTAGTTACGAGCCGACTCATATGGATCTGCACTTTTTGCATAAACCACAATTGTGGGATTTCGGGTTCAAAGGGTTAAGTTCATTGGAGCAGTTGTCCCAAATAATGTCGCCATATTCTAGAAGCGGGCGGATACATGTAAGATAGGGGCGTTCTAAGCACAACCTCTTTAGAAGTAACTTAAGCGAACGTAAAGTACCAATCCGTTGCCAGACTTTATTTAGGCAGCCAGATATGTGGGTGTTCCATCTACCATCATCTGAGAAAGTTACTCCAAGATGTTTATGCTCAGTTATATGGTCTAAAACTACATGGTTAATTGCCAAATTAGGATGTTGTGGTTTGTTTTGTTTTCTTGACAATACCATGGTTTCTGTTTTAGATGGATTAAATGTAACCAACCATTTGAGAGACCACTGATGCATAGTTTTTTATCCCGTCAACACAGTGCGTATGTGCCGTGAAACACGGTGCCGTGAAACTTTTGTTATATCCTGTCAATACGACCTAATCATTGCGTATGAATATGTGCCGTGGCTGGAGTTATATTTTTTGCATTTTAAAGCCATTTGTAGGTGTTGACAGGATAAATAGAATAGTAGGTTAGTGCAGTGAATGGGAAAAGATATCTGGCGCGGCACGGAAACCGGATGTGCTCGACAGAGCCTCGCCCATCCCGTTTCCTAAGCCTTGCCAGATATGTTTTTCCCATTCACGGCACTAACCTACTATTCTCTATAAAATCGTTGTTTAGAGAAGTGGCGGCAACGTTTGGATCATCGACTACTATTTACTCCGTCTCACTTTCCCCGTGTTAATTTCCCATAGACAAATCAATTGTTCGTAATACAATCAATATTGGACCAAATTTCACGAACTATAAAGAAGGCTCATTCTTAAATGTTGCTATGATTTAATAGTATCGAACAAAGTATTGTTTTTACATTGTATGTATAGCCGTAAAATTTTAGCAGATTTCGTGAAACAGACAGTACATATTCATGCCATTCATGCTCTCGAGTACAGTAAGAGGTGATTCTCAAAACATCATATTGTCCGTGCTATTTACAAATGACTTTACATGTATTCATGTATTTGAACATGTTTGGCACACGTTGACGCGACATGTATTAAATATGAACTTCTACAAGACGGGTGCTGCGTTATTAAATACATATTACAGTAGTCCATGACCTATTCAGCACGGACCCCCGGGGCCGTTTCACTAAACTTCGTACGACTAAAATGTGTGTAAGTGCAAACTTATGATAGTCTGTAAATTTCACATTAACATTGTTTTCTTGTAAATCATTATTGGATTCACATTTATTGAGCATAGGCTGCATATGCAGCCTATGCTCAATAAATGTAAATCCATCAACTGAAATTTTCAGACGATTCTAACTTTTCATTTTAGTCGTACGAAGTTTAGTGAAACGGGCCCCTGTACTGGCAAATGCAATATGTTCAATATATATCGGTATGAATGATGCCATGTTTGCTGAATTCCTGTGCCATGGTTTTGCTTACTGCTTGTATCAACTTTCTCCATGCAACTGTCGTCGCTTTGTCTAGCTCAGCTGATTCCTGAATAACTATGAACAGAACATCGAAGGCGCTCTGAAAATAAACATTTGTAACGGAATTACAGTGGAACCTCTCTAAACCGGATACCAAGAAAACACATCTGATTTCATTTGCTATGACTTTCTTGGTCATTTATCTCAGGTAATAATGTTTGTTCGTGATCGCATAGCACATAGCTATGGCTGAGAATGATCACATGTCTGATTTACAGCGAAACCTCTCTACGCTGGACACCCTGGGGACCTCCCAGGGTGTCCGGTTTAGAGAGGTTTCACTGTAGTACAAAACGACTGTCGCAGCGTATAATTATGCATAGTAATTCAGCCATATTTACTGAATAATTCACTTGACACAATTTTAGCAATACCAAGGTGTATGATCACGTGTTTGCAACAACAACAACAAATACTGAAATTTCCAGAAGCCCTCCTATTCAAAGTACGTATTTTTTTATTTTGTCCTTATTATGTAACGGATTTTTGATGAAATATGGCGCATCAAACGCGTCTTATTAAGCTACAGTTGGTGGTATCAGTACGTTGGCCCATACTTCTGTCGTTCTTGCGAAGAATCGATTTCCGTGTCTACTGACACGGAAATCGATTCTTCGAAAAAACAACAGAAATAAGTCTCGAATTCAAGGGACCACCAAATTCAGCTTATGAAGACGCGTTTGTTGCGCCATATTTTCATCAAAATTGGTTGCCTATTAAGGAAACTATCAAGTACTACTTAAATTGGAGTGAGCGCGCTTTCAACACTTAAGCCATTGTTGTTGTTGTTGTGACCACGTGATCATGCACCTTGGATAAGTGTGACTCATTGTGCTCCGGGTCTATACATCACACTGTTTATGATTGTCCCCTTACTTGTATAGTAATCACGTGCCAAACGTGTTTATATTTGATATTCGTACGTTCAATATGGTTTCTAATGCACTCTATACATATCACGCAATCTGATAGTCATACATTACAGGTATATCATTGTTGATGAACGGTCGCAAATTATTTCAATATGTATTCCTACGCCAGTAGTAAAGGAGTGCATTATAAATAGGTTAACCGCATTGTAATTTTGAAATTTGCGGCGTATATCAGAAAATGATATGTCGGAAAACATGCGCGTCGCCATTAAACAGATTTTCCTACCTATCATTTTCTGATATACGCCCCAAATTTGAAAATTACAATACAGTTAACCCTATATTAAGTTTAATAAAAAAAAACAGTAACAGTTTTGTCCGACCACTAGATGCATAAAAATACACGATTGTCACGAAATGTTTGGTAAAATTCAGCTAAATACATACATATGTAGTTATCTATGAATGTGATATAACAAATTAATTAATGCTAGCTAAGTGGTACAAAAGATCAGGTGACCGTTTCACTAAACTTCGTACGACTAAAATGTTCGTAAGTGCAAAATTATGATAGTCTGTAAATTGCACATTAACATTGTTTTCTTGTAAACAATTATTGGATTTACATTTATTGAGCATAGGCTGCATATGCAGCCTATGCTCAATAAATGTAAATCCATAAATTAAAATTTACAGACGATCTTAAATTTGCACTTACGAACATTTTAGTCGTAAGAAGTTTAGTGAAACGGGCCCCAGGCGTGTTTCTGACCTCAGACTATAATCCGAACATTACGGCGTTTCGCCACATAATGTCAGAGATACGCTACTAACAGCGTCTCGACAGGGTTTTCATATCAATGTGACCTGGGACGGTTTCACTAAACTTCGTAGGACTAATAATTCCAGCACAAAAATATTTAAACAATTCCCTAACATTTGATTGGCAAGTCTCTGTCCAAAATTTATATCCCAGTAAACTCCCACGCCGAACTACTTTCCGTAACCGTGAGGCGCAGTTAAAATAATTCTTAAGAAAACAGAAAATAAACACATTTTCTTGATTAATTTATTTCAAATACTGGAATTATAAGGAATGAATGGCCTTTTTGTGGAATTTATGGGGGATATAAACTTGGAAAAGTCGCGGGAATACTGGACGAGGCCTTCCGGCCTTCGTCCAGTATTCCCGCGACTTTTCCAAGTTTGTCATGTTTATACCCCGATAAATTCCACAAAAAGGCCATTCATTCCTATAGTAAATCTGACATTAACAATGTTTCTTGTAAACACTTATTGGATTTGCATTTATTCAGTATAGGCAGCCTATGCTCAATAAATTTAAATTCATCAATTGAAATTTCCAGACGATCCTAAATTTGCACTTACGAACAGTTTAGTCGTACCAAGTTTAGTGAAACGGGCCCCTGGACCTTGATACCTAGAACACAAGACCGTCGACCCTGACACTATAGTCTGTTTCGCGAAAGCTGCCCAAATTGTACGGCTATATAGACAATTCAAAAACAATATTTTTTTCGATAATATTAAATTAAAGGACAATTTAAGAATGAGCCTTCTTTTTATTTCGTGAAATTCGGTCAAATATTGATTTTATTACGAAAAATTGATTTGTCTAAGGGAATTTAACATGGGAGAAAAATAGGTAAAGAAGTGTGGGAGGAGTCAAATAACGAAAAATTTTGGAAATTGACTCCGAAACCTGGCTAGATAGCTTGGATAATGATCTAACTAAAAAAACAAAAGTTAAATTTTAAAAATCGGTCCAGTATTTCTAAAATTCAAAAAAACTCCGTGAAGATGTCTATGGGGATTTAACATGGGGAAATTGTTTTTTCGCAATAAAATCAATATTTGACCAAATTTCACGAAATAAAAAGAAGGCTGATTTTTAAATTTTCCTTTAATTTAATATTATCAAAAGAAATCTTGTTTTTGAATTGTTTATATAGCCTTAAAATTTGGGCATTTTTCGTGAAACAGACAGTAGGAAATTGTATTGACCTCCCGTCGACAGGAAACTTATAACACCATGCTAATCACACTAAATTGTGGGCATCTAATTGAGTCAATTACTGGTTGAGATTATAGGATTAACTACATGTATAGTGGCGAGGCGCTAGCGGAGCCATTAAACATGTTTTCCGACCTATCATTTTCTGATATACGCCGCAAATTTCAAAATTTCAATGCGGTTAACCTATTTCTGATGCACTCCTTTACTACTGGCGTAGGAATACATATTGAAATAATTTGCGACCGTTCATCAACAATGATATACCTGTAATGTATGACCATCACATTGCGTTATATTTATAGAGTGCATTAGAAATACCAATTAATGTGTAGGTATTTTCACAGGGAATCTGGACAGACTGTGACTTCCACTGGTCGGAAAATAATTGTTATGCATGTGCTCCGTAATTAATGAGATAATAATTCCCAGTACAAAAATATTTACACAATTCCCTAACATTTGATTGGTCCGTAGCAAGTTTCTGTCCAAAATTTATATCCCAGTAAACTCCCATGCCGAACTACTTTCCGTAACCGTCAGGCGCAGTTAAAATAATTCTTAAGAAAACGGAAAATAAACACATTTTCTTGATGAATTTATTTAAAATGCTGGAATTATAAGGAATGAATGGACTTTTTGTGGAATTTATCGGGGATATAAACTTGGAAAAGTCGCGGGAATACTGGACGAGGCCTTCCGGCCTTCGTCCAGTATTCCCGCGACTTTTCCAAGTTTATACCCCGATAAATTCCACAAAAAGGCCATTCATTCCTATAATAAACTTAAAAGGAAAAGTCGCGGGAATACTGGACGAGGCCTTCCGGCCTTCGTCCAGTATTCCCGCGACTTTTCCAAGTTTATACCCCGATAAATTCCACAAAAAGGCCATTCATTCCTATAATAAACTCAAACAAATCCCTGACTCAATTCAAACAAATCCCTGACTCAATTCAAACAAATCCCTAACTCAATTCAAACAAATCCCTAACTCAATTCAAACAAATCCCTGACTCAATTCAAACAAATCCCTGACTCCCTATCAATCAAACAAAATCCCTGACTCAATTCAAACAAATCCCTGACTCAATTTCAAACAAATCCCTGACTCAATCAAACAAATCCCTGACTTCAATGAAAACAAATCCTGAAACAAATCAATTCAAATTCAAATCCCTGAATCAATTCAAACAAATCTGACTCAATTCAAACAAATCCCTGACTTCAAATAACTCAAATTCTTAAACAAATCACTGAAACCCGTCAATTCAAACAAATCCCTGATTCAAATCACAATAAACTGAATCCCTCTCAATTCAAACAAATCCCTGACTCAATTCACAAATCCCTGATCAATTCAAACAAATCAAACCCTGAAACTCCCATCAATTAACAAATCCCTACTCAAATTCAAACAAATCCCTGACTCAATTCAAACAAATCCCTGTCAATTCAAACCCATCCCTTAACGCAAATCAAATCTGAATCAAATTCAAACAAATCCCGGACTTCAAATCCCAACATTAAATCCCGACTCATCAACTAACTCAATCAAACAAATCCCGACTCAATTCAAACAAATCCCTGTCTCAATTCAAACAAATCCCTACTCAATTCAAACAATCCCTACTCAATTCAAACAAATCCCTGACAATTCAACAAATCCCTGACTCAATTCAAACAAAATCCCTAACTCATTCAAACCCATCTTCTGAAAACACTCAATTCAAACAAATCCCTGACTCAATTCAAACAAAAAATCCCTGACAATTCAAACAAATCCCTGACTCAAATTCAAACAAATCCCTGACTCAATTCAAACTTAAATCCTGCTCAATGTCAATTAAACAAATAACTCAATTCAAACAAATCCCTGACTGAATTCAAACAAATCCCGTGAACTCAATTCAAACAAATCCCTGACTCAATTCAAACAAACAAATCCCTGACAAATCAACTTCAAACAAATCCCTGAAACTCCCATCTTCAAACAAATCCCTGACTCAATTCAAATCAAATCCCTGACTCAATTCAAACAAATGCCTGAAACCAATTCAAACAAATCCCTGACTCAATTCAAACAAATGCCCTGACCCCTCAATTCAAACAAATCCCTGACTCAATTTCAAACAAATCCTAACTCAATTCAAACAAAATCCCTACTTCAAATCCCTCTCAACAACAATCCCTAACTCAATTCAAACAAATCCCTGACTCAATTCAAACAAATCCCTGACTCAATTCAAACAAATCCCTGACTCAATTCAAACAAATCCCTGAACTCAATTCAAACAAATCCCTGACTCAATTCAAACAAATCCCTGACTCAATTCAAACAAATCCCTGACTCAATTCAAACAAATCCCTGACTCAATTAAACAACTCTTAAACTCATCATTAAACAAATCCCTGACTCAATTCAAACAAATCTGACTCAATTCAAACAAATCCCTGACTCAATTCAAACAAATCCCTGACTCAATTCAAACAAATCCCTAACAATTTGCTCATGTATTTCTTACCATGATATTATGATTTCGAATAAAATCAAATATTTTATCAGTAGAGATATTCGGCAAGTTTACGTTTCGGCAGTCGATTGTGTATGAAAGCTACTGTCTGTTTCACGAAACCTGTCCAAATGTTACGGCTATATAAACAACTTTTTGTTTGTTCATTTTGAATGTTAGCCTTCTGTTTATTTTGTGAAATTGGGTCCAATACTGATTTCAGAAATAGTGGACCGATTTTCTGACTCTTGTTTTCTTAGTTATATCATTTCAAAGCTATCTAGCCAGATGTCAGGGTCAATTTTCATTTTTGTTTTCGTTTTTCGACTCCTCCAGTACATGCACATATGTTCCCCCAATGTTAAATTCCAATAGAGAAATCATTTTTTTCGTAATAAACACAATATTTGACAACATTTTACGAAATAAAAAGAAGGCTCATTCTATTATCGAGAAACATTTTTATTTCTGCATCTGGGCAGGTTTCGTGGAACAGACAGTAGTGTTCCATCCGACCTATTTTAGCTTGGCGCCGCTCCATGCCCGATTGTGTTGACATGCACAACTTTGGTGGCACCAAGCTGCCCAAAAAACATTTGCAAAAAATATACTTTTGTCTACAATGTTTTATTACAGTATTACAATTTGATCAGACATCGTTGCAGGCGGCTGTAGAGCCGGTTTTTGTAAACCCCCGGTTTTTGTAAACCCCGTTAACAAAAACTGGGGGTAACAAAAACCGTTGACGTACGCGCCGGTTTTTGTAAACCCCCGGTTTTTGTAACCCCAAATATTAATATTGCGATACATGAACTATGATTGCTTGAAACGTTAAATAAAGTATGTTTGTGCCTGACTCGACGTTCCGAGTTCGATACTCAAGTCTTTGGGCGGTGGCCGAGCGCAAATTTAACTTGTTTTTACCAAAAATGTCTACACTATAGCCGCGTGATTGAAAATGTAATAGACTTTCAAGTGTTGAACTCAAGCTTTTCCACCTCCGAGTAAGATAACATATGATGTTAATATTGCGATACACGAGATATGATTGGTAACTGCATACCTGAAAATAAGGTATGTATAGGCTGATCCTACCTTCTAAGTTCGATACTCAAGCTTATCTCAAGGAAAATTTAGCTCAGTATGTTTTCAACTTTTCCTACACTATATTGTTCGACTGGCAGACTCGAATGTCATTTTTTTAATTGTTCTATATCGTAGCAGAGTGACAGAAAACGTAAGATATTTCTCATGGCATATGGATGATAAAAACCAGGTGTTACAAACACCCTGAACGTACGCGACGGTTGTGCTAAAACCCGCTTGTGTAGCCCCAAATAGCATTATTACGATATAGCAAAGTATCGTTCGTGCGGGTGGCTGTATACTTAAACCTTAATGTTTCGAGCTCGATACTTAAGGTTTTTGGCCGTTGCCAAGTGACAGCAGATTGACAGAAAATGTAAATGAATTCGTTCGTTATTTCTTTCTTATTCTGTACTTTAACTATTTTATTTCTACAGAGTGTATGTTCATTTGTACACCTTCAACCGTATGATATGTGCGGGTATTATGCACAGCAAACTGACGTCATCTGTGGGGATGTCACTTCGTCTACTGACATCCGAAACGTTTTGGTTTTACGCTTTTTTCATCGACAAATCTTCATATATCAGCTCGTATTTCATGTATCGCAATATTAATATTTGGGGTTACAAAAACCGGGGGTTTACAAAAACCGGCGCGTACGTCAACGGTTTTTGTTACCCCCGGTTTTTGTTAACCCTATGCTGTGAAAAGTCTATTACATTTTCTGTCACTCGGCAATAATGTATAAACAATTGGAAAAAACGACGGAGTTAAATTTGCACTCTGCCACCGCCCAACGGCTTGAGTATCGAACTCGGAACTTCGGACCGGGCCCAAACATACCTTATTTAAAGTTTGAAGCAATCTTATTTCATGTATCGCAATATTAATATTTGGGTAACAAAAACCGGGGGTTTACAAAAACCGGCGCGTACGTCACGGTTTTTGTTACGGTTTGTTAACACAAAAACCGGGGGTTTACAAAAACCGGCTCTACAGGCGGCATTATAATTATTCAACCAAAATTAGTATTATATTTTCAAGTAATATTAAAAACAATGTTCCGCGCGCTGAATACGCCCCTTTTCAAAGTTTGACGCGATAAATGTGCCCTTTTTCATGCCCCCATTTTTAATCCTGAGGGACTACTAAATACACCAGGTGAGGCGATCTGCACTTACGTTAAAGTCCGGCATGTGTGTCAGATTCCGTTTAACATGATCAACGACTAGCTCAGCAATGATCTCTCGAAACTTTTCGTCGCTGGTTATACTGGCAATCAGGTCACAGAAGTATAAGCCAAACTTCTCCGCATGTTGTATAAAGTTGGGCTTTGTGAGAATTTCAGCGTCCGGCAAATGCCCGTACGGGAATGTCGCCTTTATGCGTGGGTATGCTGTAAACACTCTGAAAAATAAGGAATATGAAAATAAATGTCATCGGTTTGAAAACGTACATTAAGGTAACATTCCTAGCCGATGACACTATCAAGGTGTATGATCACGTGGTACTAACAACAACAACAAGTGCTGAAACTTCCAGAATCCATCTGATTCAAAGTACGTATTCTTTTATATTGTCCTTATTACGTAACGGATTTTGATGA
The DNA here is from genome assembly GCA_029237695.1 of Conchocele bisecta. NCBI lineage: Eukaryota > Metazoa > Mollusca > Bivalvia > Lucinida > Thyasiridae > Conchocele > Conchocele bisecta. The sequence continues at coordinate 121,138,611 of CM055265.1, read as the reverse complement.
AATATGGCGCATCAAACGCGTCTTGTTAATCTGCATTTGGTGGTCTCTGTATGTTCGCCCAAACTTCAGTCGCTTTTGCGAAGAATCGATGTCCGTGTCGGCAGACACGGAATTATCGATTCTTCGCAAAAGCGACAGAAGTTTGGGCGAACTCCCTGGACCACCAAATACAGCTCTTAAAGACCTGTTTGCTGCGCCATATTTCATCAAAATCCGTTGCATATTAAGGAAAATATCAAATAATACTTACTTTGGAGTGGGCGACGTTGTTGTTGTTGTAACCATGTGATCATGCACCTTGACTACCATTCAGTTTCAATTATATACACTCGTAACGCTACTTCGTTTTCAAATGGTGATCTGACTAAAGTACCCGTATGCTGAACTTACAGTTAGTCAAGCATATATTCATGCTATTCAAGTATGACATACATTTGAAGTACTATTACTGACGTCAGCAAAACGATTACATCGTAATTTGCCACTCGGTGTCACAGTGCAACGTGATCATTATCAAAACTTGATGCAAATGATCCCCGTAAATACAAGGATCAGTGAACATTAACTGGGTCAGAGAGTAGTTATTTTGGAATGAAAACGGAAAGTTGGAACTTGTTGAAACCTACCTCGCTATTTAAGAAATAAAACCCTGGGCTGTTGCATTTACTGTGTTTATCGATGCAGTGTTTGCTAGCTGATACGGTGCATACTTACACAATCAGGTAGGTTTCACAGTGTGTGTCGAGACATTACGTACTAACTGATACGGTGCATACTTATACGATCTGGTAGGTTTCACCGTGTGTCGAGACATTACGTACTAATTGATACGGTGCATACTTATACGATCAGGTAGGTTTCACTGTGTGTGTCGAGACATTTCGTACTAACTGATACGGTGCATACTTAAATATACGATCATGTAGATTTCACCGTCTGTGTCGAGACATTACGTACTAACTGATACGGTGCATACTTATACGATGAGGTAGGTTTCACCGTGTGTGTCGAGACATTACGTACTAACTGATACGGTGCATACTTATACGATTAGGTAGGTTTCACCGTCTGTGTCGAGACATTACGTACTAACTGATACGGTGCATACTTATACGATCAGGTAGGTTTCACCGTGTGTGTCGAGACATTACGTACTAACTGATACAGTGCATACTTATACGATCAGGTATGTTTCACCGTGTATGTCGAGACAGTACGTACTAACTGATAATTTTCATACTTATAAGATCAGGTAGGTTTCACCGTGTGTGTCGAGACAGTACGTACTAACTGATACGGTGCATACTTATACGATCAGGTAGGTTTCACCGTGTGTGTCGAGACATTACGTACTAACTGATACGGTGCATACTTAAATATACGATCATGTAGGTTTAACCGTGTGTGTCGAGACAGTACGTACTAACTTATACGGTGCATACTTATACGATCAGGAAGGTTTCACCGTGTGTGTCGAGACATTACGTACTAACTGATACGATGCATACTTATACGATCAGGTAGGTTTCACCGTGTGTGTCGAGACATTACGTACTAACTGATACGGTGCATACTTAAATATACGATCATGTAGGTTTAACCGTGTGTGTCGAGACAGTACGTACTAACTTATACGGTGCATACTTATACGATCAGGAAGGTTTCACCGTGTGTGTCGAGACATTACGTACTAACTGATACGGTGCATACTTATACGATCAGGTAGGTTTTACCGTGTGTGTCGAGACATTACGTACTAACTGATACAGTGCATACTTATACGATTAGGTAGGTTTCACCGTCTGTGTCGAGACATTATGTACTAACTGATAATGTGCATACTTATACGATCAGGTATGTTTCACCATGTGTGTCGAGACATTACGTACATGTACTAACTGATACAGTGTATACTTATACGATCAGGTATGTTTCACCGTGTATGTCGAGACAGAACGTACTAACTAACAATTTGCATACTTATACGATCAGGTAGGTTTCACCGTCTGTGTCGAAATAGTACGTACTAACTGATACGGTGCATACTTATACGATCAGGTAGGTTTCACCGTGTGTGTCGAGACATTATGTACTAACTGATACGGTGTATACTTATATGATCAAGTCTGTTTCACCGTGTGTGTCGAGACATTGCGTACTAACTGATACGGTGCATACTTATACGATCAGATAGGTTTTACCGTGTGTGTCGAGACATTACGTACTAACTGATACGGCGCATACTTATACATTCAGGTAGGTTTCACTGTGTGTGTCGAGACAGTACGTACTAACTGATACGGTGCATACATTTATTTACCGTACTTAATGAGGTAGGTTGTGCTAGGTTTGTCGAGCCATTATTTAATGTCTTATACGAGGTATGTTTACCTAGTTTAAACAATATTGTATGTCAATAAGTTATTAAGTGATATACATACATGTACATGTAATACATACAGTTTGAAACAGGAGCAGAAAACAAGTTATTACGCTTATGTGAATTATTCTCCTGGACAATGTCAAGCAAACTGGTTAAGAAACATATAGGTGAAATAAAGTAACATTGTTTTAATTTTGACTAACCAAAAACATTTTTTAGGAAATATATTAATATTTCCTAAAAAATGTTGTTGGTTAGTCTTGTTAAGCGGTACACCAAGAGAAGAACGGCTATGCATACTTTATGAGGTACATGACTGTACGTTTCTCTGTATGTGATGATGCATTGTTAACCAACTGATACGGTGGATTATTTCATAATGAGGTAGGTGTTGCTGTGTTTTACGTTCAAAGAGGGATCGTAGCTACTTTTCTCCCTTTGGAAATCTATTTATAGAAATCCGATCCTATGCTGTATTTCAGCGTTTATTTCTTACTGAATATGACGATAATTGGGTTCTGCACACACAGTTAGACCCATATCACTGATTGCAATACAAGTAACAAGTGTGAAAATATGAATCTGGCAAATAATGCAGTTCCGGATCAGACTGTGCAGGTACATGTATGTCGGATAACCAGGATCAACACTAGTCGAAAACTCTATAATGGTTCCCTTTCATAACAAATCATGTGACATTCGCATTTTTTACAAGCAATAAGGCCATGAAATATAGAAATTGGACCGGATTTCTATAGATAAATTCAAAGGAAAACAAGTAGCTACGATGCCCCATTGTGCACTAACTGATACAATGTACATGTACTGTAAATAACTTACTTCATAAGGTAGGTTGCGCCATACTTGGTGACCCATTGTTTACTAACTGGAGCCCAGCTTTTCTGAACCACGGCTATTTCTCCTTTTGTGAGTCCAGCTATAATGAAAACAAAACAATGGTCCGCTACTACATGTAACACTGGTACTGCACTAAGCTCAAGTGTAACTGTTTCACGTCGAATTATGATAGTCTTTAAATTTCACATTAACAATGTTTCCTTGTAAATGATTATCGGATTTACATTTATTGAGCATAGGCTATGCTTAATAAATGTAAATCCATCAATTTAAATTTTCAGACGATCCTAAATTTGCACTTACGAAAATTTTAGTCGTACGAAGTTTAGTGAAACAGGTCCCCGATTACTAAACAATTCGCATTCAGCTACATGAAGAAACTAACCGGCGCAAGTAATAGGAAAAGCTTAAATTGGAGATCAGTGGCATTTCGTTAGGACGTGAAACAGTTTACGCCGGCGCGGAGTACCAGTGATTGGTATGCAGTAGCAGGGCACCAGACAAGCGTAACCAAAAATACCCAATTGAAATCAGAAGTAGCGAGTATTAAAAAGCAATAACAAGTTTGTGGTACCTTTATCATGCTGCAGAAAACAATAAACAGACCACACATATAGGATATTTTTCTTATTTTCCATGAAACACATCTTGTTATTTCATTAGAATTGTCTCCAAGGAGACAATTCTAATGAATTACCAAGTTGTGTTTTCATTTAGAAGCAAACTATTCAATAAGTGCGATATGTTGATGTGTAAACATTAGTGTGATTCTATTTTACACAATTACAATTTTGATATACCCAATTGCTTCAGAAATGATGGAGTGACAATACTCAATTACTAATTCCTTATCTGGAGCCCTGCAGTAGGATGTCCCAAAAATATTGCCGGGATTTCTATAATGTACATTATGGGAATATTCCACAGTACACCGGGAGAGTGAAATATTCTATAGGAATGAATGGCCTTTTTGTGGAATTTATCGGGGTATAAACTTGGAAAAGACACTTTCGCAATTGGCGATAAAAATAAACAATTGGCGATAAAAAATTACAATTTTCGAAAAAGAATTTTTTTTTTTTTTTTCGAAAATTGTAATTTTTTATCGCCAATTGTTTATTTTTATCCTATTGGTTATTATAGGAATGAATGGCCTTTTTGTGGAATTTATCGGGGTATAAACTTATCGGGGTATAAACTGGCCTCGTCCAGTATTCCCGCGACTTTTCCAAGTTTATATCCCCGATAAATTCCACAAAAATGCCATTCATTCCTTATAATTCCAGCATTTGAAATAAATTCATCTAAAAAATGTGTTTATTTTCCGTTTTCTTAAGAATTATTTTAACTGCGCCTCACGGTTACGGAAAGTAGTTCGGCATGGAGTTTACTGGGATATAAATTTTGGACAGAGACTTGCTACGGACCAATCAAATGTTAGGAAATTGTGTAAATATGTTTGTGCTGGAATTATAGGAATATAAATAATTGCCTAGCTACGGGCCTTTCGCTTAGTCATCACTTTGTAGCGTAGAATTGAAAGTTAAAGTGGCTGTGCCTCATATGGTACCTCCAAATAAGCATCTCATAAAAACACTTGAGGTACATCACTGGAAATTGTATGAATACAGTGCCAACTTGTTCTTGGTCATAAACATGTGTTTGTCGGTTAATTATCGGTTAATTATCTCATTTGCATTTTAAATCGAGCAAAATATCTGCTCACCATGTATTGATTGGCATTTTATAATGCACTCTATAAATATCACGCAATCTGATTGACTGATGGTCATACATTACAGGTATATCATTGTTGATGAACGATCGCAAATTTAAAAAAAAATAAAAAAAGTCGCAAATTATACGATCCACGTCCGATTGTCCAAGGTCAAGGTCACTGAGGACTTTATTTTTTATTAAGGCTGTCAGCGAGGGGATTAGCTTCGTTTAACGATGCCAGTTCTTGTTATACATTTTATATCAGACGTAAATTTCCACACTGATATCAGGGGCGATAACCGTGTTTCCTTAAATGTTAACGGACATTACTATTTATTCTCTGTATTTATTTTTGATGTGTAATGATCGTACTTAACATTCTGTGGAAAATATTTATTTTTCAGGTGACGCATTTAAATGATTAAAAGATATCATGCCTCATTTGCATAGGAAAATAGCCTATTTTCTCGAGTCACTACCAGTAATATACATATTACTAAATGATTATATATGTATAGCGGGCAATTGTAATTTTTAGAACTGGTGGAATAGTGACACAAGTATACACTTATTTAATTCCTCTAATGAACATTTCGTGCCTTACTGAGTAAGCATGTATGTAACCCTTTCAACACAACAGGCCTGTATAGTGGTATTGGCAACAAGTGTAGATCCAGATGAGCCGGCTCATGACGAGCCGTCTCATCAGGAGATCTGCACATTTTGCAAGTAATTTTCTTGTCTTTTAGAACAGAAACCCCCGCTTTTCATAAATGGACTAGTCTGAAGATCATTTTGTGCCGGTTTGATTGGTTGCAGAATAACATATCACAATCCATTCCAGTTACTTAGGGGTTAAAGGGTTAGCTTTCATCTGTAAGCGATGTTAAAATATGAAATGTTCTTAATGAGACGTGAGAGATACACAACCAGGATTGCTAAATGTAGACACCTGTAGCCTATTTCACCAACATTGCAAAGTATACTTATCTAACAAAGTATACTTTGAAGAAGAAATTTTCAATTTAAGAATAAATTTATTAATTTTTATTATAATGAATTTATTACATTATCACAGCCATTTTGGCTGTGATAATATAATACATTCAGTATAATAAATTCGCATATTGTAATCATCAAATATATGCAGTCGTTAGTTCTATATTAAATAATTCATTTCGGGAAAAATAAATGATTACTCCCTCAAAGTATACTTTGCTAGAAAAGTATACTTTGCAATGTTGGTGAAATAGGCTACTGGGGACCGTTTCACTAAACTTCATACGTTAAAACTGTTCGTACGACGATTTGTATGCATTTATTTATCACATTAACGTGTTTCTCTAATGCTACCAGTTTGTACCTACAGTTTCGTGTCATTAAATGTAGCATTCATGTACTATTTTATAAAATCGGCTGTCAGAAAACATGGTATTGCCGATTTCAATGTTGCTTTTACGAAATGCTTAGTCGTACAAAGTTTAGTGAAACGGGCTCCTGTTCCTGAACATTTAAAATAATGTGTATTTCTTTTCTGAATCATCCTTCGGCAGCATGACTTAAAGTGTCATGTCACAGCTGGTTGAACATACTGTCAGTCGATATGTGCGTTTAGATAATCCTATTCTGGACTTTTCTCCCATTTCTGTTCGCATTGTTGGTCGGTAATCTCATATTTACAATGTAAGATCATGCAAAGTATAATTCCATTTACCAGTTAATAGGTCGGGTACATGTACTGTATTTGATACGAATCTGCGGTCTGTGTAAATAGTCACGTATCCACTGTTGTCTCAGCTCACGGTAATTATGGTCTTATTGTGGACCAATCAAGTTCCGAATGTCAGCCTAGAATGAATCTCAATGCTTTTGTAGAGGCGTTGTAATTCTGGAGAAAGGGGACGTATGGGTTTTGCGATCAGTGTAAATCAAGATCAGCCTGCTGAACGGGATCTGCATTGTTCACGACGATCCCACCATGCTTCTTACAAGCACTATATATCGCTATTAGGCTACAGTAGTCTGTTATTTCATAAGGCATGAGATGATCACAAATCCTATAAGCGCCATTTCTCCACCGACAGCTACTTATACAAGGTATGTGATCACGTGGTACTAACAACAACAAGTACTGAAACTACCAGAATCCATCCGATTCAAAGTACGTATTCGTTTATATTATACTTATTACGTAACAGATTTTGATGAAATATGGCGCATCAAACGCGTCTTGTTACGCTGCATTTGGTGGTCTCTGTATTTTGGCCCAAACTTCTGGGAAATCGATTCTTAGCAAAAACAACATAAGTCTGTGCCGGACTCCCTGGAAAATCCGTTTCATATTAAGGAAATTATCAAATAATACAAACTTTGGAGTGGGCAAGATTTCAACACTTTTAGCTACTGTTATTGTTGTTATAACCACGTTAGCATGCACCTTGATATCGCACGCTATCGAACTCGTGCATATATCCACATACAAATCAAATAACCTATAAATATCCCAAGAGTGTGTATGCTCAAATTTAGTCCTTCGTAAATAAGCCCACATCTTTCATCACATGGCTGATATATTCAATGTTGAACGACCGTTACACACGATATTATGAATGAAATTTTCCCCTTAATTTGTCATTCACAACCACATCTTAAATATGAAATAGTGTCACATAATTCAATGTCTATCTTTTGACCTTTAGTTATATTGGCATCATTGTGTTTTTTTTACGCGTGGCAGGCAATGCTATTATGCACATTCAAGATAAATGTGACTATCTGTTTACGGGTTGGAGGCCGATCATTTGTTTCTCCATGCGCAATTGAGTATTTATAAATCATTCTAAGTACGCAGATGTGACCAAACTATCAGACGTCCTGCAGAGGTCAGTGTACAGGAATGGAACAAATAATACGAGGACATAATGTGGCTGTGGCTGGAGAACCATAGTCTGTTTCACGAAAGCTGCCCAAATTTTACGGCCATATAAGCAATTCAAAAACAATATTTTTTTCGATAATATTAAATTAAAGGAAAGTTTTAGAATGAGCCTTCTTTTTATTTCGTGAAATTTGGTCAAATATTGATTTTATTACGAAAAATTGATTTCTCTATGGGAATTTAACATGGGGAAAAAAGGTAGAGGAGTTGTGGGAGTAGTCAAAAAACGGACAATTTTGGAAATTGACTCCGAAACCTATCTAGATAGCTTGGAAATGATCTAACTAAGAAAACAAAAGTTAAATTTTAAAAATCGATCCAGTATTTCTGAAATTCTAAAATATTTCCCCATATTAAATCCCCATAGACATCTTCACTCCGTGAAGATCATGATGTCTATGGGGATTTAACATGGGGAAATTTTGTTTTCGCAATAAAATCAATATTTGACCAAATTTCACGAAATAAAAAGAAGGCTCATTCTTAAATTTTCCTTTAATTTAATATTATCGAAAAAAATATGGTTTTTGAATTGTTTATATGGCCGAAAAATTTGGGCAGCTTTCGTGAAACAGACAGTAGGGATTATGGAATTTGTGACCAGTGTAGCTCCTGATTAGATTACGCGCTTCTTTAACCTAATAACGCTATAGATTGCTTGATATATAGAAGCATGCACATGTTTCATTGATGGAATCCCGAACATTGTAGTTCCTGATCAGACTGTGCGGATGCACAGGCTGATCTGGATCTACACTGGTATAAAAACGCATAAGCTTCATTTCTTCATGACACAGCCACACACACATGTATCCCATGTCTTGTAAACGTCCTTATTTACTACCATCTACGTGACTGTACTGAATGTTGCCGCACCAGGGGCCCGTTTCACTAAACATCGTACGACTAAAATGTTCGCAAGTGCAAATTTAGGATCGTCTGTATATTTCAATTGATGGATTTACATGTATTGAGCATAGGCTGCCTATGCTCTGCATAAGCAGCCTATGCTCTATAAATGTAAATCCATTGTTAATGTGAAATTTACAGACTATCATAATTTTGCACTTACATACATTTTAGTCGTACGAAGTTTAGTGAAACGGCCCCCTGTTTCGCTGTATCATCAGAGGTTACGCTTACCAACACGATAGAGACCACCTATGTGATTTAGTATCTACGAAGATTGGAGATTTTTCGCGAAAATTATTTACAAAAATTGTGAATATGTTTCGTAAATGAGTTGTGAAGTTGGCGAAATTCTCAGAGCAAATGCATATCCTTTTGCTCGTGAACTTTCGACGTCAATTGCGCACGGGGAAACAAATGATCGGTCTCCAACCTGTAAAAAAGATTACATTTTATCTTGAATGTGCATAATATAATTACCTGCCACGCGTAAAAGTAACACAATGATGCCAATACAACTAAAGGTCAAAAGATAGACATTGAATTATGTGACACTATTTCAAATATATTTAACATGGGGTTGTGAATGACTTAATAAAGCGGAAAATTTCATTCATAATATCGTGTGTAACGATCGTTGCGGGAGCTCCGTACATATATGTATAAACAATCACAGTAATGTGCACGTGTGAATACATTTGATTCCTAATAGGCCTTCCGAAATACCTACAGAACCTGTCGCTACAGTACCATCCGAGGTTACATGTACGTCTTTATTTCTCTGCGCATGAGCAGAGTTGTCAGTACAATATCTATGAAACGCATGGTATTAACCTTGTTTAATACTGCACATGCGCCGTTTTCATTAATCATGATAATACCCCGGTTTCATTAAAATGTGTTATTGTTACAGTGCGCATGTCCTATATATTTTCGATGTTATATTTGACATTGTTCTATTGGACAACCAAAACATATATATTTTATTGACTAACACGTTTGGAAACTCTACCTCAATGTTTGTTTGTATTTGTTATTTGTTATTTGTTATAAAATGTAGAAAACGGAATACCATTTGATATATGTAAATACGTGGTTGTATTGGTAAATACCCGAACTGGGGGCCGTTTCACTAAACTTCGTACGACTAAAATGTTCGTAAGTGCAAATTTAGGATCGTCTGTACATTTCAATTAATTGATTTACATTTATTGAACATAGGCTGCAGCCTATGCTCAATAAATGTAAATCCAATAATTGTTTACAAGAAAACATTGTTAATGTGAAATTTACAGACAATCGTAATTTTGCACTTACGAACATTTTAGTCGTACGAAGTTTAGTGAAACGGCCCCCAAAACAGCCACATGTATTTGGATGGCTAACTACAGGTGTGCTAAATATTTTGTTTGCACATCCACGGACAGACCTTGTCAGATTAACGGTTTCACCAATAAGTAACTGGAATGGCGTTTGATATGATAATTTTGCAACCAATCCAATTATCACAAAATTATTTTCATACCAGTCCATTTATGAACATGTGGTGTTTTTGTTCCCAAAATTAAGAAACTAATTGCAAAAAGTGCAGATCCTGATGAGACGGCTCGTCACGAGCCGGCTCATCTGGATCTACACTTTTTGCCGATACCACTATACAGGCCTGTTGTGTTGAAAGGGTTAATGGGGGTACGCACCCGTCGCACCCCCTCTGCGTACGGGATGGGACGTGTGCATGCATACGTACATGTACCATAATCCAATCTGGTACACAGAAGGTATAATGGCAAAGTATAAAGCCTCACCAGGGGCCCGTTTCACTAAAGTTCGTACGACTAAAATGTTCGTAAGTGCAAATTTAGGATCGTCTGTAAATTTCAATTCATGGATTTACATTTATTGAGCATAGGCTGCCTCAATAAATGTAAATCCAATATGTGTTTACAAGAAAACATTGTTAATGTGACATTTACAGGCTATCATAATTTTGCACGTACGAATATTTTAGTCGTACGACGTTTAGTGAAACGGTCCCAGTAATTTTATTGTTTATCCCGTCAACACAGTGCGTATGTGCCGTGAAACACGGTGCCGTGAAACATTGTTGATATCCTGTCATTACGACCTAATCACTGCCTATGCATATGTGCGGTTTTGAGGATGCGGCTGTGGTTATCTTTTGCATTTTAAAGCTATTTGTAGTGTTAACGGGATAAATAGAATAGTAGGTTAGTGTCGTGAATGTGAAAACATATCTGGCAATGCTTAGGAAACGGGAGGAAACGGGAGCTCGCCCATCCCGTTTCCTAAGCATTGCCAGATATTTTCCCATTCACGGAACTAACCTACCAGGGATTCCGCTGGCGATCGCCACTTTCGCAATTGGCGATAAAAATAAACAATTGGCGATAAAAAATTACAATTTCTGAAGAAAAAAATGATATTTTTATCCTATGTGTTATTCCTTTTTTTTTTTTTTTTTTACTTTTGTTTTTCTTTTTTTTTTTTGAAGTGGTGATTTCTTTATTTTTCCCAGCGGAAACCCTGACCTACTATTCTCTATATAGATTAAGACGTACATGCAGCCAGTGCTCACTACCCACATAGTGACTGGCTTAGTGAGATTGGTTTGATTGTTAGTTTATTGGTGTTTAACGGCCTATAAACAGCTATGGTCATGTACATGTAAGGCCGGGCAAACGGGTTCGATCCCGTTTTGACCTGCTGCATTGGGGGGGGGGGGGGGGGGATCCCAAAATCAGAACGGAATATTTACATCGAGAACAAATATATTCAGCCCTGAAATTAAAATAACATGACCTGATGTCAGGTCCATATCACACCAAAAGTCACTTGGCCCCTTCCCCTAAAATAGAATTACGAATAATCGTAATACTCACATAAGGGGTATAACCAGATTCAACTGTCAAATACATGTAAAAAATGCTAAAGACGTATGTGAGGGCCAAACCAGGTCTGCAGTCGGAATTCCGGTAAGGATGAAACCCGATCGCTAAACTAGAAATGGACGCTTGTCGACAAGCGCATGTGTATCCCCCTCCCCAGATACACAAGTAGTTTGAAAAAAGGGTGTTCGAGTTATGCTCCGGAGACAAAATCAGTGACGGAAAAAACAAAGGGAGATAACTAAAACATTAGTGATGCAAGAGTTGTCATTCTTGCGTGACACACCTTTAGGGTTGTGGTCTATGCATGTGTGAAGTTTCATGAAAATATTCCAAAGGGTGTTCGAGTTATGCTCCAGACACGAAATCAGTGCACGAAACAACAAAGGGAGATAACTAAGAAATTAACGACGCAAGAGTTGTCATTCTTACGTGCGACACACCTTTGGGTCGTCTTCTATGCATGTGTGAAGTTTTATCAGATTATATTCTATGGCTCACTAGTCAATAATTGTTTTATTATATGATAATAGTCTGTATATAGCACTTACGACCTTATGCTACTAGACAAAAATTGAAAAAGAATGAGATTTTTTTTTTAAACTACTGGAGCCCAGGTCCACATAATGCCACAATATTTTCAACACAGTTTACGGAAATGTAATATACAAAAAAAATTAAAATAATAATGCTCGCTACTGGAGCCCAGAATTTTTGTTAATAGTTACGGAAATGTAATTATGTACCTGTATAAATTACCTGTAATAAGTTAGTGGTCAGTTAAAAAATTGAAAAAGAATGTAAAAAAAAAAATGCAAAAAAAAAATTAAATTAAAAAAAATAAAAGAATAATGCTCCCTACTGGAGCGCAGAATGTTTTTTAATAGTCCTATATTTATCTACATATCATATATATACAGGTCCACATATTGCCACAATAATTTTATTTTCAACACAGTTTACGGAAATGTAATATAATCATTTACCTGTATAAATTACCTGTAAGTGGTCAGTGGTCAGTTGCACATGCTAGCACATGCACAGGTGAATAGTCTGTATATAGCACTTACGACCTTATGCTACTAGACAAAAATTGAAAAATAATTTGAAAAAAAAAAAAAATGAAAAAAAAAATGAAAAAAAAAAAATGAAAAAAAAATGAAAAAAAAAAAATGAAAAAATGAAAAATAAAAATGAAAAAAAAAAATGAAAAAAAAAAAATGGAAAAAAAAAGTTTAAAAATAATAATGCTTGCTACTGGAGCCCAGATTTTTTTTTAATAGTCCTATATTTATCTACATATATCTGCACAGGTCCACATAATGCCACAATATTTTCAACACAGTACCCAATGTAGTAATTTACCTGTATAAATTACCTGTGGTCAGCAGTGGTCAAGCACTGGACATTTGCACATGTAAGCCCATGCTAGCACATGGTTCTCCCAGTCTCTATTGTTCTCTCTACAGTGTAAGGTGTACAGAGCACACGAGAAAAGGTGTACAGAGCAGACGAGAAAACGGGTCTTCATGCATTATTGTCCAGTTTGTAGAGTGCACAAAACAAAAAAGGGAGATAACTAAAAAATTAGCTACGCAAGAGTTGTCATTCTTGTGTGCGACACACCTCCGGGTCGTGGTCTATGTATGTGTGAAGTTTCATGAAAATATTCCAAAGGGTGGTCGAGTTATGCTCCGGACAGGAAATCAGTGCGCGAAAACAAAAAAGGGAGATAACTAAAAAAATAGCTATGCAAGAGTTGTCATTCTTGTGCACGACACACCTTCGGGTCGTGGTCTATGCATGTGTGAAGTTTCATAAAAATATTCCAAAGGGTGGTCGAGTTATGGTCAATCAGTGCGCGAAACAAAAAAGGGAGATAACTCAAAAATTAGCTATGCAAGAGTTGTCATTCTTGTGCGCGACACACCTTTGGGTCGTGGTCTAGACATGTGTGAAGTTTCATGAAAATATTCCAAAGGGTGGTGGAGTTATGCTCCAGACACGAAATCAGTCCGAGAAACAAAAAAGGGAGATAACTAAAAAATTGGCTATGCAAGAGTTGTCATTCTTGTGCGTGACACACCTTCGGGTCGTGGTCTATGCATGTGTGAAGTTTCATGAAAATATTCCAAAGGGTGTTCGAGTTATGCTCCGGACAAGAAGTGTCTGCGGCGGACGCGGACGCGGACGCGGACTGGACGCGGCGCGCTGTCAAATCCATAGTATCCCCCGACGGAGTCCGGGGGATACAATTACCCATCGCATACTCCCACCTGCCACCCACGGGCTTAGAGAGATTCCATCGATGTTATATAAACACCACAATATGAGACACGCCATACGATTTTGTACCTTCGGACATCTGCGTAATTTCATTAAATACTTTTACAAAATTTGCAATATTTTTTCATAGATAAAGTCAAAAGTTGACAACATTTTCGGAGAACATGCGCATTTTCTAATGCACTCTATAAATATCACGCAATCTGATTGGCTGATGGTTATACATTACAGGTATATCATTGTTGATGAACGGTCGCAAATTATTTCAATATGTATTCCTACACCAGTAGTGAAGATGTGCATTAGAAATAGGTTAACCGCATTGTAATTTTCAAATTTGTGGCGTATGTCAGAAAATGATATGTCGGAAAACATGTTTAATGGCGCCGCTAGCGCGCCGCCATTAAACAAATTTTCCGACCTATCATTTTCTGATATACGCCGCAAATTTGAAAATTACTATACAGTTAACCCTATATTGTCAACTTTTTATGCCATTTACGGAAAATATTATTTAAGCGTATTGTTAGACATGCTGTAATTAAATCCCATCCAAATGAGCCATTTTGTATGTGTTCTATGTGGCATTGTCATTATAGGGTTAACTGTATTGTAATTTTGAAATTTGCGTCGTATATCAGAAAATGATAGGTCGGAAAATCTGTTTAATGGCGACGCGCTAGCGGAGCCATTAAACATGTTTTCCGATCTATCATTTTCTGATATACAACGCAAATTTCAAAATTACAATGCAGTTAACCTATTTCTAATGCACTCCTTTACTACTGGCGTAGGAATACATATTGAAATAATTTGCGACCGTTCATCAACAATGATATACCTGTAATGTATGACCATCAGCCAATCAGATTGCGTGATATTTATAGAGTGCATTAGAAATAGGTTTTACTGTCAAGAGTGCCGGTGCACTAGAATATTATGTCAGTAATAGCCAAATATCTTACGGGTGGAACGTAAACAATTTGTTTGTCTTATTATAATTTATGAATTATACTGTATGGAAATTGATATTTGGCGACATCGTCTCGTAAATATATGCAATGGAACCTCTCCAAACCGGACACTCCAAACCGGACACCCTGGGAGGTCCCCAGGGTGTCCTGTTTGGAGATGATCACGTGGTACTAACAACAACAACAAGTATCTACTCAAAGTACGTATTCTTTTATAATGTCCTTATTACATAACGGATTTTGATGAAATATGGGGCATCAAACGCGTCTTGTTAAGCTGCATTTGGTGGTCTCTGTATTTTCGCCCAAACCTCTGTCGTTTTTGCGAAGAATCGATTTCCGTGTCCTCGTGTCTGTGCCAAACTCCATAGACCACCAAATGCAGCTCATGAAGACGCGTTTGCTGCGCCATAGTTCATCAAAATATGTTGCATATTAAGGAAACTATCAAATAATACTTACTTTGGAGTGGGCGACGTTGTTGTTGTTGTAACCACGTGATCATGCACCTTGTTATTGTCCTGCCATAAATGTATTGTGTATTGCCTTCTAACGGGATTTTATATATCAGTGTTCAATCAGATACAGGTGTCCGTTTAGTAACAAGAAACATGATTGTCATCGTACATACATAAAGGACAGCATGCCATTGTATTATGCAACTATTAAAACAATTAAATTGGCATGTTCCTGAGACATGTCTGATATGCCGTATATAGATACTTTAGCTTAAAATAGTAGTAATTGATATACACATATATACAGCCATGAACTATTAAATGTTGCACTGTTGGGAATGGGCACTGATGATGTGTCCGACCAGCGTAGCCAGGGGCTTGTTTACACATCCACGGGTCAAAATGCAGCCAATACCAACGTTTGTTACCTTCCGAAATAACAACAAACCGCTGGAACTATGCACAGACGCTTTGTGGTATGAACGACAGATGGCTCTTTAAATCACACCCAGTTTTACTCCCATGTCATATATCTACAAGGTAGGATATTCGCCATCAACGGAAGAGGATCAATTACCTGCAGGGTCCCGGCCTTCTCGCGCGTTACAATTACTGAGTTAGCGAGCCGGGCCCAAGGTACACTAGTACCACGTCCGTTAGTTGAAAAATGGCGAGTGTCCTACCTTCTAGATATTTAATATCAGTGTAAACATATGGGTATGATGTAAACAGCGTTTCGTCGTACATACCACAACATGTCTGTGGAATTGTGATGATTGACAATGATCAGCGCTGGTCAAATATGGCTGTGACTGGAGCAATGGGTTTATGGGATGTGTGACCAGCTTAGCTCCTGATCACACGTCACACTCCAGTAGCCTGATAGCGATCTATACTTTTGTTACAAGCATGCAGGCTGTTTCATTGATGGAATGGCGAACAGTGCAGATCCTGATCAGACTGTGCGGATGCACAGGCTGATCTGGATCTACACGTGTCGCAAAGCCGATAAGTCACATGTCTCCAATCACAGTCACGTGTGTCTCACGGGTGTTTTTCCAGCTGTCAGTAGTAGTACAACATTAATATAATTCTGCAATTCGATCATGGTAACCGTCAATGAACCAGAGGGCCGTTTCACTAAACTTCGTACGACTAAAATGTTCGTAAGTGCCAAATTATGATGGTCTGTAAATTTCACATTAACAATATTTTCTTGTAAACAATTCATGGATTTACATTTATTGAGCATAGGCTGCAGCCTATGCTCAATAAATGTAAATCCATGAATTGAAAATTCCAGACGATCCTAAATTTGCACTTACGAACATTTTAGTCGTACGAAGTTTAGTGAAACGGGCGCTAGGACAGATAAAGCCATGAATGAATGCATACCGTATTCCTTGAGTATGCAGTACACACATATACGTTGAACTGTGAAGTGTTCATAATCGGGCATAATTAGCATATTCAGCGTAGTGGCAGTGTTTCCAGTTTCCACCAAGTACACACTATGATAATATTAATGTCATATATTATGTTTACAAGTACACGGCTTGTGAGATATATCTAGTTACCTTGCTACATGTAAGTACAATCCGTGTATGTAGAGTGAGTCCTAAACTGCCACGGTATCACATACAATATAGTATACCGTTATTTCATTTTATTTTCCTAAATGACGTCGAAAGCTGACACAAAAGTCGGAGCTCATGTTGTCAGCAAATGTATTAATGCGATAGTCTTTAAGTATAATCTAAATAGCTCAGGACCAAATAATTCATGCATTTGTGAGTGTGGTGTGGATACGAAAGTTCATATACGTATCAGGGGACCGTTTAACTAAACTTCGTACGACTAAAATGTTCGTAAATTCAAATTTAGGATCGTCTGGAAATTTCAATTGATGGATTTACATGCATATGCAGCCTACGAATATTTTAGTCGTATGAAATTTAGTGAAACGAACCCCAGTTCTGAGGCCGAGTGCACTTAAGAATTGCATTGTGTTTTAAATAAAATAATGATCGTTGTCTACATATTACGTTTATATAGAGAATAGTAGATTAGTGCCGTGAATGGGAAAAAATATCTGGCAAGGCTCTGGAAACGGGATGGGCGAGGCTCTGCCGAGCACATCCCGTTTCCGTGCCGCGCCAGATATTTTTCCCATTCACGGCACTAACCTACTATTCTATGTATCCCGTCAACACCTACAAATGGCTGTAAAATGCAAAAAAATAACCCCAGCCGCATCTCCAAATTGCATTGACAGGATATCAAAAATGTTTCACGGCACCGTGTTTCACGGCACATACGCACTGTGTTGACGGGATAAATATTAATATTCAGCATGTACGACTAGCGCACATCTGACTAATTGTAAATATTCAAATATACGAATTCATTTAAATTAATTAAATTACACGTCAGGACGTATGAGTATATGCACTACACTGGCTGATTACATTTGTAATTCAAAAGTAAATAGTACAAAACAGTCATGTATTTATCATATGGACAATTACATGCATGTATGGACACTTAAGAAGAATTGAATCAAATACCATGAGCCCGTTTCACTAAGCTTCGTACGGCTAAAATGTTCCGTTCGTAAGTGCAAATTTAGGATCGTCTGGAAATTTCAGTTGATGGATTTACACTTATTGAGCATATGCAGCCTATGCTCAATACATGTAAATCCAATAATTGTTTACAAGAAAACATTGCTATTTTGAAATTCACAAACTGATAATTTTGCACTTACGAACATTTTAGTCGTACGAAGTTTAGTGAAACGGCCCCCAGTTGTTCGTGACTCCAGAGAACATAGGTCGCACATGCATGCCGCCTTATTAATGAAACTACTGTTTGGACTTGGGGTGGAATTTATCTAGATCAAGGTAATATTTACATAAACAATATCTGCTCAATTATGCACATTCACAATGCGACCACATTTCGTCCAATTTGCAACAATACGTGCATTGGGGTGAAACTGATCAACTTGAAGAAAAGTCGGTGAACGTTGTTAACAAACATTACTATTAACCTTTATACCGCTTCACACAACAATTGTCGTCTGCTGTTGCTTTTATATCTTGCCTTATTTATCAATACAAAACATGGTTTGACAGCACTTCAGAATCATTTCCAAAGGAAATGATTCTGAAGTGCTGTCAATATTGGGAATGATTCTGAAGTGCTGTCAAAGCATGTTGTAAATTATTATATTAACCCTTAAACCGCTACACACAACAATTGTCGTCTGCTGTTGCTTTTATATCTTGCCTTATTTCTCAATAAAAAACATGGTTTGACAACACTTCAGAATCATTTCCAATGGAAATGATTCTGAAGTGCTGTCAATATTGGAAATTATTCTGAAGTGCTGTCAAAGCATGTTGTAAATTATTCTAAAATGATGTCAAAGCATGTTTTGATGATAAAAATGATAAATAGAAAATAAACAGCAGACGGCAAAAAAAATTAAGATAGCGGTGTAAGGATTAACAGTGTAGCCGAGAAAAATTACTCTTATCACTATTGCGTCAATCGTAGCCTCATAACAGCCTACGCATCCGCGCGGACTGACCAGGGGCCCGTTTCACTAAACTTCTTACGACTAAAATGTTCGTAAGTGCAAAATTATGATAGTCTGTAAATTTCACATTAGCGATATTTTCTTGTAAACAATTATTGGATTTACATTTATTGAGCATAGGCTGCATATGCTCAATAAATGTAAATCCATCAATTTAAATTTCCAGACGATCCTAAATTTGCACTTACGAACTTCTTAGTCGTATGAAGCTTAGTGAAACGGGCCCCGGAGGCGACGCTGTTCACCAAGTGGTGCGCGATATGTGATGATTGCTGCCGCTGTGGACACATTTTATCATGATGAAGCAATATGAATATATAACCCTATGTTTTAGCGCTTATGCGAGGCAACTGAGGAGTTTGCAACAGACAGAATAACGAATTAAAGGTACATGCCCACTCTTTTGGGCATACAATGTTCTTGATAGGAATTAAATAAGTGTATAATTGTGTCACTATTCCACCTGTTCCAGTTCTAAATATTACGAGTGTCCGCTATACAGATATAATCATTCAGTAATATTTATGTTACTGATAGTGCCGCGCGGTGGTATCAGGCTATTTTCATGTCCAAATGAATGAGGCATGATATGTTATAATTATTTATACTAATTAAATTATACTAAAATAATATTTTCGACATATTATAAAGTATGATCATTGCACATCAAAACATAAATACAGAGGATAAATAGTAATGTCAGTTAACGTTTTAAGGAAACACGGTTATCGCCCCTGATATCAGTGTGTAAATTTGCGTCTGATATAACATGTACAATCATGCCAATCAATACATGGGGTAATGGTGAATGAATGTTTATTTTGCCAGAAAATGTCTCAGATGATGTCTCTGATATAAAGAACATTGTGTGCATACTGAGTGGGCATGTGCCTTTAGCCCAATGGTTTGATGAGACACATCGAAACTAATAAGAAATGGGCATTCTAATTTAACACTGGAAATGGTGTTGTATGAGCCAGGGTCCGTTTCACTAAACTTCTTACAACTAAAAGGTTCGTAAGTGCAAAATTATGATAGTCTGTAAATTTCACAATAACAATGCTTTCTTGTAAACAATTATTGGATTTACATTTATTGAGCATAGGCTGCATATGCAGACTATGCTCAATAAATTTGAATCCATTAATTGAAATTTCCAGACGATCCTAAATTAGCACTTACGAACATTTTAGTCGTACGAAGCTTAGTGAAACGGCCCCCAGATTATGAATGTTTGTGCGTAATTGCATCTACAACATGAACGCAGGTGACATAACATTCTACGAAGCCCCACAAGGGACATTGATTTGTTGTTATCAATTCGTTCCCACGAATTAACAATTCGTTCCCTCGAATTAACAATTCGTTCCCTCGAATTAACAATTTGTTCCCACGAAATGACAATTCGTTCCCTCAATTTAACAATTCGTTCCCTCGAATTAACAATTCGTTCCCTCGAATTAACAATTCGTTCACACGATATAGCAATTCGTTCCCACGAATTAACAATTCGTTCCCGTGGGAACGAATTGTTATTTCATGGGAACGAATTGTTCAATTGAGGGAATGAATTGTTAATTCGTGGGAACGAATTGTTAATTCGTGGGAACGAATTGTTAAATTGAAGGAACGAATTGCAAATTCGTGGGAACGAATAAATAAAAAAAAAAGAATTATATGTCACCTGCGGGGCTACGTAACATTCAGTGCACGCTGACAGTGCTATCAATAAATCAAAGTACTGAAAGTACTGAACATAGGGTACTACAAGATTAAACTAGATTGATTGATTGATTGATTGTTGGTGTTGCAGTTTCATTAACCCTTAAAGGTACATGCCCACTCAGTACAAAATGTTCTTTACATCAGAGACATCATCTGAGACATTTCCTGGCAAACTAAACATTCATGCGCCATTATCCCACGTACTGATTGACATTATTATACATGTTATATCAGACGTAAATTTACACACTGATATCAGGGGCGATAACCGTGTTTCCTTAAAACGTTAACTGACATTACTATTTAATCTCTGTATTTATTTTATGAAGTGCAATGATCATACTTTAAAATCTGTTTTCAGGTGACGTATTTCTTTAATATAAATAATTAAAAAATATCATGCCTCATTTGCATATGAAAATAGCCTGATACCACCGCGCGTCACTATCAGTAAAATAAATATTACTAAATGATTACATCTGTATAGCGGGCACTTGTCACGTTTAGATTTTTTTGTCGTATTTCAGTACTTGCATTAATATGGGTATTAATATAAGCTGGGTGTGTTATACTGTCATTAATGTGTTCCCTGACTGTAAGTTATCACCTTAAATACTGACTTATTCACCGCCTTCCCTGAACGTAGAATTGACACTCATGTTGGCGTGTATTGGCCACCATAGACAAATGTCAATCATGCCGAATTCAGGAATGTCACTAAAATTCATTGTAAATCCATCGATAGAGAGAGAGAATGAGGATTAAACATCAGTTAGACCTACACTTGCGAGTTTTGTTTCGCACAGGTGTCGGGTGAGTTTAAAAATAGGCTGTCGGAAGGTCAAACTTGATGTAGTTTGTGTGTTAAACGCGTCGCTTGTTTCGGAGAGTATTCGGAGGGGAATTAACTCTGTTACTAAATTTAGCGATGACCGCACGATTTGTGCTGCAAATGGGGGCAAATCACGCGCAACAAAATAATCCGATGTATTTTTGTACGTAGAACATCCGTTGTTGATATTGTGCAGTGCAAGTAGTTTTTCATAATATTATTTTCAATTAGCGGTTGCGTATGCCAGTTAAACGTTGAGTAACACAATGCATTTTGTTGTTATGGTTATTCCAAGATATCACTACGGACGTGCCCATCGATGGGGGTCTGGGGCGTGGCTTACTGTCCGACGCGATTCCAATACATAGGCTACCCTATGTAAAAACTATATCTTAGAACTTTGAAATCAATGTCGGTAAATTATCGAATGCAATACTGTAAAATCTATTATACAGTGGGTCATATATTATAAAAGTATTGAATACATTCATACGTTCGCAGTCAACAATAACACACGGATACTATTGTATCTACTGTTGGTTGCCCAACCTGTTTGCTTTGTTTTTCATGGAATGATATCTTAGTAAGCATGCATTACATGTATGTCGATAAATGGTGCCAATATTTCTTTTCTGTATTCTGACTCGTGCACTTGTCGTGCATGTAACACCAAGGTACAAGATATGATTGTAAACTGCACAATAACTAATTAAATTATCATTTTAAATATAATGTGAAGCCGCCAAGTAATGGTCTACGTGAGCTGCACTTACACAATGCATTATCCGTCACGATGTAACAAATAGTTATCAAATATCCTTCTCAGCGTAGCCTCATTTCTTATGAAATCAGTCGTTTGATAAATGTCATATTACATCGATCGTCACCCATGTAATATACTCTTGTACAATATCGGTAAAACAAATGACATCATTTATAACTGTGACTGTTGAAATGGGGCTTATGGGCTTTGCGGCCAGTATAGATCTATAGTCTGTTTCACGAAACCTGCCCAAATTTTACGGCTATATAAACAATGCAGAAACAATATTGTTTTCGATAATATTAAATTAAAGCAAAATTTAAGAATGAGCCTTCTTTTTATTTCGTGAAATTTGGTAAAATATTCATTTTATTGCGAAAACAAAATTTTCCCATGTTAAATCCCCATAGACATCTTCACTCCGTGAAGATGTCTATGGGCCTTTAACATGGCCATGTTAAATCCCCATAGACATCTTCACGGAGTGAAGATGTCTATGGGGATTTAACATGGGGAATTATTTTAGAATTTCAGAAATACTGGACCGATTTTTAAAATTTAACTTTTGTTTTCTTAGTTAGATCATTTCCAAGCGATCTAGCTAGGTTTCGGAGTCAATTAAAAAAAAAATTGTTTTTTTTACTCCTCCCACAAATCCTCTACCTCTTTTCCCCCCATGTTAAATTCCCATAGAGAAATCAATTTGTCGTAATATCCGTCACGATGTCAGTAACAAATAGTTATCAAATATCCTTCTCAGCGTAGCCTGATTTCTTATGAAATCAGTCGTTTGATAAATGTCATATTACATCGATCGTCACCCATGTAATATACTCTTGTAAAATATCGGTAAAACAAATGACATCATTTATAACTGTGACTGTTGAAATGGGGCTTATCGAAAAAAAAAATGGTTTTTGAATTGCTTATATGGCCATAAAATTTGGGCAGCTTTCGTGAAACAGACTATAGATCAGTCTGCTCAGGAACTGCACTGGTCGCCATTCCATCAATGAAACACGCATAATACTTCTAGCAAGCACTATATATCGATCGCTACCAGAATACAGGAGTGTGTTATTTTAATCAGGAGCTACACTGGTCACAAATCCCTAATGAAACACATCTTGGTATTTCATTAGAATTGTCTCCAATGAGACAATTCTAATGAAATGCCAAGACATGTTTTAACACCCAATTTCTCCAGTCACCGCCACAATTTATGGTGTGATTGTCGTGAACCAGCGGCCTACAAATCTGAATGGATTCATTAATATAGAGCACACAGTCTAATGCAGTAATAACACGCAATACCGCAGCACGATAACATTGAAACAATGGGAAGATACAAGGTATTATATCATGATGTAATTTTTTAATACCAAACCACTAATTACATTTTATGTTAAAGAAGCTGTTTCAAATACTGCCCGCACTATTTAGTATGTTAACTTTATTTTAGATTAACATGACACCCCATTAAAATACATATATTTTAATTGTGTAAATACATGGATAAATTCAACCAAGTTATCATCATATTACTAGCATGGTAAGTATATTGCATATATGCATTTTATAGGTTCAAAATACGACCCGAAGCTACGTTCAGCCTTACTTTTACATGCGTGTATTAGTTAGTATGGCATGCAGCTTTAAAACCGAATTAACAGTATCGTTTAATCAGGGAGTATGTCATTATATAATTCTTGGCTATCGTTGAACATGTACATAATGAGTATGTGACCTCTATATGATCACGATCCGTTAGTATGCAGCAAGGTGACATTTATTGATCCCCACCACCCGCCTCCACCCCAATTAGTGTTGCAGCCATTGATCAACTACATGTAGTCATACCAGGGGGCCGTTTCAGTAAACTTCGTACGACTAAAATGTTCGTAAGTGCAAATTTAGGATCGCCTGGAAATTTCAATTAATGGATTTATATTTATTGAGCATAGGCTGCACATGCAGCCTATGCTCAATAAGCGTAAATCCAATAATTGTTTATAAAAAAAACAGTGTTAATGTGAAATTATAATTTTACACTTACGATTTTAGTCGTACGAAGTTTAGTGAAAAAAAAACCTGTATTGTATCCTATTTATTATACAGTGCACCCATCTCCAATACGTTAGATTATTAACACGTTCGACCCTAAAAACTGTAAATCCAACATTTGTGAACACTGTAGTTGCGAACTTGCAATCTACTCCCGTACTGTCCGTAGGCCTACGGATGGTACGGGAGTAGATTGCAAGAGTTACCGTTCGCAACTACAAACACTGTACACCTAGATGAGCCGGCTCGTAACGAGCCGTCTCATCAGGATCTGCAGTACTGGTAATTAATTTTAAAATTTTGAAACAATACCCCCTTTTCGTTAATGGAATACTCATAAATAAGATGGAACATACCATCAGATCATGTATTGAGAGTGAAATCGTTAACTGAGTATGTGTGCTTGCGCAAATACGTGATATAATTATGTATGCTGCGCAGATTCGTCAGACTGATGCGGGGGCTACACCGTACACTGGTCGACAGTGCCATACGTCCCATTTTGAACATCAATACTGCTCCTGTGATGGTTGTCGTATACAGTGGGGGCAGCGTGTAAGTGCACACACGAACGAACACGACAGGTTGGTTCCAACCTGTCGTGTTAGTTCGTGTGTGCACATACACGCTGCCCCCACTGTAGTTTATACAGGTAAATATGTTTAGAACGTTTCTACACTACCGCCTGCGCTAATATCGCCAATACGTTTCAATGTTTATATTACAAAATACTTGAATATTGTTCTTGAAAGCAAGCAGATTGATTGTCTGAGCCTGAGCTGTGTTACAGCTCAGGCACAGCCAATCAAACTGCTTCATTGCGAGTTAATATTGCCAATAGATTTTCAGAAACGTTGACATATTGGCATGATTTACGAACATGGTGGTGTACAAACCTACTGAACATCAGAGCTATCATTCAGGGAGCCGTTTCACTAAACTTCTTACGACTAAAATGTTCGTAAGTGCAAACCTATGATAGTCTGTAAATTTTACATTAACAATGTTTTCTTGTAAACAATTATTGGATTTACATTTATTGAGCATAGACTGCATAAGCAGCCTATGCTCAATAAATGTAAATCCATCAATTGAACTTTCCAGATGATTCCAAATTTGCACTTACGAACATTTTAGTCGTACGAAGTTTAGTGAAACGGACCCCTGTTGAATAAACTGAATTGATTCCCATGGACAATGTGACGGAGCCCCGCAGGGGACATGGATTTTTGTTTATTAATTCGTTCCCACGAAATAACAATTCGTATAACAATTCGTTCCCTCGAATTAACAATTCGTTACCACGATATAACAAATCGTTCCCACCAATTAACAATTCGTTCCCGTGGGAACGAATTGTTATTTCCTGTGAACGGACTGTTAACTTGAGGGAACGAATTATTATTTCGTGGGAACGAATTAATAAAACAAAGAATTATACGTCCCCTGCGGGGCTCCGTACAATGTAAATGAAAGATGATAACCTTACTGCATGTAGAAAACGACATCTATGCTTTTGAAAACTAAACATAATTATAATAAGAAAAAACAAATTTAGAAACGAATACTGCTTTCATGGACATTTAAATTAAAAATAATCACCGACACATATTATTTTAAAAACAACAAGCTATATGACCATTCATCACTAATATTTTATGAATTACATACAATTTACCTGTATATTCATCAGGTAATTTCTTTAAAAATCGCAGGAGTTAATAAAATAAGGCGACTAACTGTTTCATAGTATAGGCCCATATTTGCATTGACCTCTTCAAATATCAGCAATAGAAATACATTTAGTTTCACGAAGTATTTTTTAAACAACGGAATACTTTCACATGATACAAAGTGGAAATATGTTGTTTTTTTTATCAAAGTTAAGCTGTCGATCAAACTAGTTGACTTACAATAAAAGAACAACTTACCCATTTTATTGCGTCTGTTCCTGGTGAAGTTTTCCTTAAGAGTGATACAGCTCGACCATTCTATGAACACCTGACTGGCGATGGGCCCTTAATCTGCGCAGTGGCGAAATTCTTTGGCACTACTTTAATTATGTAATGGATACATTTATACCGGCGCCTCTCATTTGAAACAATAGCTAACCTAGATTTAAGTGTCGGTTCCCTGCACGTACAGTCTGTCTATTGTTTAAAATGGAGCCGATTTCCCTGTTCTGGACGGAGGGTTGGTCACTATCCGCAACTGCAATGGCACTAACCGTTTTAAGATAGTGCACCGATGGTGTTGATAATGATACTAAAGCGGTGTTCGTTATTATCTCCATATATTAAGACAGCTTTCTGCGTCTGTTAAAGGTTGTTCTGTAATGTTCATTGTTCAATAATTTTAATCTATGAAAAATATCAATGTACTCAAGTGATTGCACAAAAGACTGCAATATTCGGTTAGAGGGTCGAATGGATGACATATATGTACATATGACTGGAGAAATGTGGCTTATGACATATCTAACCAGTGTAGCTCCTAGGGGCCGTTTCACTAAACGTCGTACGACTAAAATGTTCGTAAGTGCAAACTTATGATAGTCTGTAAATTTCACAGTAACAATGTTTTCTTGAAAAATATTATTGGATATACATTTATTTAGCATATGCAGCCCTATGCTCCATAAATGTAAATCCATCAATTGAAATTTTAGTCGTACGAAGTTTAGTGAAACGGGCCCCCAGGGGGCCCGTTTCACTAAAATTCGTACGACTAAGAAATTCGTAAGTGCGAACTTGAAATCCACAATAACATTTGTGTTAACAGTCGATTTGGGAAAATCGTTCGTGTGCGTGTTACATTTAATGACATGAACATTGTGTCATTATTCCACCAGTTCTAAAAATTACGAGTGCCCGCTATACAGCTATAATCATTTAGTAATATTTATTTTACTGATAGTGACGCGCGGTGGTATCAGGTTATTTTCAAATTCATATTGAGGCATGATGTTTTTTAATTATTTTTACTAATTAAATGCGTCACTTGAAAAAATAATAATTTCGACAAATTAAAAAGTATGAAAATTGCACATCAAAAAATAAACATAGCGAATAAATAGTAATATCCGTTAACATTTTAAGGAAATACGGTTATCGCCCCTGATATCAGTGTGGGAATTTGCGTCTGATATAACATGTACGATAATGCCAATCAATACGTGGGGTAATGGTGACTGAATGTTTATTTTGCCAGAAAATGTATCAGATGATGTCTCTGATATACAGAACATTGTGTGCATACTGAGTTGGTATGTATGGTGTTGTACGATCCAGATTATGAATGTGTGTGCGTAATTGCTTCTACAACATCCGATACTGAAAATGTATAATAATGTCAATCAATACGTGGGGTAATGGTGAATGAATGTTTATTTTGCCAGAAAATGTCTCAGATGATGTCTCTAATATAAAGAAAATGTTGTGCCTACTGGGTGGGCATGTACCCTTAATGTGCGAAACGTATTCACATATACATTTGTATAAGAACATTTCTATCGTGCGCAGTTTAGTGAAGCGGGTCCCAGGGGCCCGTTTCACTAAACTTCCTACGACTAAAATGTTCATAAGTGCAAAATTATGATAGTCTGTAAATTTCACATTAACAATGTTTTCTTGTAAATAATTATTGGATTTACATTTATTGAGCATAGGCTGCATATGCAGCCTATGCTCAATAAATGTAAATCCATAAATTGAAATTTACAGACGATCTTAAATTTGCACTTACGAACATTTTAGTCGTAGGAAGTTTAGTGAAACGGGCACCTGGTCCACTCGCGAACCTTGATATCGATCTACTGTAGCAAATTTCGCAAATTGTCGACGTCATTTACGGAACACATCGTACATTTTGTTTATAGTTTTAATGAGAAATCGCTACCTGCTGGTGGAGACCGTTTTACTGTCGTTTTTGGTGAAATACATGTCGGGTAATGGATGTCACGCACGGTGACTACCCTGTGTAACAGCCAGAAATTTCGGGTAGCGAATAATCTTGCAATACGATACTAGAAAAGATACTAGGTTGTTTATTGGAATCTTTCACAACCGGACACCATGAGAAGTGTACATGTTTCTCTTGTATTTATGTTGTATACATTGCAGAAGAAATATAAGGTTCGACCATGTCCAGCCGTGGGTAAACGTTTTCCGTGGCTCGATGGAACTGTTTAAACCCCAAGGCCGTAGGCCGAGGGTTCAAACAGTTCCCGTGTACCACGGTACTTTCGGTATTTTTATAACCCGTCCCATTCAAACAGCTGGGGCCCGTTTCACTAAACTTCCTACGACTAAAATGTTCGTAAGTGCAAAATTATGATAGTCTGTAAATTTCACATTAACAATGTTTTCTTGTAAATAATTATTGGATTTACATTTATTGAGCATAGGCTGCATATGCAGCCTATGCTCAATAAATGTAAATCCATAAATTGAAAGTTACAGACGAACTTAAATTTGCACTTACGGACATTTTAGTCGTAGGAAGTTTAGTGAAACGGGCCCCTGATTTACACATACATACATGTATTCCGGGACGGCAGTACACATAGCATGATGCAGGTGCCTCATCCACCGCATCAATTTAAAAATTTCAGTGCGACCGTTGTGAACTGGGGGCCGTTTCACTAAACTTCGTACGATTAAGATGTTCATAAGTGCAAATTTACGATAATCTGGAAATTTCTATTGATGGATTTACATTTATTGAGCATATGCAGCATATGCTCAATAAATGTAAATCCAATAATTGAACATTTCAGTCGTACTAAGCTTAGTGAAACGGCCCCCGTGGTCTGGTGACGTAATGACGCGTTCTAGTAACGTCATGAGACACATGCATTACGAAGGTGTTGGCTTGGCCCCGGAACTTCAATGATCATTGTCTACAGCTATGGTCAAACAGTGCACGCTGTATGTTTGAACACGTTGTGAGCGGTGTCAAACAACGGCAGTTAAGTCTTGCTAAACTTATTCCACAATATGTTTATATCAAGTTTATCAGGCGAGGCTAGGAAAGGCATACAACTAGAATTCCTACCGTTTTCGAGCCCATTCTGATAACAATGCTATCAAAATACTCTGGCATGACATCATATGCATCAGGTAAGGCCATGCCATTGTTTTTCTCTGTTAAGCGTCCACCCGGATGGACAAAACCTACTTATATATCCGATAAAAAGAAACAAAGCCTTGAAAAAAACGAATGTAAATTTATGTTAAAAACTTCATCAACCCTTTGTAAAGGGTTGAGGAAGTTTTTAACATAAATTGAAATTGCCGCTAAATAATAAGAAAACACTCTATTTATGAACGGATTTAAAACTTAAACAAGTCCCAAATCAATTTTCATATTCCTTCACCAGTAAATAGTGTAAAATAGCATACACAATTTTTATTTTTGTCATAGAACCACGCTCAAAACCTACCCGCACGCGGGCGCTCAACAGGGGAAGAACGCTTTACGCTACAGAAGGCACACACACACACACACACACGCACACACACACACACACACACACACACACACACACACACACACACACACACATACATACACATGTAGGACGTGGTCTGCTTTGAAAAGAACGTGTACATATTTACGTTGCGTCACTGCATTGATTAATTCAGCAAATGAAACGTCAGTTTGAAATGCGTTATTACCTGGATACACGTATCTACTGTCTGTTTCACGACACCTGCTAGTATTTTACAGACATATCCACAATGTATACAAACAATATTTATTTCGATAATATCAATGTTATCAACATTTAAGAATGAACCTTCTTTTTATTTCGTCAAATACTGACTTTATTACGAAAACTTGATTTGTGGGCGAGGAGATGGAGGAACTGGGGGGGGGTGGGGGGGGGCGGCGGGGGGTGGGGGGGGGGGGGGGGGGGGGGGGGGGGGGGGTGGGGGGGAAGGGGGGAGAGTAAAAAACGCGAAAAAAAAAATTTGTCTACTGGCTAGATACATTTAGCTTGGAAATGAGCAAACTAAGAAAACAAAATTAAATTTTTAAAAATGTTCCCACGTTAAATCCCCATTGACATCTTCACTACTCTGTGACGATGTCTATGGGGATTTAACATGGGTACATACTTCTTTCGCAAAAAAATAAATATTGAACCAAATGTCACGAAATAAAAAAAAGACTCATTCTTATATTTTGATAAAATTTAACATTGATGAAAAAATATTATTTTCGCATTGTTTGTTTATATGGCCGTATAATTTGTGCAGGTTTCACGAAAGAGACGCAGTCAATGCTGGTTACGATATGTCTCCAGTCAGTACCTACCATACCAAGCCAATGCAAAAAGATACCTGATCACAGGCTCATTTGGGTCTACACTGGTATGCAGTCATAATCAGATATACGGTTTACTCATCTCATTGTGACATGGTAGAACCAAGATTTGTTGGCAGTTCCAAAACGAAACAAACGAAATAAAAACGATCGCTATGTACTACGATATGTATTATATGCAAGCGTAATTAGTTTGATTTTGGTACACGCGAAAACAATATGTTAGTTTAAATAGACAGCTTCCAACTATTTAAACGCCTGTCCTTTGTTTCAATACATGTCGTGTGTTGTTTTTATAATGCACGTCGAGTCGTTTACATATCGTTTGACATCGTGTTCGTGTATTTAATTAGAAAACGATGTTGGTTTAAATGTACCACAGTCGTTTGCTCGTGGTACAAGGAAAACAATCCGGGCCCTACATGTAGTAATGGTGTGGCAGAGGGGGTGCGACCCCCCCCCCCCCCACCACCCAACCCTTTCAACATCACAGGCCTGTCTGTATAGTGTTATTGGCAAAAAGTGTAGACGCAAATGAGCCGGCTCGTGACGAGCCGTCTCATTAGGATATGCACTGTTTGCAAATAAATTTCATAATGTTGAGAACAAAAACACCCCATGTTCATAAATGGACTGGTCTGAAAACCATTTTGTAATGATTGGAATGGGTTGCAAAATAATCATATCAAAATCAAGTCCAGTTACTTAGGGGTGAAAGGGTTAATCTGCTGACGTCTGTCCGTGGATGTGCAACACAATTGTTTAGCCCTTCGCGCCGTCGATAACGAGATAAATAACCCAGAAACTCATCAAAAATAAGATCACATGTAATTTCTTGGTTCCGGTTTACAGAGGTTCTACTGTATAGTTAAATGTACACGTAGGTACTTAAATGTTGTACATATTTCAAACAGCACGGTAATCATGCCACCAGTAGCCTGTTATGAACATATGCATTTGCACAACGGGTGTGGACGTACTGATATTAATCTGCCTTGGTCGACCATGGCAGCTTTTCTGTTCGAAAATGTACATTTCGTGCACCCTTTACGTGCACCATTAAGTGCACCATTGCGTGCACCATCAAGTACAGTTCAACACCTCTCGAATAAAGATACAACGTCACTAAAACACCTATGTCAATGCCGTTCATTGTTGTAGTGTCAGTACAATGCTACGGAGCCCCGCATGGGACATGGATTTTTTTATTTTATTGACATATTGGCACGATTAACGCGGGCGGTGTTGTACAACCTACTGAACACAGTATGAACTATCAGGGCTATGATTCGGTAGTGTAAACGTTGTTGCAGAAACTGATTTGACTCCCATGCACAATGCTACGGAGCCCCGCAGGGGACATGGATTTTGTTATTAATTCATTCCAACGAAATAACAATTCGTTTCGTCAATGTAACAATTCGTTTCCTCGAATAAACAATTCGTTCCCACTATGTAACAATTCGTTTCCTCGAATTAACAATTCGTTCCCACGAAATGACAATTCGTTCCCTCCATTTAACAATTCGTTCCCTCGAATTAAAAATCGTTCCCACGATATAACAATTCGTTCTCACGAATTAACAATTCGTTCCCGTGGGAACGAATTGTTATTTCGTGGGAACGAATTGTTAAATTGAGGGAACGCATTGGTAATTAGTTAGAACGATTTGTTATATCGAATTGTTATATCGTGGGAAAGATTGTTAATTCGAGCGAACGAATTGTTAAATCGAGGGAACGAACGTACGTGTTCATTCAGTCAGCACCCGCGATAGCCAACAATTGGATCGATGCATTGTAAACCATCAAGTACAGTTCAACACCTCTCGAATAAAGATACAACGTCTCTAAAACACCTATGTCAATGCCGTTCATTGTTGCAGTGTCAGTACAATGCTACGGAGCCCCGCAGCGGACATGGATTTTTGTTTATTAATTGGTTCCAACGAAATAACAATTCGTTCCCTCAATGTAACAATTCGTTCCCTCGAATTAACAATTCGTTCCCACGATATAACAATTCGTTCCCTCGAATTAACAATTCGTTCCCACGATATAACAATTCGTTTCCTCGAATTAACAATTCGTTCCCTCAAATTAACAATTCGTTCCCTCGAATTAACAATCGTTCCACGATATAACAATTCGTTCCCAAGATATAACAATTCGTTCCCACGAATTAACAATTCGTTTCCGTGGGAACGAATTGTCATTTCGTGGGAACGAATTGTTAAATTGAGGGAACGAATAGTTAATTCGTGGGAACGAACTGTTAATTTGTGGGAACGAATTGTTAAATTAAGGGAATGAATTGTTATTTCGTGGGAACGAATTATTAATTCGAGTGAACGAATTAATAAAAAAAAGAATCCTACGTCCCCTGCGGGGCTCCGTACCTTTGATAAAGTCAACCCCCCCTGCTCCCGGCAAAAAAACAGAAAAAAAAACGAAAATCTACAATACTCGAATAGTTGGATGACTTTTTTCGTGGCCTAGGTGTCAGGAAATCGCATCTGAGGCGATCTGGCATCTAAAAATATACAGTTTCCCATAACACCATTTACTACAATTATTCTATTTGAAATATTTAAAGGAGAATATACTAAAACACTGTTTACCACCCATTTCAGTTGGGCTCGCAGCTCAGTATTTTCAGTAGTTTGATTTCTAAAGTTATCGAAATGATAATAGTTAGAAGATGCAGTTGCAGTGTAGGAATATGGGGTGCCGGTGCCACCATACAAATCAATCACTGGCGAACCATCATGTTAAATATCGGTGACTTTCATACGCGAGGATAATGTTGCATGATTTTATTACAAACCGATATAAATACAGGTAAAATCATATGGAAGGTAATATCCGCCATAATTTGATGTGGCTTGATGATTGCGTGCTGATGTCATAACAACTTATAATCATGTTATTGCATTCGTCATTTGCCTTTATTGCATTTGAAATCTGCTTGTTGTAATTGTATTTGTCTTCCTTACATGGCTATTCTGCTGGTTGCTTTGTTCTTCGTCGTATTTACATTACACATCTTGATAAGTCCGTATGCATGTCCTTGTTGTATTGCACTAAGCATTGTAAAAAAAAAGTAAGAACAAAGCACTTGGCACTTTGAATAAGTCCGATGGGAGCAAGGACTGATCCGCAGAAAGTTAGGATCAAGCCACAATCCGCAACCGGTGCCTACCGGTTGCGGATTGTGGCTTGATCCTTACTTTCTGCAAGCAGCAATAATCAAGCCACAAGCCGAATGACGCAAGCAATAAGGGTGATTTACATGTAATACCTCATTATGACGCCAGATGGCTCTGCTGTCAACGTTATGAATTAATTTTCTTACTTGTGTACCAGTCTCACTAAAATCTGTTTGCAATATTCATTATTCATAACTAGGTTCTATTCCTTGATACAATGGTTGTCACACAGCAGCTGTGTAACTCCACAATGTGACTGTCCACATTCTGCCTTAAATCGAGTTACTACATAACTAAGGAAACCTTTAATATATGGTGGATTAAAAGCACAAAAGTCCATAATATCGCATAAATTTGCCCTAAATAGTGTTATAATAAACCATTCTACATATACAGACTAAACAATCAAACGATAACAACATGTATGCCACTCTGGAATGGTCAACAGACAAAAATGTACTGGCTTGGAACGGTCGGTCATGACATTTTCTTTATGACACATGCGGAAAGGAAAACATTGTTTTCTCAGTGCTACTGTATTGGTACTATACCGATGTGCGAAAACAATACACGTGTGCCTAATTTTGGCAAATGTTGGAACAATGTCTCGATGTCACGCCACTTTCCCGTACTTCTTAATTGTCCAACATAAATCAAATTTATCCCGTCAACACAGTGCGTATGTGCCGTGAAACACGGTGCCGTGAAACATTTTTGATATCCTGTCAATACGACCTAATCACTGCGTAAGAATATGTGCGGTGGCTGGGTTTATATGTTTGCATTTTACAGCCATTTGTAGGTGTTGACGGGATAAATAGAATAGTAGGTTAGTGCCGTGAATGGGTAAAAATATCTGGCGCGGCAAGGAAACTGCCAGATATTTTTACCCATTCACGGCACCAACCTACTATTCTCTATAACAATGGAAACAACTGAAAAACACACTATATACAAGGCTATGAAACGCGTAGGAATTCCGAGGCTTGCCGAGGAATTCCTACCGTTTCCGAGCCGAGCCTGATAAACTTTATATCAAAATACACTAGCCTGGTATTCTATTTATCAGGTAACGTTTTATGCTCAAAAATGACATTAGATTACGTCGTATTCTATGGACATAACGCGGACTTGTTTACGTTGCGTCATTACACTGACGTCATTCGGTAATGTCACGTGACGTCAACTGACCACAATGGAACGTCAGTTTGTAACCCGGATGTTGATATCAGGTCAATGCCTGATACAACAATATGTTATCAGTCAGTACGTATTCGGTCAATACAGGGCAGGTTACCTGATAAAATAACTGTTTTGGTGTATATTACTGCCACATTCCAAGCCCAATCACCTACAGGTAATTTACAGAAACCTGACTACAATATTTGAAAAATAAAGCTATGAAATGTTTCTCAAGATTTTAGAAGATTTTGAATACGATACGAAAATGACAAAATGTGTTGCATCGCGGAGTTGACCCACTTACTCTTGTCGCAGTAACTTTACATTATGTTCACAAAGACATAGCTACAACAAAAATAAACTTTCAACTTCAAATTATACAGGAAACCATATCTCACATAGGGCCTATGCACAACTTAGCAGTTAGAACGCACCAAATAGTTTTACTATTTAATTTAACCGAATCCCATCCAATAAGGCCAGTCTATCCTACTTTCACTATTCGTATGGATGCTGTGGAACCTACTTGTACATGACCTGCAGTCGGTCTGTACTGGTTCTGCATGAATTAAACAATAGGTTAACTTACTCATAAGAAAGAAAGAAAGAAAAACCCAACTTCGTTATGTCCCCCGATATTGTTTATATTTTTCGAGCACAGAAACTATGCTTACATCACGTGACAAACGACTGATTTCATAAGAAATGAGGCTACGCTGAGAAGGATATTTGATAACTATTTGTTACATCGTGACGGATAATGCATTGTGTAAGTGCAGCTCACGTAGACCATTACTTGGCGGCTTCACATTATATTTAAAATGATAATTTAATTAGTTATTGTGCAGTTTACAATCATATCTTGTACCTTGGTGTTACATGCACGACAAGTGCACGAGTCAGAATACAGAAAAGAAATATTGGCACCATTTATCGACATACATGTAATGCATGCTTACTAAGATATCATTCCATGAAAAACAAAGCAAACAGGTTGGGCAACCAACAGTAGATACAATAGTATCCGTGTGTTATTGTTGACTGCGAACGTATGAATGTATTCAATACTTTTATAATATATGACCCACTGTATAATAGATTTTAAAGTATTGCATTCGATAATTTACCGACATTGATTTCAAAGTTCTACGATATAGTTTTTACATAGGGTAGCCTATGTATTGGAATCGCGTCGGACAGTAAGCCACGCCCCAGACCCCCATCGATGGGCACGTCCGTAGTGATATCTTGGAATAACCATAACAACAAAATGCATTGTGTTACTCAACGTTTAACTGGCATACGCAACCGCAAATTGAAAATAATATTATGAAAAACTACTTGCACTGCACAATATCAACAACGGATGTTCTACGTACAAAAATACATCGGATTATTTTGTTGCGCGTGATTTGCCCCCATTTGCGGTCATCGCTAAATTTAGTAACAGAGTTAACTCCCCTCCGAATACTCTCCGAAACAAGCGACGCGTTTAACGCACAAACTACATCAAGTTTGACCTTCCGACAGCCTATTTTTAAACTCACCCGACACCTGTGCGAAACAAAACTCGCACGTGTAGGTCTAACTGATGTTTAATCCTCATTCTCTCTCTCTATCGATGGATTTACAGTGGATTTTAGTGACATTCCTGAATTCGGCCTGATTGACATTGGTCTATGGTGGCCAATACACGCCAACATGAGTGTCAATTCTACGTTCAGGGAAGGGGGTCAATAAGTCAGTATTTAAGGTGATAACTTACAGTCAGGGAACACATTAATGACAGTATAACACATCCAGCGTATATTAATACCCATATTAATGCAAGTACTGAAATACGACAAAAGAAAATCTAACAAGTTTGGGCTTCCACACATTGAAAATTTTGTCAGCGGTTTCCCCAATGACGTCATTTGTATGTTTTAATATACTCGATCCGGGGTCAACTATTTCATTCACAAAACAGAAGTAAACTTGGCGATGTACCGATAAGGCATTTTCAGGCGCGACACCGCTTCCGTGGCGGAATTATTGTAACTATTGCTCTTCAATCAGTTTTCAATATATCTATAATGATCATAGATATCTGGAATCTGTATAGTACTTGAATTGATGATGTCTTGTATATGTGTTACCGTATCTTTCTGATATTGCTATGCATAATCTGTAATGTTGTTGAATGTTTTGGTACATACTGTAGCAGTGCATACTGTACTTCAAGTTGTGCCATATCAATAGTTTACCCCTTAACCATTAAAACGCTGAAAAATAAAATTGCCGTCTGCTCATTTTGTATATTTTAATCTCTTTAAAAACCTGTTTTGGCAGCGCAGTAGAATCGTCTCAGTATGTTTTTGTGGAGAAAATATAAAAATATTTAAAACAGCAGACGACTATTGTCGTTTCCAGCGCTTTAAAGGTACATGCCCACTCAGTAAGCCCAAAATGTCATTTATAGGAATTAAATAAGTGTATAACTGATAGTGACGCGCGATGGTATCAGGCTATTTTCATATGCAAATGAGGCATGATATTTTTTAATTATTTATACTAAAGAAATGCGTCACCTGAAAAAATAATATTTTCGACTTCCGTAGCAAGTCTCTGTCCAAAATTTATATCCCAGTAAACTCCCACGCCGAACTACTTTCCGTAAACGTGAGGCGCAGTTAAAATAATTCTTAAGAAAACGGAAAATAAACACATTTTCTTGATGAATTTATTTCAAATGCTGGAATTATAAGGAATGAATGGCCTTTTTGTGGAATTTATCGGGGATATAAACTTGGAAAAGTCGCGTCGCGGGAATACTGGACGCGGCCTTAAATTTTTTTTAAAAGATTTTTTTTTTTTTTTTTTTTTTTCGAAAATTGTAATTTTTTATCGCTTCGTCCAGTATTCCCGACTTTTCCAAGTTTATACCCCGATAAATTCCAAAAAAATCCATTCATTCCTATAGTGTGATCTATTTCCCCATAACATGCACTCATCCCGCTCTGGATAGTCACGAATTAAATTTTAAAATATATGTTTAATTATTGTTAACAAAGATAAATCTCCTGTGACAACCCTTGCTTGCAAATGGTGATCCATTACCACCCAGTTTCACTTGAGGAACAAGGTGTTTTGAGGTGTTTTTTAACTCCAGTTTAAGGGATTCCGCTGGAAAAAATAAAAAAATCGCCATTCAAAAAAAAATAATAATCCAAAAAAAAAAAAAAAAAAGGAATAACCAATAGGAAAATTGTAATTTGTTATCGCCAATTGTTTATTTTTATCGCCAAGAAAACACAGAACATGTTGGTCATGTGATGTAAACTGTGTTTCCGTGGCCATAAAATGTAAACATCGTAAGAGTATAGCTGCAAAACTATATATTTGAAAACAAAACAAAAAATGTAGTCATCTTTCATGTGACAAGTGTTACATGTACATGTAGTAAACAAATATAAAATGAATTCACATAATGATTATAGAAGAATCGTGACAGTTTATTTTAATGAAACGTAACTGTGGTGGCAAAATGTGTATTGTTAAATGACTGTCGTTGTTTCATACCTCTCAAAGCCATGTTCGAACGTACAGCGCGTGCTGTTTTCCCCATGGCTGTAGATAATGCTCATGCCGGGGCCAAGCCAACACCTACGTGCGTAATGTATGTGTCGCATGACGTTACTAGAACGCGCCATTACGTCACCAGACCAGTTCACAGCGGTCGCACTGAAATTTTGAAATTTATGCGGCTACATCACGCGACGTGTACTTCGGCCCCGGTATATGTATTGAGTAAATCAGCTGCTTGAATGGAGCAGATTATCAAAGTACCGAAAGTACCGCACACATGCTGAAATTGCATAATATTTCCGACGAGATTGTAACAATAACGTTTCACCATGTCCAGTCGTGGATAAACGTTTGCCGTGGCATTCGGGAACTATGTGAACCCACTGCCTACGACCTTGGGCTTAAACAGTTCCCTCGTGCCTCGGAAAACGTTTACACACGGCTGTTCATTGTCGAACCTTATATAATATATATATATACTGTGCATGTGCATTGTATGTTCCTCATTGAACAAGAGTTGTCGGAAGACAACGATGCTCGCCTGTTGGCAGCCTTCACCCAAATTTGGCACAGTTGTATACAAAAACATGAATATTATATAACTTGACGTTGGGTTATGGGGTGTGCGGTGGACCTTGATATTGGGGTCAGTGGTGGAAGGTGGGTCGTGGATTTGCTATAGCATGATATAGCATATTAAGATGAATGCATGTATGAAATATCAATGCTCTCCCTGAAAACAGAAGTAAAACAAAATTTAACCCAACGTTAAGTTTATGAACGCACTAAGTTGGTGATTTGCTATAGTATGATAGCTTATCACATGAGGAATGCATGTATGAATGTGCTAAGTTTGTGACCTTGACCTTGGGAAAAGGGGTGGGGGTGGGTCATGGATTTGCCGTAGCATAATAGAGAATCATCAGATGAATGCATGTATCAAATAT
Organism: Conchocele bisecta; assembly: GCA_029237695.1. NCBI lineage: Eukaryota > Metazoa > Mollusca > Bivalvia > Lucinida > Thyasiridae > Conchocele > Conchocele bisecta. Next base: position 121,098,957 of record CM055265.1, on the reverse strand, counting down.
CAAGGCGCTCCCTGTAAAGAAACAGAAGTTATAAAAAGACATTTATGTTAAGGTTATGATGTTTATCTTGGGGAAAGGGGTGGGGTGGGTCATAGATTCATGTATCACAATATAGGTTCATCAGATGAATGCATTTACCCCAATGTTAAGTTTGTGACATTGACCTTGGGGTAAGGGTTGAGTGGTGGGTTGTGGATTTGCTACAGCATGATAGAGGGTCATCTGAGGAATGTATGCATGAAATATCAAGGCGTTCCATGAAAGGAAACAGATGTTACAAGACATTTAGCCCAACGTTATGTTTATAAATGTGCTAAGTTTGTGACTTTGACCTTGGGGTAAGGGATGGGTGATTCGTCATGCATTTGCTATAGCACGATAGAGTGTTATCACATGAATGTGGGTTGTGGATTTGCTACAGCATGATAGAGGGTCATCTGAGGAATGTATGCATGAAATATCAAGGCGTTCCATGAAAGAAAACAGATGTTATAAGACATTTACCCCAACGTTAAGTTTATGAATGTGCTAAGTTTGTGACCTTGACCTTGGGGTAAGGGTTGGGTGATGGGTCGTGGATTTGCTACCGCATGATAGAGGGTCATCTGAGGAATGCATGTATGAATTATCAAGGCGTTCCGTGAAAGGAAACACATGTTATAAGACAGTTATCCCAACGTTAAGTTTATGAATGTGCTAAGTTTATGACCTGACCATGGGGTAAGAGGTGGGCGGTGGGTCATGGATTTGATATAGCATGATAGGGTATCATCAGATGGATGCATGTATGAAATATCAAGGCGTTCCATGAAAGGAAACAGATGTTACATTTACCCCAACGTTAAGTTTACGAATGTGCTAAATTTGTGACCTTGACCTTGACCTTGGGGAAAGGAGTGGGGTGTCATGGATTTACTATAGCACGATAGAGTATCATGAGATGAATGCATGTATGAAATATGAAGGTGTTCCATGTAAATAAACAGAAGGTACACAACATTTACCCCAACGTTAAGTTTATGAATGTGCTAAGTTTGTGACCTTGACCTTGGGGTAAGAGGTGGGCGGTGGGTCATGGATTTGCTATAGCATGATAGGGTATCATCAGATGGATGCATGTATGCAATATCAAGGCGTTCCATGAAAGGAAACAGATGTTAAATTTACCCCAATGTTAAGTGTATGAACATGCTAAGTTTGTGACCTTGACATTGGGGTAAGGGTTGGGTGGTGGGTCGTGGATTTGCAACAGCATGTATGAAATATCAAGGCGTTCCATGAAAGGAAACAGATGTAATAAGACATTTACCCCAACGTTAAGTGTATTAATGTGCTAAGTTTGTGACCTTGACCTTGAGGTAAGGGATATGTGGTGGGTCATGGATTTGCTATAGCACGATAGAGTATTATCACATTAATGCATTTATGAAATATCAAGGCATTTCATGAAAGAAAACATATGTTATATGACATTTACCCCCAACGTTAAGTTTATGAATGTGCTAAGTTTGTGACCTTGACCTTGGGGTAAGGGCTGGGTGGTGGGTCATGGATTTGCTACAGCCTGATAGAAGATCATCTGAGGAATGCATGTATGAAATAACAAGGTGTTCCATGAAAGGAAACAGAAGTTATAAGACATTTACCCCAACGTTAAGTGTGTGGACGCCGACGCCGACGCCGACACCGACGCCGACGACGCCGGGGGTATTCCATAAGCTCTTCTGCACTTCGTGCAGGCGAGCTAAAGACTACGGACGCATATATTGGAATTATGTATATCTCATTACAAGGGCACATCTCTAAACCGGCCACCCTGGGGACCTCCCAGGGTGTCCGGTTTTGAGAGGTTTCACTATAAAAGTGTAGTTGCATGTTGATGTTATCCAGGCTCTGCGTATGCACTATGGGAATAAAAATTTGGTGTTCCGAGTGCCACACTGACACTGACAGATCAAATTGTAACTTCGCGTACGTAATGTTGAATATTGGACCATATGCCATGTGTAACCAGCATTTAATCTGCAGCTCTGCACGTACTCGACCAAGCTAGTGTTACATATCTGAATGAGTTTGATAACATATTGCAACAGATCAAATCAAATTTCTTAAAATACAACATTACATGTAGCACAGTTATGGCGAACCCAATTACTAGACTAATAGTACGTGTACAAGTGCGACTAGGTCGAAATACAGTACGAATGATAGAGAATAGTAGGTTAGTGCCGTGAATGGGAAAAATATCTGGCAAGGCTCAGGAAACGGGATGGGCGAGGCTCTGCCGAGCACATCCCGTTTCCGTGCCGCGCCAGATATTTTTTCCTATTCACGGCACTAACCTACTATTCTATTTATCCCGTCAACACCTACAAATGGCTGTAAAATGCAAAAATGGTATTGACTGGCTATCAAAAATGTTTCACGGCACCGTGTTTCACGGCACATACGCACTGTGTTCACGGGCTAATACTAGATTCCTGCACGTCTTCTAGCATTTCAAATGTAGTCAATAGTTTACAAATAGATACATGTAAATACATACATGTAAATACTTCGCACTCCTCGCAAACTTGAAATTGACCAAATGTATTGTCACCCCAGTAAACGCAACAGTCAATGGTTTTATTCCTTATATAATATGACAGAGAGAGTAGACACTGGCTAGATACTACATTACTCTTAACCTGGCTACATGTAACCTGGGCAAGTATTGAATCCTCGCTTGTTCATGTTGACTGGATGTCATTGCAATTTTACTCCAATGAAATGCATGTTTTGTTTAAGGACAGCCGATTTGCATTGTGTTCGGTATTTAGAGCGATTCCAAGCGAAGTAGTCCTATTACTCGAACAAGGTAATACATATCTGTAGCCGATTTCATCAAAATTGCAAAGTACACTTATCTAGCAAAGTATACTTTGAGGGAGTAATCATTTATTTTTCCCAAAATGCTTTATTTCATATATAACTAACCACTGCATATATTTGATGATTAAAAACATGCAGAATTATTATACTGAATTTATTACATTATTATCGCCAAAATGGCTGTGATAATGTAATAAATTCAGTATAATAAAAATTAATAAATTTATCCTAAAATTGAAAATTTATCCCTTTGCTAGAAAAGTATACTTTGCAATGCTGGTGAAATAGGCTACTGAACTTTTATCTCAAATTGCCTCTGACGTGACAGTTACTAATTAAAGTACACGTATTCGACTGACTCCAAATAGAATGCAATGTGTTTCACCGAGCGGCCGAGACGATCTGCTATAATGAAATGGATAATTAGTTGCGAAGGTAACTCTTGCAATTACTCCCGTACCGTCCGTAGCTAGCTACGGACGGTACGGGAGTATATTGCAAGAGTTACCGTTCGCAACTAATGGATAATGTGACTGGGACGGGATAACGGGGCTCATTGCATTTATAGCAATGTCATAGCTCGAGCGATGACACATTTTAGTGCACAATGTTGATGCCGGAAGGTTTGATCGATGATTCCCATGTAGATATTTATACTGAAATCGTAAATCGAGTTCTTAGTAAAATTGCTGGTGGGAATTTTCGCGCAAATACAAGATTGTCGACAAAATAACCACAAAATCACTGAACTCAAAAATAACAACAACAAAAATCGAAATTCGAAGTCTGTTGACATTCCATTGTGTCGATAGAGGAAAAGTTACATTAATCGTATTCACTAATATATTCGTAATTCATCATTTAAATTTGGTATCACTTCTATTTGTGACGAAGATAATATCTATTAAATGAGGTTACCCCATTCACCAGAAACAACACAGTTAGTGGGTGCGCCAGACCCAGGAAAATAGGTTTGCCATTACCACTTAGGTGGGGGGGGGGGGGGGCGGCGGTGGACATTACCACTGTATTTTATTGAAAGGTATGTATCTCTAGTTATTATTTCCGCATGATAGCAATCTGTAAGTCTTCGTTAAAAGTGTGTATGCCCCTATAACTGCAACCCCCTAACATATTTTCTGCTCTCGAAAATGTACAGCTTTGATGCCTTCCCACATCGAAAAAGCACTGAAAACGTGACAGCCGGTAATTATAATGTACATGAAATCGAAATTGACCATTTTCATCCAAAATTGCCGCCATACTTCAAGATGGCGGCTAAAACCCACGTGCATTCCCCCACCACACTAAATATGTACGAACGACATCACTTATTGGCAAAACAGAAGTCCGTTTATGGTTGAACTATGGTCTAAGAGTAACATATACATGTAAGATGGTAACGTGTTTATAAATACGTAGCAATTGGGAATGTATGCAAATATATCCAATATGGCCGCCAAATATCATAGTTGCCCATCCAGACCATTTCTGTGAATTTTAGAAATCCTGTAGCATCAAAGCAAATTTGCATTTACACATTGTAAAACGGTATGACAACATGATAATCAATGGTTGCAATTTATAGAATATCGGAACTTGCAGTTTCGTCAACAATTGCTACCAAACTCTGAGATGGCCGCCAAAATTATAAGTAGTTCGCCCACCAAGCCAACCCACCGCTATCACAAACAGACTATAGCTACATTACAATAACCTGTAGTGTATATAAACTTCATCGCCTTGTTCCATTATCTGGACGGGCAGTGACACATATTGTGATAGCCTACATTCCATATATAAATCCAAGATGACTGCCAAATGTCAACACTTCTACACTTTAATCCATGCTTGTCCTAAAACATTATAATTCAAGTAAGTAACGGCAATCACAAATTGATGAACTAGGCAAAATAAATTAGTTTGAGAGCGTTATCAAAACCATCTTTCTTTTGAATATTTCTTGATGAAATTTATACCAAATCAAGATGGCTGCCGAAATTAGTATTCCACTATGTATCGGTGTTTTTTTCTACCATTTTGAGTTTATGTGTTAAATTGGTCTCTTCTGAAATAAATGGTGTGTTATCCTACGTACGAAAAAATTGTCTGAATGTTGGTGTGTCAAAGTCAAACACGTGTGTGTATTTGACGCGCGACGCGCTTGTCATTTAATCACTGTGTATTATGCATCACTTTTGAATAAAGCCATGCATTTCCGAAACCATTTATATGTACATGCTTACGGAAAACTATGTTCTTTGTGAAGTTGTTATGCATGTGTGTTTGATTAATCTGCGATGCTAGTGATATAGAGAATAGTTGGTTAGTGCCGTGAATGGGAAAAAATATCTGGCAAGGCTCAGGAAACGGGATGGGCGAGGCTCTGCCGAGCACATCCCGTTTCCGTGCCGCGCCAGATATTTGTTCCCATTCACGGCACTAACCTACTATTCTATTTATCCCGTCATCACCTACAAATGGCTGTAAAATGCAAAAATTGCATTGACTGGATATCAAAAATGTTTCACGGATTTATCATGTGTTTGCATTCACATGTATCATTTATTATTGTAATTTCAAGGACATGGTGTACACTTCATATTGCTGTGCTAGTAGTTTAATGAATATTGACCATACTACTACTACTAGTTTCAGAACGACGGCTACGTTTAATGATCAACATATTCCTCGCTGCAATGTCAATATGTGTTCCTGTGGATGATATAAAATATAAATAGTATACCTAAATGCGAGCATGAAGCTGTAAGCACAGAGTTTTCAACGGGCATCAATGTACACTCTAAGACCTAGCAATGTACGACTCACAACGAAATAAGCACATACTATTTATTCAATTAGATATTACGTTAACACTATAAGTGAGTGTTTGTTTATTACAGTGTCAACCGTAATGAACGTGTCAGCCAGTTGTGGCTCATGTGAAATTCTTTGTATATCATAATTTCACAAATTCCTATATGTTAATAGATACTACTGATATTTTTGCCAGGGCATGGGAAAACGATAATGTGACATAAACAAGACACGTTTCATTATTCCATAAACAACATTCTATGAGGATTACAATGATATATTACTCTGAAGTACGTCACGTGCATATGCCAAACATGATAAACATTTCAGAGTGTTTATAGAAAACTGTGGCTACATGAAAATACGTCAATAAAACGTTGGCAATATTAACGAATTATCTTACAGGCCCTGTGAAATCGGACGTTGTGTAAGTTTGCATGTCCTACGTGTTCTTATCTGGTACATTTATTATTCGAAATCGAACAAATTTCGCGATTCCGAACACGTATATTGTCAAAAACCACAGTGTTTGATCTTTGTACGTGGCTGCCATAAACCTAAGTGTGTGTCGGCTGCGTTGGCTCCACGCTATATAACTTTATCGCGTGTTTACTCCTTGGCATAGCATTTACCACGCCAATGTTGGAAATGTCATGGACAGGTCCATTTATTCAGATCAGTTCGTATTATATTCTATCGGAAAATAGTATTTACGTGCTCACAGAGCTTACATACTAATACAAATCCAAAACATCCTGAAATACTTGCGACTAGTATTTAACACATACAAAGATGCATACATTTCAAATAGAACGGTATCAGTTTCATAGCATACGACACTATGTTATGCGACAATGTCCCTGTCTATTAGTTACAGGTAGCTGCACACAGTGTTTCCAGCCGTCACTGCATGACTAACTTCCCCTTATTTTGCTTACCACAGTTATTTCCCTTTGCGGTCACGTGGGTATATGACGTATCAGTAGTACTTCCGAAATGTATGCATAATACGATTATTACAGTAATAGTTCAACAGACTACTTAGAACTCCAGTTCATTAGACCGCTGATATAAATATATGGGACTGTACTGTACTGTAAAAATATAAGAATGTCCTAGTTACAAACTATATATTGAAATGCGACAATGGGTGACAAAATGGACATACTGTGCAATTTTCAACAGCTGTAGGATACCAGTCTGTATATACATGTATTTATATTTACATCGTCAAGTTATAATCTATGTTTTCCCCGATAGTACGTATATATAATACTAAATCAGACGAGCAACAGAGTAGACACTTATCAGAGCTGTCAGGTGCATAGATGGATCTGGTGCTATGCTGGCCAAACTGTCATAACGTCATTATTGTAGGCCATTGTCCACTTACAATGAAACAATGCTGTACATGGGGTAAATTAAGGAAAGCCCGGGGTGACAGCAGTGGGAAAATTAATCGCTCTAATTGCCATGGGGAGTAGGGTGTTGTTTGAAGATTGTGTCAACATCCGCTGTACACTGCGACTGAGAAGATGCAATAAGCCACAGACCTAGAATACTAGGTCTGTGAATAATCCAAACACAACACGAGGCAGATAGGGCGTTTGCGACCAGTGTATATCCAGTTCAGCCTGTGCATCCGCACAGTCTGAACAGGATCTGCACTTTTTGATATTCCTTCAATAAAACACACTATTAAAACGTGCAATCTAGATCGTATTTAGACTACAGGAGTGTTATATTTGATTAGGACCTACACTGGTCACAAATCACGCAAACCTCATTTCTCCAGTCACAGCCATATATAGGACAAAGCTTCGACGTAACCCACATTTGGCAAAACAACGATTTTATTCTGGAAAACATCATTAGTTTTTAACATCGAGTCCAATCATTTTCTATTTATTTGAAACAAGTCAGTAGGAAAATAGATTAGAAATAGTAAAGAATTTACTGTACATATGAAAATTGAATATATACTTTTAATTCTTTTTATCTGTCAACGAACAAAATATGTGATTTAGTTATATTTTAGTATTTGAAAACAGTATTTACGGAAAAATAAGCGAGTGGACATTCAAGTTACACAATTTTAGTCCTACAATATAACATTCATCCATGTGTAAAAACAAACACATCAAGATTGGATTTTCGGAACTGTAGAAAGCACCCTGATGTGCACTGTGTATCTATTCTACCATGTCTGTCAAATTGGACTCAACCAATCAGCTTGGCACAGGTGTGGCCTCGCGGATTCAATATACACTTCCCGCATTATATTGACATCATTTACATTTGCAGTCAACACTTCTTGTTTGGACACCGAGCTGTTATGATGTCGCTAATTAGCACTCTGGGCGCCGTGTTCGCGATTTTGAAGCCGTTGATGCATGAGGGGGTAAATGCCAAGCCATTGTATCGTATGCATCACGGATATACGACATTTACCCTATAGGTCAATTGGTGTTTGAAACCACAGGAGCCTACCACCACCGCTGCTGTGAAGAAACCCAAGCGATCTCGTCGTTCGAGGAAAGTTTCTGGGATTGAGAAGGCTCCCCTAGGGGAGCCACGCTCATCCGGCAATGGCCCTTCTCAGGGCCCCTCGACGACACCACACACCACTGACACCACCGTCGAGCCAGCACCCATGATGCCACCGACGCCGACCACTCCACCACGACGAGAAGAACAAAGTCCGAAGACGAGCCCCTCGGGGAGCGCCAGCATAAGCCCGGACGAGCTAAACTCGTCCCGGGAAATGCATCCGGACTCTGACAGCAAAGACGAGTGGCACGATTCGTCACCCGTCGTCCCACAGCCGCCACGAAGAACACTGGAACCACCCACTACATCAATCGCCGGCACATCGACCACAAATTTACCTACGACTGTGACTACAACGGCCCCGAGATCCAGAAAGTTGAGCTGCCGCCATCTATTGCCAGGAAACATCATTACATCGTCGGAAACGCGCCGACAGGACCCATACGAGCCATCGTTCATCCGACAACCGTCACGGATGTCAACGGATATCTCCACAAGGGATATCTGACCTGCACCTTCCGTGACGGGAATCTCCAGGGGGAGAGATATTACCAACACCAGATCACCAACGAGAACGTCCGCGCGGTTAGACAACGGATTCACCACTCAAACAAGTACTACGGCGACGTGTCGGCGGAATTCGAGTCTGTAATGAGGAGACCTGGGCGGAAGCGAGGCGGCATTGATCTCGGGGCTAGGATAGCCATGGAACGACCACCAATCACCACGGTGTTCTAGGCGGCTGATTGCGATCAACACAAACGGCGGCCGTGCACCGGATTACTGTGCGATATTAGGTCACCAAATTGGTGGCCGCCAGCAGTAATCCATTCTGCACATTTGTCTCTGGGGCCCTAAGGCCGCGAACTGGTTCTACCCCGATTTGCACAGATTCAAAATTTCTAAATCCCCATTCGGCCCAAGTATTTATTCCGCCTTTTGCGGACGGCGTGTCCATAGAGACAGTGCGGCCGTTAAACGTAAGCAAAAGAAGAAAGAAAGATTGTTGATATCCAGAGAGCAGACCGTGGCCGAGGGGTAACACCATCGGACTGCCACGCTTTCGACCCGGGTTTGATTCAGGGTTCAGTTCTCGGGCGTCAGTATTTCCGAGATACTTTGTATTTCCTGACACATTATAAAGTATGATAATTGCACATTAAAAAATAAATACAGAGAATAAATAGTAATGTCCGTTAACATTTTAAGGAAACACGGTTATCGTCCGTGATATCAGTGTGGAAATTTACGTCTGATATAAAATGCATAATAATCAATACCTGTGGTTATCGTGAATGAATGTTTATTTTGCCAGAAAATGTAATATCTACAGAATATACAAAACTATCTGTCTTCCTATAGTATAACCTGGCAGATGTGCCTACTGAGTGGGCATGTACCTTTAATAACATGGAAGTCGCATCAATGTTCGTTGCAGCTTGGCTACAGAGAGACATAACACTATCCAGCTATACGCATGTGCGGCAGGTACCGTAACTGGTAATGGAATATACAATGAAGCGTCTACGAGTTGTGTCCCCATATACTCTGGTCGAATGATCTACATAATATAGAAGAATTGGGCGAAGTCGAATTATGTACACTTACCTTCCCCTTTCTTCTACTGACCCACGTGGTTCTTTCCCTTTGTGAACATGGTAAAGAAATTAACTTAACCCTTTCAACACCACATGCCTGTATAGTGGTATTGTAAAAAGGTGTAGTACCAAATGAGCCGGCTCGTGACGAGCCGTCTCATCAGGATCTGCACTTTTTTCAAGTAATTTATTTATTTTAACGAACAAAAACATCCCCTTTTCATAAATGGACTAGTTTGAAAATAATTGTGTGACAGTTGAATTGGTTGCAAATTAACATACCAAAATCATTTCCAGTTACTTAGGGGTGAAATGGTTAATTTCGAATAAGCAGCACGGAGACCCTGGTCAGCATACCGTCACTGGTCGGCAGATCTAGGGCTACACTGGCCGCACGTACCAAGATTGAAGATACAAGATACAAGTTTGTATTTCCAACTATAGGTCCACAAGAGACACATCATTTCATACGTTGATTACAATGATTTGAAAACAAGTCAACAAACAAGTAAGACACAATGAACACTATGAAATCGGGATCAATTGTGCATAACTGAATTAGTAGCAGTAGTGATGAACATGATCGGTCTGCACAGTCCACAGATGGGTCTGGGTCCAATTTCCCGAAAATACCAGTCTTCCATGAGACACAAGATCACTACTTTCAAGGCGTAGGATCACGTACTAACAACAACAAGTACTGAAACTTCCAGAATCCATCCGATTTATAGTACGTATTATTTTATATTGTCCTTATTACGTAACGGATTTTTATGAAATATGGCGCATCGAACGCGGCTTGTTAAGCTGCATTTGGTGGTCTCTGTATTTTCGCCCAAACTTCTGTCGTTCTTGCGAAGAATCGATTTCGTGCAAAATCGACATAAGTCTGTGCCAAACTCCCTGGACAACCAAATGCATCTCATGAATACGAGTTTGCTGCGCCATATTTCATCAAAATCCGTTGCATATTAAGAAAAATATCAAATAATACTTACTTTGGAGTGGGCGACGTTGTTGTTGTTGTAACCACGTGATCATGCACCTTGACTTTGCTACAAAATAACGAACCTAGATCCCATAAGAGACGTACCAAAATATCCATTTCGCTCGCAGTATTGTACTGGAATGGGCTGCGATATGTTAATTTTGCAAAATGATTTTCAGACTATTCCATTTATAAAAAGGGGGTATTTGTTGTTCTCAAAAAGCTGGGCTGGGCTGGGCTTGGCTGGGCTGGGTTGGGCTGGGCGGGGCGGGGTGGGGCTGGGCTGGCCTGGGCTGTGACAGACACCACCGACGACACCCACCGACACCGTACGACTGATTCACACCGACCGACCGACCGACCGACCGACCGACCGACACTGACCAACCGACCAACACTGACCAACGGAAACACGACAGACGGACAGACAGATAGCATGAAGACGGTTCGTTACGAGCCAGCTCATCTGTATCTACAGTGGTTTGTAAATGATGTCGATAACTGGGCATACCGAATACTGGTAACGCAATGACCTACATCACAAATATCAATACACGGGTAACTAGCAAAGGTGTGACCATCCATATGTAAGCATATATCGTGTATATGGCAGATAATTGCTGAAATAGTATGTATGAAGTGAACATTTACCTGTCGTCAGTGAATTGTTTATTTCATAAGTTCTGTCTTAAATATATAAGTTATAATTTAAGACTTCTAGCTACATGTCTCAGTTTTCCATCGTGAATTTCGATTGTCGTTCTTGCTAAGCTGTTTTGTGAAACGGACTAAGCACGTACTCCGGACTTGAGTTATAACTTATGGCAAAAGTACTTGCTTAGTTCGTTAGTGAAACGGGCCCCTTGAGTATTAATCGTGGTGATGCACGTGATACACACCAGTTATTTTCTGCTGCCAATGGCACAGAACATGCGTCAACCGCCTCTGTGCCTGGACACCAGAACCTGAAACTGTACCTTGCACATTTGTATTATACTCTGTTGCAAATATGCATATCGTGTACGGGCCGAGCATATCATTCAATTTAAAAAATATGTGGTCACTCACGTCCCAGTCATCACTATGGAAATATATCGACATAACCCTTACACTGTCGAATTAAATGTTGTCGTCTGCTGTTTATTTTTTATTTTCGATTGTTCTCATAAAAAACATGGCTTGACAGCATTTTAGAATCATTTCCAGTGGAAATGATTCTAAAGTGCTGTCAAACCACGTCTTTATTGAGAAATAAGGCAAACTATAAAGCATCAGCAGACGACAATGTTCGTGCTTCGCAGTCTAAGGGTTAAAGATTCTGCTGGCGTGTTTTGATCCCTCGGAATCCATGGCATATCAGTAGTAGGGAGAGGGCATGCAGTTCGTTCGTAACTGTGAACATTTTCTTCTTACTATATCCCACACATTGCATGGAGTTGCATGTCGGCCGTCTTAGTGTGTACAAGCCATCGGCCAGTTTTACCTCTTAGTACGTTTGACACATACCACTAATAATATGACAATCACATGAATAAAAGATGGTGCAACATGATGGGGATACATCAGACAACAGCATGCTATGCATTGTTTTCATCAAATGTATATACAAAGTCTGATATATGAAGGGTTTCTTGACCCTTTGTTAAAATGTTTGATAATTCAGTAAAGACTGTGTAACAGTAAGAACAATGCACAGTACTGTAGAGATATACCTGTATTACCATACATACTGTATTACTGTATCGATTCAAGTGACGTGTAAGCAGTTGTCTGGGTATATTGTCACTACTGTCTACTTGCCTGCTATGCGAGTAAATACGGCTTTTACCTGTGTCAGATGTACTTCTATTATAATAATAGACAGTGCATCAGTTTGACATTTTACACATGGAAACAGTGTCCATTGTATAGTTTGTGAGTGATGGTAGAAAGCTAAGATATCTAGCGTTTCGTGTAGTCTGCTGAAATAATATTTATAGGACGTTGTCGTTCTATATATCTGGGACGTATTTCACCATATTTTATTAGATTTGCTGCCATATTATTGGCTGTCCGTGTCAAACGCTTTTAGTGGTGAAACTGTCAGATAGCATGTACAAACTAAAATGGCGGAGATGGCAACTCAATGCTCTGTACAATATACTCTTAAGAAGAGCAGGGTCATATATACTGTACATAGATATTCAGTCACATGAATGATTCTACTACATTTGAAACAAAATGTGATATTCTATATAGTCAATATCCGCCGAACAGCGTAGACACGGCTATACATTTTACTACATTAAAGTGTATCCAGAGACGATATCTAAACAACGCTAAACGACCGGACAATTGTGGAAAATCAAGGTGCATAATCACGTCGTTATAACAACAACAACAGTGGCTGAAAGAGTTGAAATATTTCCCACTCCAAAGTAAGTATTATTTGATATTGTCCTTAATATGACAACGGATTTTGATGAAATATGGCGCAGCAAACGCGTCTTCATGAGCTGCATTTGGTCATCCAGGGAGTTCGGCACAGACTTATGTCGTTTTGCGAAGAATCGATTTCCGTGTCTACCGACACTGAAATCGATTCTTCGCAAAAGCGACAGATGTTTGGGCAAAAGTACAGAGACCACAAAATGCAGCTTAACAAGACGCGTTTGGTGCGTCATATTTCATCAACATCCATTACACAATAAGGACAATATAAAAGAATACGTACTTTGAACCGGATGGTTTCTGCAAGTTTCAGTACTTGTTGTTGCTGTTAATTCCACGTGATCATACACCTTGAAAATGTATCAACTTAGGTGAATCAATAATGAAAATATTTGAGATGTATCAATTTATGTGAAACGGTATTCAAAATGTTTGGCACGATTGACAAGTCGTACGAATGAATATACTCAATCAATTAGTAATATGTACTGATTTCCATTATATAAACGCGGTCTACGGGGCGCCAAGTGGGAAATGGCTCAATTTTGTCAACAAAATTCATTTTTGTGCCACAAAATTCAATTCTATGTCACTAAATTCACTTTTGTGCCACAGAATTCAATTCTGTGTCAATTCAATTCTGTGTCACAAAATTCAACTCAATTCTGTGTCACAAAATTCAATTCTGTGTCACAAAATTCACTTTTGTGCCACAAAATTCAATTCTGTGTCAGAAAATTCAATTCTGTCGATTCTGCACACGCATGTAAGAAGGACTACCATTGGTCAGAAACTGCACTGGAGAAATGGGTCACGGTCGCCGATCTACACATTCAATGTCGATGATTCATTTCTCATTCTGCCGATGATTCATTTCTCATTCTGCCATTTTGCTTCAACTATCTCCAAACAGTCAAACGTTGACAAACCCATTCGTATTTAAACTCATTTGCGTTATAATTGTACACATAATTCATGTACATGTAGATATCCCGCGAGTACTGACGTCATTTAGTATGTATCGCAAGGTACATCTGCCCCAGTTAAATCAATAATACACGCGCTGTGGCCTGTGTTCTGACTTCTGTCTGTGTTTATAAACAGAATGTGTGTATTGTGCCATTTGAGGAAACCATTTGTAGTATTTGTGTAGATACCATGGATACTAAGATGGTGTATACTGTAAATAATGCATGTAGACACATAGTTGCGAACACGTAACTTCGCAACTAGTAGACACAGATCCAATACCATTTGTTTCACAAGGTTAGATCTACTGTTAGAATACGACGTCATCTAATGTCATTTTCGAGCATAAAACGTTACCTCATAAATAGAATACCAGGCTAGTGTATTTTAATATCAAGTTTATCAGGCTCGGCTCGGAAACGGTAGGAATTCCTCGGCAAGCCTCGGAATTCCTACGCGTTTCCTAGCCTTGCCTGATAAACTTGATATCAAAATACACTAGCCTGGTATTCTCTATATATGGGCATGCTCTCAGGTCTAGCTATGTCCCGGCTACTTTATGTTTGACCCTGTTTACATAATTGAGGGAAAATTCTGAATATTGTTCTTATTTCTCCTTCAAAGTATATATGCTTATATGGTGTGACCACTCATTTGTAATTATAATATAACCAAAATAACTGTCCATAAAGAAGTATAATATTGATATATTGGGTTATATTTTCGCATTGAAATATTTAAACCTGCAAGTGTACTCCACCATCTAGTAAAATGGACTAAGACCGATCTCAACCAATCAACGTAGAGATGACATAGACTATCCTACGCAAACTAATTTTTGTGGACAAAAATGAATTCTGTCCTACAAAACTGAATTTTCTTCACAAAACTCAATTCTGTCTTACAAAATTGAATCCTTTATAACAAAAATGAATTTTGTATACGAAACGTATGCAGAATTGAATTTTGTGACACAGAATTGAATTTTGTGACACAGAATTGACAGAATTGAATTTTGTGACACAGAATTGAATTTTGTGACACAGAATTGAATTTTGTGATTTTTAGTGTTACAAAACTCAATTTTGTACACATAATTAACCTGTCCTGCATGGCGCCCCGTACGGTCTTGCTGATGAGAAGTCATATCTTCTAAACCCGCATATGTAGTGTTGATGGTGTCAAGAAATCACTCCCCCATTGAAACCGAGATCATTAAACGTGAATGTACTACTTGTACTAATATAACATGTGTGTATGTCAGCAGCGTGGGTGCACATTTACTTCAAGGGAATATATATAATTAATATACTTTATATCTACAGTAGCGCTTTTCTGCTCCTTACCTATTTGTATATACTAATATCGTATACATATCGTATAGTATTGGTATTGGTATATTTAATGAGCATATCGTATGATCATATAATATTGGTATGCTTGTACGGTATCATCGTATAGTACAAACGTACTATACGAATATTATACAAACATACGATATCCGTTCGTATATACGATATATCCGTACGGATATGGTATGAATATACCATGTATGTATATGTGTGTACGATACGAACGTACCAGAATTATACACATGTATAAACATCGTATAAACGTACGATTTGAATGGTATATCTATACGATATTGTTGGTATGTACGGTACAAACATACCGCACGTTTATATTATATGCATATCGTATAGAAACATATCGTATTGGTATAGTATACGTATATTATTGGTATAGTACGTATAGTTGACCTGCAGAAAAGCGCTACTGTATTTTCCTATAGGTCAAACAGGCATGCGTCAATCTGACCAGGGGGTTAGTAGAGTAACCATGTAACCGAGCATTGGACCGATAAAATAAACAGGCAAATCGCTTGGTCAGCATTTTCCAACGGCTGATACGGTTGCATGTATGGTGAATAAAATTCTTTTATTACATAAACTTAGCTTTCGCAATGTTATTATTAGGGTAATTCGCTCAATTACTAGTTGTTTACGCGGAAACCGACACACACTCGTGTATTATTTCTAACTATTCACGAATTTAGCAATTCGTTCCCACGAATTAACAATTCGTTCACTCAATTTAACAATTCGTTCCCACGAAATAACAATTCGTTCCCACGCTAAGTACTTCGTTCTCTTCTGTTCTAATTATAGCATTAGGTTTAAACCTTCCGATCTCCAGAATGAACACTTTAAGTTATCTTAATAGATTGTCTCTTGTGTAGTTGCAGATGTCGTCTTCTTCACGGGCTGCCAATATCAGCTCTTCATCCCTGCATTTGCTTAATATATAAACTTACATCCAAGAAGTGTATTGTCCTGGATCAATGTCATTGCGGGTGTGAGTGATACACATGCAATGTCTTTCCGGGTGAAAACACATATGAGACACGCCATGTGATTTTGTACCTTCGGACATCTGCGTAATTTCATTAAATACGTTCACAAAATTTACAATATGTTTTCATAAATTAAGCCTAAAGTTAAAACTATTTTCAGGGTACATGCAGATGGAATGGCGAATAGAGATGATCCTGATCAGACTGGTCGCAAAATACATCAGCCCCATTCCTCCAGTCATATCCTAGTGTATGGATGCGTATACTAGTGCATCTGTTTGCTAGAGATGGGGGCGAGCTGGAGGTGCAACGTGTTAATAGATATTTCCATGATAGCGAGCAAACACAGTTTAAATAAAATAAGTGACAGTTTGTAATGTGACCTTTAAAGGTCACATTACAAACTGTCACATATTTTCTTCAAAACGCGCTAAAAACAACAACGGCGACCCTAATAACCGATTTCCGGTTCGTTTGTATTTTTCGTGTTATTGAGATTTCTCATATCGCACCTTATCTGACACCTATACAGAGTCATGCAATGAATTGGTCATCACTTGTCTCTCCTGTTACTACAACCTACTGGCGCGAGGTGGCGCTGTTTGTGTGATTCGTGACTAGAGTACATGTAGGTCATAATCAAATATAACACTCCTGTAGTCTAAATACGATCTAGATTGCCTGTTAGTGTGTTTTTTTAAAGGAATGCCGAAAAGTGCAGATCCTGTTCAGACTGTGCGAATGTACAGGCTGAATCTCACAAACGCCCTATAAGCCCCGTGTTGTGTTTGACTTATTGCACCTTCTTGCATGCGCAGTGTACAACGGATGTTGACACAGTCTTCAAACAACACCCCACCCCCGTGGCGATTAGAGACTAATTTTCCCACTTCTGTCACCCGGGGCTTTCCTTAATTGACCCCATGTACAGTATTGTTTCATTGTAAATGGGCAATGGCCTACAAGAATGACGTTATGACAGTTTGACTAGCATAGCTCCAGATCCATCTATGCACCTGACAGCTCTGATAAGTGTCTACTCTGTTGCCCGTCTGATTTAGCATTATATATACGTACTATCGGGGAAAACATAGATTGTAACCTGACGATGTAATTATAAATAAATGTATATACAGACTGGTATCCTACAGCTGTTGAAAATTGCACAGTATGTCCATTTTATCACCCACTGTCGTATTTCAGTATGTAGTTTGTAACTAGGTCATTCTTATATTTTTACAATACAGTTAGTACAGTCCCATATATTTATATCAGCGGTCTAATAAACTGGAGTTCTAAGTAGTCTGTTGAACTATTACGTGTAATAATCGTATTGTGCATTCATTTCGGAAGTTCTACTGATACGTCATATACCCATGTGACTGCAAAGGGAAATAACTATGGTAAGCAAAATAAGAGGAAGTTAGTCATGCAGTGACGGCTGGAAAAACTGGTTGTCCGGAATAGGAAATCCGTAAAAGAACGGCACATACTGGTCGGATTACTATAACATTTGTTTGATTTGATATATAAATGATGAATACATAAGCGTATCGCGAAAACAGTTATTTATATAGATCTACAATAGAAAACTTGTGATATTTGTGGTTGTACCTTACGGAGCCCAACAAGGGACATGGATTTTTTTTGTATTATTTCGTTCCCATGAAATAACAATTTCTTCCCTCAATGTAACAATTCAATGTAACTCGAAAAATTTACAATATGTTTTCATAAATTCAGCCTAAAGTTGAAAATATTTTCAGGGTACATGCAGATGGAATGGCGAACAGAGATGATCCTGATCAGACTGGTCGCAAAACACATCAGCCCCATTTCTCCAGTCATATCCTAGTGTATGCTTGCGCATAATAGTGGGGGCGAGCTGGAGGTGGAACGCAGAGGCGCCGGAGCTGGGGCGGCCGCCGCCCCAATATTTTGGCCAAAAAACATGGATTTTTGTATTAATTCGTTCCCATGAAATAACAATTTGTTCCCTCAATTTAACAATTCGTTCCCTCGAATTAACAATTCGTTCGCACGATATAAAATATTCGCTCCCTCAATTTAACAATTCGTTCCCTCAATTTAACAATTCGTTCCATTTAACAATTACTTCCCACGAATTGACTATTCGTCCCGTGGGAGCGAATTGTTATTTCGTGGGAACGAATTGTTAAATTGAGGGAACGAATTGTTAATTCGTGGGAACGAATTGCTAAATTGAGGGAACGAATTGTTATTTCGTGGGAACGAATTAATAAAAGAAAGAATTTTACGTCCCCTGTGGGGCTCCATAGTACCTGGAGGAATGTGCTATGTGATTTGTACTCACAGACACAGTACTGTACTGTTGGACATTCAATGCTGTACAACACATCACCCGAATGTTCTGTAGTCTATTTCATCAACATTGCAAAGTATACTTAGCTAGCAAAGTATACTTTGAGGGAGAAATTTTCAAAATTATGATAAATTTATTATTTTTATTATACTGAATTTATTACATTATCACAGCCATTTTGGCTGTGATAATGTAATAAATTCAGTATAATAATTCTGCATACTTTTAATCATCAACTATATGCAGTTGTTAGTTTTATATGAAATAATGCATTTCATGAAAAATAAATGATTACTTCCTCAAAGTATACTTTGCTAGTAAAGTATATTTTGCAATGTTGGTGAAATAGGCTACTGGATTTTCGAATTCAGCATAAAATTTTACATAAGAATCACTCATCAAACCTTTCGGGCTCAACATTGTAAATAAAAATGTCCCAGCTCTCGGGCTATATGTAACGTAGTGCCCCGAACAATAATGACACACTTTCGCTGGTTGATATGGGACTACACATATCTACAGCACAATTAATTTCCGTTTAACATTGTGAGTCACACATACGATAAGTCATTTAAAGGGACATATCAGGTTGTTTTTTTAAACATACTATAAAAAGTATAAAGTAGTTTTATTGAAGATATATGACGATACTAGGAAGCTACAAGCAGTACTGTAATGAAAATAAATTAGTTGGCATCACATGTCTGTGATAATCGTCTCCAACATCTGAACATTTTGAAATATTTGCATGATTACTGTTTAGAAGTTGGCGATTATTGACTAGCAAACTCAACTGACCTGTAGCCGATTTCATCAAAATTGCAAAGTATACTTATCTAGCAAAGTATACTTTGAGGGAGTAATCATTTATTTTTCCCGAAATGTATTATATCATATAGAATTTGCTAATGACTGCATATATTTGATGATTAAAAGTATGCAGAATTATTATACTGAATGTATTAAATTATCACAGCCACAATGGCTGTGATAATGTAATAAATTCAGTATAATAAAAATTAATAAATTTATCCTAAAATTTACAATTTCTCCCTCAAAGTATACTTTGCTAGATAAGTATACTTAGCAATGTTGGTGAAATAGGCTACTGGATCTACACTTGTCGCAAAAGCCCATAATCCGCTTTTCTCCAGTCACAACCACATTGTATTACCCGATAATCATGATAATGTGTGGTTGATTTAAATAACAACACTCGGAAACTGCGACAACCGGATGAGGTGTGTTACTGTAGTTTTATCTGTCTTACAAACGGCCAACGTTGCTGAATCATCGGAAGAGCTATTGGTATTGCAAAGTTCAAAGTCCGATACTAATTTGCACCATTACCAAACCACGAATCAAAGTAGTGTATAAGAGAGGAGGACGCACAGACCATGCATACGTCGAACGCATAGGAAGAAGCTAGATCGCATTTTGATACTACCATCTAGAGCTACGTAGAAAGATACCGTGGAATCACGACAATCGTTTAAATCATCCGAACAGAAGATCAGAATTAGAGAAAATGGCAATTGTTCTACCTATACAGTACTGCAGCTTCAGCGCTGATGTCGGCGATGTCGAGGAATAAATTTATGTTCGGGACGAAGAATGCGCGTCGGGTTCCTGTTCCATACGTCCACAATGCACACTCTCTATTTCGTCGAAGACGCACCGAGATTCAACTTCGCTCCTACTAAGGCGTTGACCATAGATGCAAGTAATCGGTGGTAAATACATATACCATGATATCGATTAACCGGGCTGGTAGCCATCAAAGATGCGGGTTGATTGGTATAGACAGTGACTATCGAGATATTCATAAGACAACACAACTTCGACCCACGTGTACGTTACAGGCATGAATGACTGTGAAACGCCCAGACTACAAAGAAGATACTAGCTGTCGTTATACTACAGTTACTGGTACATGGGGACGTTTATTTAAACTCTGAATGACGATATGCAGTTGCATGATGGCGCTTCGCAAAGGCAAGACAATTGTAGCTACGCACCTGTAGATTTAGAGCGGGAAAATAGCGAAATGTTTCGATGATAATACGTTGTTGAGCTACATGTTAACATGCATACACAGCCACGTGTGTTAATCTGCTCAGATTATCAACGTTTCTGAACATGTATTGACAATGTCAACTCGCGATCAATCAATTTGATTGTCTGAGGCTGAGCTATAACACAGCTCAGGCTCAGCCAGTCAAGCTGGTTGACACATGTTGATATACACATGTTGTTAGAGGAATAACGGGTGTTTCACCGACTGATGGCGAACAATGCAGACCCTGACCAGTCTGCGCAGGTGCGCAGGCTGGTCTGTGTCTGCACTGGTCGCAATGTTCGTATGTCACAATTATTTATTATCATGTTTGTGTATAATTGTTATACATGTATATACCTGTGCCTATGCTTATGAAACTTGCAGAGAAAATAATCTAAATTTGTACTTCAGGACGACTTTTAATTGGCCTCAGTATCGACCAATCAAACAACCGGCTCTCGAGCATAAGAATGGAACATGGGCTCTGGTTTGCGATAAAGCATGATAAAACTGTGCAAGCATATTCTCAAAAATACAGAATTCATGCTCAACCAATAAAGGTGAGCAATTTGAATATGAGCTCATAACGTTTTATGCTCACAATGTAAAGTTCTCATATTTATAAATGCTCATATGGACATAAATGTGAGTTTCTAAATTGCATTTACATTTGACACTGGTATGGTACATTGTATGTACGTACTGGACATTTCACTGCGCATTGAATAATGTAATGTATTTTATGTAGTACTTATGTTGTGTGTGTATTTATTTATTGAATGTTTTATCTATTATTTATTAATTAAATATATAAAAAAATCTTACATATTCTCGTGTTGCTTTTATGACATTCGAAAACCGGATATAAAGCCCGCTGCTATGAGTTTAATACTGCCTTGTATTGAATATGTACCTGGTAGTGGAGGGGCACCTTGAAGAGAAGTGACTTAAAAACCATTTCTATTCAACCCAAGAGAGCAAAAGCAACGACTATGCTAGATTGATACATCATACATTCCTGAACATGAATCTGGTGTCAGTCAATCACATTAGGTGGGACAAGGTCATTTATGAGGTCACTATGTGCAAAGAGGTCAAATGAGTTCAAAAACATATTTTATATCAGTAGATGGACATGTACGTGCATATCATGCTTCAAATATCAGATAAAGTTGTATAAATTGTTGAATATTCTTCCTTAGGAATTATCGATGGTCTATTAACAGAAGGTCGTAATTGCTATGCTAAAGCATAGCAGTTACGACCTTATGTTACTAGACCATCGATATATGAGACACTTCGTTTTTATGGTGGTTCAAACCGGTGTGTATTTTGCGATTTTCAAGAAGGCCCCCTGGTATCAACATTTTGTCTTAAATACATTCTGACTTGATTATTATATGGCGTTTGGTACTTACATTATTCGTTTACATAGATAGAAATACGTCTTAATAACTTATAAAAACAATTCACCACTGACAAATCCATATACATATACGTTGGCCGCAAAATATTCACACAGACGATCGCGAGCAGTAAATGTGTGTGGAATAACAAAACTATATAGCTACACTTTCATGCACATTTATATTTTAGTTATTTGCCTTTTTTTGTTATTATTGAATGTGTTGAATGAATTGCATTTGCATACGTTATATTCCCACCATTTATACCTGAAAAGTATTTATCGACACATTTATTAGTTTAACAAAGTCGTGATATTGACGACAGTAACATGAACATGGAAGACCAATAACATGGAAACACAGCACATGGACACTGCGAGTGTGCTTGTCGGTGTAGCAAGAGACATAATCAATTACTTGACATTGGGGAATTATATAACAAATACATATCGTGTATATGTAGAGCCTTAGGTGTGATCATGGTCATCGAATCTCTGTTTATATACGACATATGTTGTTGTTATTGCCCAAAATAAAATAAACTTTTGGGTAGTCTTATGCCGGTAGCCATGAAACGTGTAAAGCTAAACATTGACACATACCTGATATGAGGCCTCTAAATCATGAGCATTCGTTACATCATATTATGTTTTATATATGTGACACGCATATACACTGTCAATATTGATTTCAGTGCAGGAGACGGGACTTTTGTTGATGAGAATATATGTTAATTGAGAATATATTTCCATGTATAAGCGATGATTATACAAGCAGTCATGCGGAAAGTTTTGCTGAAATAGAATATGTTGAACTGCCTTATACAGACGTATGGCTATATGGGACAATTATTAAATATTTCAGTGTAATGTAAGTGTATGCATATGGGTATATCCACTTGTGAATGTATGGATATTCACGGAAATAGAAACTGTAATACATACTATTTGATTAGTGTTATATTTTGCATGAATTGTTTTATCTTGGTTATAATTTAGTCTAAAGTGATTGAAATGCCATGGTACTTAGCCGCACACCAGCATATAACAGTTCGATATCGGACTGTAATGCGAAAATGACCGAACTATAGCATATGGACCAATCACAATACGTAGTGTATACATATATTGCATTATAGTGCAATTTACAACGTATATGATAACGTAAGACTCAATAAAATACAATATTTAAAACAAATAGTACATATATTTTAATATTCTAACTCTACAACGAGTGTAACATAATTCGAGCATCACTAAATGTATTATGGGGCATATACAATCGATTGTCCTATTAATAAATTTAAAAGTAAATGAAAAGAAACGCGCAATTGCCAGTACCACACTATATTAAAATAGCCTAATTGAGGCGACCATTTTTAATAAACACAATTACAAATGACTTCAAAATTAAGTGTGTGCAACTTACTGATTTAACCGCCTAACAGAATGCAGTAGTATACATACTAAGTAAAGCAAAAGTAAACATTATATTCAATAACTTTCGAGTTTTTGGAAAATATGGCAGCCATTTTGGATCAAACACGCTCTTTAGGAAGAGCATAAATATTGATCTATATTTTTAATATCGTATCTCAGACGAAAATCAAACTAATATGTTCATATCTAGCTTAGTACCGAGAAATGGTCCACATACAGTGTAGATAATGCTGCCTGATCTGGATGAATATTTGGCGTCCATCTTGGATTTATATGGATTAGATAGCCTCCATCTATGTTTAAAATTAATGCATGGTATCCGAATGGTTTTCTGCGTCCGTCCGATCAAGATCCAAGTGCCTATTTGTTTTCATTCATCAAATAAGTACACATTTCAGGATAATATTGATGCCTAAATTTCCACACTGATATCAGGGGCGATATCCGTGTTTTCTTAAAATGTTAACGGACATTACTATTTATTCTCTGTATTTATTTTTGGTGTACAATGATCATACTTTATAACCTGAAAAAATAATATTTTCTACAAATTATAAAGTATGATCATTGCACATCGAAAAATAAATACAGAGAATAAATTGTTAATTCGAGGGAGCGAATTGTTATATCGTGGGAACGAATTGTTAATTCGAGGGAACGAATCGTTAAATTGAGAGAACGAATTGTTATATCGTGTGAACGAATTGTTAATTCGATGGAACGAATTGTTAAATTGAGGGAACGAATTGTTATTTCGTGGGAACTAATTAATAAAAAATCAATGTTTAGCGAATGCGGAGCTCCGTAGCCTCGCGATGGCAATGTTTATGAACAAATTACATGTACATGTATATGTATATCAATAGCAACTTTCTCTGATGCATCTGCTCTAGCAATGTGTTTATAGATATGCATCGACGACGATCTCAGACGCATCATGGACTTCTAAATACAAATGCTGTTTTTTGTTGTTGCAATCTGCTATCTCAATAAGCATTACCACGCCTTCCAGCTATTTCAATTAATACAAATCACTCGATATTTTCCTTGAGGTTTCATATTCACATCTCCTCAAATAAAGTAAATTCAAATATAACAACTATTTTATATTTGTCTCACTGTACTCTATTGAATAATATTTGTATATGACAAAAATATGTTATTAGTCAGAATACATTATGTTGTACAGGGGCGTTGCCAGCTTTTCAGAAGGGGGGTTCAAAAATAAAGAAAACATCATATTATTCAGAACAATATAAAACAAAAGAAGTCATTCAACTATTCGATGATGAAATTTAATCTATAAGAGTCTCACAAATCGAGATATGAGCAGATCTGAAAGTGTACATTACTTAAATAGCAAATTATCATCTAAAAATATCCTTTTTTGCGGCCATATTGAACCTTATTTCGGCAAGAAATCATGTACATGTGTATTAGCATTGTCCCAAATTATATACATCACAAACTGCAATTGTAAATGGCTGAATTGATCACGATGGTTAAACATATTAACATTTGACGGTCATCTTGGCTAGTTCATGTCTTAAAGGTACATGCCCTCTCAGTAGGTAGGCACAAACTGTTATTTACAGGAATTAAATAAGTGTATAATTGTGTCACTATTCCACCAGTTCTAAATAATACGCATGCCCGCTACACAGATATAATCATTTAGTAATACATATTTTACTGATGGTGACTCGCGGTGGTATCAGGCTATTTTCATATGCAAACTGAATGAGGCATGATATTTTTTAATTATTTATACTAATTAAATGCGTCACCTGAACATATAATATTTTCGACAGATTATAAAGTATGATCATTGCAGATCAACAAAATAATTATTGGATTTACATTTATTGAGCATAGGCTGCATATGCAGCCTATGCTCAATAAATGTAAATCCAAATACGGAGAATAAATAGTAATGTCCGCAGGGGACAAGATTTTTTTTTTATTAATTCATTCCCTCGAAATAACAATTCGTTTCCTCAATTTAACAATTCGTTCCTTCGAATTAACAATTTGATCGTTCCCACGATATAACAATTAGTTACCTCGAATTAACAATTCGTTCCCACCAAATGACAATTCGTTCCCTCAATTTAACAATTCGTTCCCTCGAATTAACAATTCGTTCCAACGATATAACAATTCGTTCCCGTCGGAACGAATTGTTATTTCGTTGAAACGAATTGCTAAATTGAGGGAACGACTTGTTATTTCGTGGGAACGAATTAATAAAAAAATAATTCTACGTCCCCTTCGGGGCTCCGTACTCTAGAGCTAGTTTCGGTGCATTTTTAATAAGTCTAAACACTTAGCACACACTGTATGGATGTGCGAACATATGTACAGATGGACGGACAGATGGACGGACTGACAGACGGACACCACCATTGGCAGCTAAACGGATGAAATGACAAACAGTATGTAACCTTTGACATATTATGAATATATTGAGATTTACTAGATCAAAGTATGTTACAACCAAAGTAGTAGGGCAGTATGCTAAGATCAGCAAAGGTGTTATTGACAATGCACTGATAACTAGTAAATAGAAAAAAAGTAGACCAAGGCAGTACGAATGTCATATGGTATTGGACGTTGCTAAAGAGTATCGATTGCTGACTATGTATCAACATATAGCACCTGCTGTTGCGATATGCATGTCATATGAAGGTGTAACGTAACATATGGACGTCAATCGCCAAGACCATTATTATGGTTGTATCTTGCTCGGGTTCGTTGCTGCACGTATGAAAAATGCTAAAAGTGTATAGTTATGGTTAAGTTTGTCTATGTTATGTTTTTTTTCCCTAATTCAACCGCTTAACTGTCGTGATGTTACTATTCATATACACTATGTATTTTTATGGAACGCCATGACTGTCTTATGTATGCTTACATCAGTTGGTAATGTGGTCCTGTCGTTCGGTAATGTGGTCCCGCCATTTGGTAATGTGGTCCCGCCATTTGGTAATGTGATCAAGTCATTTGGTAATGTGGTCCCGCCATTTGGTATTGTGGTCCCGTCACTTGGTAATGTGGTCCCGTCATTTGGTAATGTGGTCCAGTCAATTGGTAATGTGGTCTCGTCATTTGGTAATGTGGTCTGTGGTCCCGTCATTCGGTAATGTAGTCCCGTCATTTGGTAATGTGGTCTCGTCATTTGGTAATGTGGTCCCGTCATTTGGTAATGTGATCCCGTCATTTGGTGCTAACTTCGTTCGGTAATGGAAAAATATGAATAAATACGTTTTAAGAGATTTTTTTTTTCAGGTAAGTTGTTTTGAAGAGATCATGTACATGTTTCAATTACATGTAGTATGAAGGAAATTGTGATATTTGAATGATTTGATTGGCAATTCGGTAAATTTCTCGTCAAAATGAGGGGCGTGGGGTAATTAAAAACAAAAAGTATACGCATCTGAGACGTTTACTGCATTTTAATTGAGCGTACTCCTGTTGCGAGTATTTTTGAATAGTTGTCGTAAGAGCCTCCTTAAATTATTGCGAGAGGCAGTGATTTTATTAAGTCGCCAACCACACATACACGTAAACTGTATGCTACACCATACCCGCACTGACCACTCAATACTTGACTATTCAAAAGAAGGCCATTACAAATTGTTTCAGATAAAGACGACAAATAAATATTATTTTTGGCAATGTGGTAAACTAAAATGGTGTCGATTGATTTATATATGTAATTATATGATTGAGACACAGTTACTTTAAGAAGCATGGAAAGTAATCGAACATGCTAACCGGTCACCTATATGTTATTACATTTTTTTATTGTGGGGAGTATTTATTTTCAAAATATTTTTTAAATTGTTAAAACTGATGTTTAATGTATTGAATGAACGTTTTTATTCATGTAAATGACTGGCAGAAATAGTTTTCTTTTATTGGTAGGGATCGCAATTATACGCCACACAAAATGGCTTCTTTCTAGTATCGTGCACATCCACCCTCTGCATGTGTTATGGCAGTCATGCCATGGTCTTAAAGGGGCATATCAGGACTTTTTTTTAAAATAGTATAAAAAAATGAAAAAAAATGTTTTCATCATGGCCCTGTGTAAAGTGGTTTAATTGAAGATGTATGACGATACTAAGGACTACCGGGTTGTTTTAATTTTCACCTATATCGATACATAAGTACATGTATCAGATTTTGTATCTTTTTGAACGCAACAAAATTGCAAATCCGATATGTATGTCTGAATGGAGCCTACTCCCATTTCGGTACAACAACAGTTGCCATAGTGTGATCGCCCTCAATTTTGATCATGACCTGGGGCCCGTTTCACTAACAGATCTTAGTTTGTTCATAAGTTCGAACTTAAGTTATAACTTATGACAAAAGTTATGACCGACTTAAGTCATTGCTATTTGGTTTCATAACAAGTCCGTCATAAGTTACAACTTAGTTGTCGTTTACAGCTTTGATATGTGTCGCGCGGGTTCGATTCCCGCTCGAGGCTTTTATTTTCATGATAACTTTATGTTCCCTTTATGTGTTTTGACATCTAAAATAACGGACATGAAACAGCAACAAAAGAAGCAATTAACATTGTATTTATTTTTACATTCCAATAAAATGGTAGTTCGACCATTTTGAAATTTTACTTACATTACCTCCTTAATTCAAAAATCACGTTCAGAGTCAGCAGAACACGTGTACTGTCGATGATTAATGATATGCCCGGTAGATATGGCTGTATCTGATACAACTACCGAATGACATATTATATTGATTTGAACTGGACACGGGTAATTTTTTGATGACATGTAGAAATGCATGCACTGTTTGAGTCAGACACATATGTCACACATATAGGATTGCCCCTGAACATGTTGACCAGTATAGGAATGGATTAACGCGCACATGCATTCAGCATAGAACGGGTCTGAAATTGTTGTTAAATGCGTCAGGACTGTTTCTCCATTTAGTCAGAAAACAAGGTACGCCCTTATCAGAAACGGCTAACACGCCAATACACTGTCCGCAAACGTTGTACTCCGCTTTCTAGAAACACTTGCTTTGCTAATGTTGTGTACATCTCCAGTGACCGCCAGGAAAGTACGAGTTGCGTAAAATCGCAATGCAGTCAACACTTGCAATGACACTGGCAGACTGTGTGATCTCAGGGTTGACCGTATAATGTCAGCATGTGCAATGTCGCATACTTGTAGCATAAGATCACGAGACAGCCTGCATTTAAATATTAGGTCCTCGTTATACATGAAGTCTATGGGGATTGGTTCGGTCCTAAAGACCCGTTCCCGTCGTAAATTGCTCGCCTGGATTATAGCAAAATTAATGCAGCTGTCATCGTTTGTATGTTCTGTAAATAAAGAACAAGCAAAAGTCAGACAGTAGTTCATACATGACACACCATTAGGTGGTATATTCATCGTTGTTAGAGAAATGAATGACCACTTAAGACACCATAGGCTTAGGTTACGGAATATGTTGCATTGTTTTCGTTTGTCTTAGGCGACACCTCCAACCACCAAAGATCCCAAACATGTGTCGGGATGAACGGGCGAATGGACAGAGAGACGGATGGACAGACGGACGAACATATATACAGACAGAGGGACAGACGGACACAATTTCTGGACGAGGCGTAAGACAACAGACCGACCGACCGACCGGGACCGACCGACCGACCGACCGACACCAACGACACCAACGACACCGACACAGACCGACCGACACCGACCGACACTGACCGACACCGACCAACACAGACACAGAGCAACCTACACCGACCAACACTGACCTGCACCGACAAACCGACACTGACCGACACCGATCGACACTGATGAACACCGACCGACAGACACCGACCGACCGATGACACCGACCGATTGACCGACCAACCGAGAGACACCGACCGACCGACCGACCGACCGACACTGACCAACGGAGAAACCGACAGACAGACAGACAGACAGCATGAAGACTGTTCGTTACAAGTCAGCTCATCTGGATCTACAGTGATTTGTAAATGTTGTCGATAACTGGGCATACCGAATACTGGTAACGCAATGACCTACATCACAAATAGCAATACACGGGTAACTAGCACAGGTGTGGCCATCTATATGTAAGCATATTGTAATGGAACCATCAGTTCCATTTCAGTAGATTCGGCCATCATGGTCACACAGATATTCACTATTTACACAACAGGCTCCAGCATGTCAAATATGCATATATCCTTTATTATTAGTACACGGAAGTGTTGTAAAGGATCATAGTTGTAGTGTGCCATCCCGGAGACTGTATGAACCAGTGGACGGCCGCATATTATTATGAGTGTTGCCGACTATTGGTCATCACGAGTACTGGTACTGTATATCAAATTGACACCAGACATTTCGACATTGAAGCAGATATCTTTCTTGTGTCTGACAATGACTGCCTTAATCTTATATAATATTGTTGCTTATTCATTTCTGATGCTGAAAAGTAATGGCTTGCACGCTATTTGTTCATATTGGGTATACTGGAGACGAGTTTGGGGAGCTGGGTGTTATGATTTTCCACAGAATTCACTGCGTATTTTCGTACCTATTTTCGTGCGAGCAGCCTATTGTAAGGGGTTTCAACCAATAATTGATGTATCACTACAATAGTCTGATCCATAGCGATCGGCCACATTAGCGCCCGCACCGATTATCTGGTCACTAGTCTAAGGGACATGTTTATTTGTGTGATTTTGATGGCTGTATTTTGTTTCTTTGGGATGGCAGACATTTTTCATTTAGCGTCTCTGGTTACCGAGCGCTGATTGGTTAAAGCTATATTTGCAGCGGGAAATTTGATTGGGGCTCGCACGGCTGCTGCTCGCATCTCGTCTATATAAAGGAGGCGAGCTGCGCAAATCATTAACTAACTTGTCAGTCGACTGACCCACTCATATTGTCAGTAACCGCTAGTGACCTATTGTCAACTCAGATAACCAGTTAGTTCCCGTCACGCTGAATAACTTAGTACTCTGTCACATAGTAGTATTAGTTAAGTTCATTTGAGCCATCCTGACACGACACGAGGCTCTTGCATTAATAAATAAGTATGAGTTCAGACGCTCGTTGTTGTTAACTTCAAATCCAGATAGACAGTAATAACACTACCGTGCTGCCAACCAGGGCCGGGGTGTTGGTTACAATATATCGTTTATATGGCAGATAATTGCTGAAATAGTACGTATGAAGTGAACATTTACCTGCTGTCAGTGAATTGTTTATTTCATAAGTTCCGTCTTAAATATTTAAGTTATAACTTAAGACTGCTAGCTACCTGTCATAGTTTTCCATTGTAAATTTCGATTGTCGTTCTTGCTAAGATGTTTTGTGAAACGGACTAAGCACGTACTCCGGACTTAAGTTATAAATAAAAAGTACTTGCTTAGTTCGTTAGTGAAACGGGCCCCTTGAGTATTAATCGTGGTGATGCACGTGATACACACCAGTTATTTTCTGCTGCCCATGGCACAGAACATGCGTCAACCGCCTCTGTGCCAGGACACCAGAACCTGAAATTGTACCTTGCACATTTGTATTATACTCGTGTACGGGCCGAGCATATCATTCAATTTAAAAAATATGTGGTCACTCACGTCCCAGTCATCACTATGGAAATATATTTTTTATTTTCGATTGTTCTCATAAGAAACATGGTTTGACAGCATTTTAGAAATTCTAAAGTGCTGTCAAACCACGTCTTTATTGAGAAAGAAGGCAAAATATAAAGCATCAGCAGACGACAATTTTCGTGCTTCGCAGTCTAAGTGTTAAAGATTCTGCTGGCGTGTTTTGATCTCTCGGAATCCATGGCATATCAGTAGTAGGGAGAGGGCATGCAGTTCGTTCATTAAGGACACGTGGAGCCCCTGATAATGCAATGATGTATGCATAATTGCTTCGTAACTGTGAACATTTTCTTCTTACTATATCCCACACATTGCATGGAGTTGCCATGTCGGCCATCTTAGTGTGCACAAGCCATCGGCCAGTTTTACCTCGTACTATTTTTGACACATACCACTAATCAAAGGACTGAAATGCTGAAAGTCCAGAAATCCTTCGCAGTACGTGCTTGTGGAGGACACATATACTAAGAATTCATTTGTTGGAAAGTACATTGTAGTCTTAAGAATTGGCACCAGGAGGGATGCGGAACTTTTCGGAATACAATATAGATGTATTGCGGCTTGTCAGTAGTTGAGACAGCAACTATTCAAATGGTCAGCTACATACAAGTTTCACTTGCTCAATAGTTTCCCAACTATATATACTCACAGGATATATTGCTTTGTCATATGTTATTATAAACTAGTTCTGAAATATATATGCAGTACCATACATAGTAACCATGGTAACAAATATTGGAAAACACAAAAATAGTATTTGTTGAAAAGGTGTTTACTTTTTGAAAATCAATGTAATACACCCGAGTACTGTTACCATCTTGCAATACACTTAACATGTGAACGTTTAATAATATTGGTTGTCATGGCAACCATTTTAATATTTCACACAAAAAAATCATATATACTCCATTTAAAATCAATATATTCGTCGAATCAGTATACATTATCAATGCTGCAAAAAACAATATTTATCTTGACAAACATGATTGTTCAAAGTAATTTCACCTTGACCTTGGACATGAAGGCCACATGGGTGTGGTACATGTATGGAATGAAAATATGGATGATGATAAGGAAGTATATGAAGTTTGAAGTCAATCTGACTTACGGTTGCAGAAAACTTTAATGCAAATCGTACGGATGCAAATGTCTAAGTAATTTAACCTTGACCTTGGAAATGAAGACCGTATGAGTGTTGTATGGAATGAAAATATGGTTGATGATAAGGAAGTATATGAAGTTTGAGGTCCTTCCGACTTTCCGTCACAGAGATAATGGGTACCCAAACTATTTAACGTGGACGGACGGAATTACGAAAACTATATACCCCTCAACATACTTTGTATGCCGGGGGTGGGGGGGGGGGGTTATGTCTATAGTTTTGTATACACAGTTTAAACTTTATATATTTTACAACAATTACAAACAAGAGCGAGCAGTCATGCATGGAACACGACAGGTGACATTTGTCATCAGTCAGTCCCTTTTTTCCTGTTACAGTCATAGCTCAGGAAAGATGATTAAAACAGTATGTAGCTGTCAAAAAACAATGTCGTTCTATATATCTGGGACGTATTTCACCAAATTGTATTAGATGTGCTGCCATATTATTGGCTGTCCGTGTCAAACGCTCCAAGTGGTGAAACTGTCCGATAGCATGTACGAACTAAAATGGCGGAGGTGGCAACGCAATGATCTGTATTATATACTCTAAGAAGAGCAGGGTCATATATACTTTATTTAGATATAATTCAGTCACATGTATGATTCTACTACATTTAAAACAAAAGGTCATATTCTATATAGCCAGTGCTTCATGCATCACGCATCAGTGAGGAGGGAGGGAATCATAGTGAAATACAATGTAAACGTATGGGGGCCGATTATGCGGTAACTCGAATCTAGAGGTGAGAGTTATCGTTCTTGATCCGTGAGGACTTCCGTCCACTTGCATATTGCCAGTTCCTGCGAAAAAGGGGCTTATGGTAAATGTACGGGACGCTTTGTAACCGGATCTTAAAGCGATTTTTCTCGGGTACCTTAATCCATGAAAGTGTCCTAGCGGCAGTGTCCGAGCGGTCAGTTTTGTTTACAAAGGGATTACCTAATGGTTATGTTTTTTTCACATCGTACGTAGGTAATACTATCATATACTATCAGAGCCTGTACATAGTGTAGATACTCACTGTATACTTACAATAACTATGTACGCCAGGGGCGTCGGAAGAATCATAGGATTGGTCAGGCGAAGGTGGAAGATGCCCCCCCCCCCCCCCGCCCACTCTCACCCAAAGTGTATGTTGTTACCAATCAGTTGAACCGTCTCGTCGCATTTGAGGTGAAATGAGAAAAGTTGAAGAAAAATATTTAGAGATTTGTGCATCAGCTGATATAAAATTATCAAACGAGATCTAGACAACACGAAAAACAAAACTGAAAATTCATGCTCAAGTCAACAGTATGGGAAATTCATAGTTCATGTTTATATACTATTAATAAGTATATATCGAACTATAACTATTTCAATAAAAACTCATAGTTTCGTCAAAATTATTGGCCTGGCAGTCGCCGGATCTGTCGGACCTGTTCCGACGCCCATGTACGTTACATATCCAATGCATTATACTCTGACAAATATCCGCCGAACAGTGTAGACACGGCTATACATTTTACTACACTAAAGTGTACCCAGAGACGATATATAAACGCTAAACGATCGGACAATTGTGAAAAATGTATCAACTTAGGTGAATCAATAATGAAAATCTTTGAGATGTATCAACTTAATGGTTGTTAGAAACATGACTGTTTCATTGACGGAATGGCGAACAGAGCTGATCCTGATCAGACTGGTCGCAAAACATATAAGCCCAATTTCTCCAATCATATCCAAGTGTATGGATTCGTATAACATTACATTGCATCTGTTTGCGAGGGGTGGGGGCGGGCTGGAGATGCAACATGTTAACTGAATATAGCTGTGCACGCTATAAGTACTTCGTTCTCTTCTGATCTAATTATAGCATTAGGTTTAAACCTTCCGATCTCCAGAATGAACATTTTAAGTTATCTTAATAGTGTGTCTCTTGTGTAGTTGCAAATGTCGTCTTCTTCACGGGCTGCCAATGTCAGCTCTTCATCCCTGCATTTGCTTATATAAACTTCGTCAGTTTTTTCGGACTTGTTCGTAGTGTTTTCCTTTAATTTATTTTGCAACGTTGTACAGGATCATATTTCATTCATAAGTGCATGAACATACAACCAAATACAATCGAGGTTCCCGGTAATTAGCCGGTGCCCATTTACAGCTGGGTGGACTGAAGCAATGTGGATAAAGTGTCGTCACACTCTCTCAATGAAACAAAGCACGCCTCGAGTACACCCACGTCCATAAGGTCAGCAGTCCGTCGCTCCAGACAGCTCCTCGACCGCACCCTCGTTATAGTAGACTCCAAGAAGTTTATTGTCCTGGATCAATGTTATTGCGGGTGTGAGTGATACACATGCAATGTCTTTCCGGGTGCAAACACATATGAGACACGCCATGTGATTTTGTACCTTCGGACATCTGCGTAATTTCATTAAATACGTTCACAAAATGTACAATATGTTTTCATAAATTAAGCCTAAAGTTGAAACTATTTTCAGGGTACACGCAGATGGAATGGCGAATAGAAATGATCCTGATCAGACTGGTCGCAAAATACATCAGCCCCATTTCTCCATATCCTAGTGTATATCATACCCTAGTGCATGGATGCGTATAATAGTGAATCTGTTTACGAGAGATGGGGGCGCGCTGGAGGTGCAACGTGTTAATATATATTGCCATAGTGATGGGGGCGAGCTGGAGGTGCAACGTGTTAATAGATATTGCCATAGCGAGCAAACACAGTTTAAACAAAATAAGGTCACATTACAAACTGTCACATATTTTCTTCAAAACGCGCTAAAAACAACAACGGCGACCCTAATAACCGATTTCCGGTTCGTTGTATTGTATTTTTCTTGATATTGAGATTTCTCATATCGCACCTTATCTGACACTATACAGAGCCATGCAATGAATTGGTCATCACTTGTCTCTCCTGTTAATGCAACCTACTGGTGCGAGGTGGCGCTGGTTGTGTGATTCGTGACCAGAGTAGGTCATAATCAAATATAACACTCCAATCTTCAAACAACACCCCACCCCCGTAGCGATTAGAGAGACTAATTTTCCCACTTCTGTCACCCCGGGCTTTCCTTAATTGACCCCATGTACAGTATTGTTTCATTGTAAGTGGGCAATGGCCTACAAGAATGACGTTATGACAGTTTGACCAGCATAGCTCCAGATCCATCTATGCACCTGACAGCTCTGATAAGTGTCTACTCTGTTGCCCGTCTGATTTAGCATTATATATACGTACTATCGGGGAAAACATAGATTGTAACCTGACGATGTAATTATAAATAAATGTATATACAGACTGGTATCCTACAGCTGTTGAAAATTGCACAGTATGTCCATTTTATCACCCACTGTCGTATTTCAGTAAGTAGTTTGTAACTAGGTCATTCTTATATGTTTACAATACAGTTAGTACAGTCCCATATATTTATATCAGCGGTCTAATAAACTGGAGTTCTAAGTAGTCTGTTGAACTATTACGTGTAATAATCGTATTGTGCATACATTTTGGAAGTTCTACTGATACGTCATATACCCACGTGACTGCAAAGGGAAATAACTATGGTAAGCAAAAGAAGGGGAAGTTAGTCATGCAGTGACGGCTGGAAAAACTGGTTGTCCGGAATATGAAATCCGTAAAAGAACGGCACATATACTGGTCGGATTACTATAACGTACATTTGTTTGATTTAATATATAAATGATGAATACATAAGCGTATCGTGAAAACAGAAGCTTGTTATATCGCCTTTAAAGTACAGTTATTTATATAGATCTACAATAGAAAACTTGTGATATTTGTGGTTGTAACTTACGGAGCCCAGCAAGGGACATGGACTTTTTTGTATTATTTCGTTCCCATGAAATAACAATTTCTTCCCTCAATGTAACAATTTGTTCCCTCGAATTAACTTCGTTCGCACGATATAACAATTCGTTCCCTCGAATTAACAATTCGTTACCACGAAATGGCAATTCGTTCCCTCAATTTAACAATTCGTTCCCTCGAATTAACAATTCCTTCCCACGAATTGACTATATATTCGCCCGTGTGAACGAATTGTTATTTCGTGGGAACGAATGGTTAAATTGAGGGAACGAATTGTTAATTCGTGGGAACGAATTGCTAAATTGACGGAACGAATTGTTATTTCGTGGGAACGAATTAATAAAAGAAAGAATTCCACGTCCCCTGTGGGGCTCCGTAGTACCTGGAGGAATGTGCTATGTGATTTGTACTCACAGACACAGTACTGTACTGTTGGACATTCAATGCTGTACAACATATCACCCGAATGTTCTGTCGGTTACAGACATAACCGTGACATTCGGGCTTTGCAGCACTAACAAACAATCTTCTGTCTGTTCCACGGTTTGTTGCCGATGAACTTTTGGCTATTAAATACATTAAATCAAAAAAAGATATTTAAATGTACGTACATGTTCATCAATAACAAAACATTAAATACAATCAAGTCCAACCAACCAATTACCACAACAACAACAACAACAACAACAACGGTGAATAGATTGAAACAAAATGATCCAAACAAATTTCTGCTTTAATATTCCTCGAAGAGCATTTTCAGCTTCACGTTGCCTCTATAGACGGAAGAGAAAACCGAGTTTATTCGCTGGAAAACCAGGTCACGTCCCGTTTGACCCCAGATTACCAGTGACGGGTAAACACGTTGGCTCCAGCGTCGAAGGCGGATCAGATGAAGCACAACGTCTAGCAGCATTGCATGGTAAGTCATCCCGACAATTACTCAGTGAATTAGTACACCTAACACCAATGTGCTGCGCTGTAGCACAAAAAACTCATTTCTGGCTGAGACTGAAAAATATGGCTTGTGGTGTTTATGACCAGTGTAGTGTTCGGTGTGGTGTTGAGACATGATCGCCTGGTTAGCTCAGTTGGAAAGAGCGCTGTGCTAGTGTTACGGGGTTCATGGGTTCAAACCCCACATCAGCGACACTTTTTCCCCTTAGAAATACTTCAAGGAGTGTAGTGTTCGGTGTGGTGTTGAGACATCATCGCCCGTTTAGCTCAGTTGGTAAGAGCGCCGTGCTAGTGTTACGGGGGTCGTGGGTTTAAACCCCACATCGGGCGACACTTTTTCCCCTTAGAAATATTTCAATGGTGTAGAAAGTAAACAGGATTGTGCCTGGGTGTACTTTGGGTTGCAGGCTATACTCTTCATGAAGCTGTGAGGTTGATGCCTGGCTCCCAAAGGATAAGAAGGGGAGGAGTGTAGTGTTCGGTGTGGTGTTGAGACATCATCGCCCGGTTAGCTCAGTTGGTAAGAGCGCCGTGCTATTTTTACGGGGGTCGTGGGTTCAAACCCCACATCGGGCGACACTTTTTCCTCTTATAAATACTTTGTTGCGATATATGATATAACTCTTGCCATATATGATCTACTCCCGTACTGTCTGGCAGCACGATTTACCCAAATCTACCCAAATCTTACCATTAAAAAATATTATATTATATACATTTTCAACAATATATCATTAGTATATCATTCAATAAGCACATTTTGTCCGAAAAAGGGAAGAATAAAGCACATATTTCTGATGGAAAGCGATTAATATACATGTAGCATTATTATAAAGGGAGACTATCGTGATCGAGACTCATTAATTATGTCTCAGTTCAATGTCTAACTTTAAGTTGTCATCGATCATGATTTCATATGGCACATATGCTATTACTGATCCTACTGCTTTTGGGTGGGGCCAAGTGATTCTGGTGTGGCGAATGTAATATATGGGATTTAGTACTAAACCCATTGACCCGGCCTTAAATGACCTTAGCTATTGATAGGCCGTTAAACCCCAACAAACAGACAAAAACAAAACAAATTGCTCTTATTATCTGTGTTTTCAGTCGTCCATCCAACTGGCTACCATCATCCCGTCACGGGTAGATTCATTCAAGTAAAGGAGATGATTCCGGAATTCATAGTGCCAGACCTTACAGATTGTAAGGTACGTATGTAGAGGATCTTACACGAGTGATGATTTAACCCTTTGAACCCGAAAGCCCGCTATATCGGTTTATGCAAACAGTGCAGATCCAGATGAGCCGGCTCGTAACGAGCCGTCTCATCAGGATCTGCACTGTTTGAAAGTAATTTTCATATTTTTGAGAACAACAAATACCCCCTTTTTATAAATGGAAGTCTGAAAATCATTTTGTGATGATTGGATTGGTTGCAAAATTAACATATCGCAGTCCAGGCATTCAGTTACTTAGGGGTGAAAGGGTTAATGTGATATTTATTAAATGATTGATTGATTATTGGTGTTTAATATAGGGTTAACTGTATTGTAATTTTAAAATTTGCGACGTATATCAGAAAATGATTGGTTGGAAAATCTGTTTAATGGCGACGTGCTAGTGTCGCCATTAAACATGTTTTCCGACCTATCATCTTCTGATATACGCTGCAAATTTCAAAAATTACAATACAGTTAAACCTATATGCATTAGAACAGACTATCGACAGCTAAGGTCATTTAATGGCAGGCCAACGGGTTGGACTGTCCCGTATTTAATCTGTCCATAATGAGAAAAATTTCCAAAATCAGAACTTGATATTTACAGAAAAGTATATATTCAACCCTGAAATTAGAATATCCTGACCTGATGCCAGATCCATTCCACATTTGTAATGGGGCATAGGTAACAGGATTGAGCTCTTAAGTATTAGAGGGCCAAACCATGTAAGTCGGCATTCCGGTAAGGATGATCGATTCATTGGTGTTTAATGGTGTATCAACAGCTATGGTCATTTAAGGCCGGGCCAACGAGTTCGATCCCGTATCTAACCTGCTATGGGGGGGGGGGGGGGGGGGGGGGGGGGGGGGGGGGGGGTGGGGGGGGGGGGGGGGAACTCCCAAAATCAAAATCAGATGGAATATTTACATAGAAGAAAATATATTTCAGCCCTGAAATTAGAATAATCTGACCTGGTGCCAGGTCCATACCACACTAAAGTTACTTGGCCTCTTCCTCTAAAATAGGATTACGAATAATCGTAATACCCGGTAAGGATGAACCCCGATCGTTAACTTACCCTTCGCTTGCTCCAGACCAACCACCCACATTTATTAAACGAGTTTACTGATTTCATAAGAAACGATGCATAGCCTCGTTTCTCATGAAATCAGTAACAAGTTTATAATAAATCCCATATTATATCTACACAAAAGTTAGATTATGTGTATTGCATAAGCACAGCACCAACATTGTAATGGTACGGATCACTTATCATTTGCATATTTATTAAACTATTGTATTATGATTTTTAATCCATCATGTTTTTGCACCGTGAACGCCAATTTTATGAAATAAATCATAATAGATGACATGTGAAGCTGGGGGCCGTTTCACTAAACTTCTTACGACTAAAATGTTAGCAAGTGCAAATTTAGGATCGTCTGGAAATATCAATTGATGGATTTACATTTATTGAGCATAGGCTGCATATGCAGCCTAATAAATGTAAATCAAATAATTGTTTACAAGAAAACATTGTTAGTGTGAAATAGACTATCATTATTTTGCACTTACGAACATTTTAGTCGTACGACGTTTAGTGAAACGGCCCCCTGGTCAGGAACATGGGAGAAATTTAACAAGATACATGATAGGATTCATCCTTACCGGAATCCCAATATCCGTGCCTGGTTTGGCCCTCAGGTACATTTTATTTTTGCCGTTCTTGTTACTTAAAAGTTGAATCCGGTTATACCCATTACAGTGGGGTCAGCGTGCAAGTGCACACACGAACGAACACGACAGGTTGGTTCCAACCTGTCGTGTGACCAACCTGTCGTGTTCGTTCGTGTGTGCACTTACACGCTGACCCCATTGTATGTAAAAGTAGTAAGATTAGTACTATTA
Source organism: Conchocele bisecta (assembly GCA_029237695.1). Lineage (NCBI taxonomy): Eukaryota > Metazoa > Mollusca > Bivalvia > Lucinida > Thyasiridae > Conchocele > Conchocele bisecta. The sequence goes on along the minus strand of CM055265.1, from coordinate 121,058,366 downwards.
CTTTCAGGGAGTGCAGCTAAGTGATTCTGTTGTGATGAGGACCTGACATCAGGTCAGGTTATTCTATTGTAATTTCAGGGCCGAATATATATCTTTGTCGCGCCTCTTGTGGACAGCACATACAATGCAGTCGGCACATTGGCGTACGTACATACATGCGTCCGGGTTAAAGTTTTTGGTTAAAGTTTTTCGCTATACTATCAACGCCTAGATGGGCGCGACATGCGGGCCGCGGCCATTTGGTTTCTGTAAATATCTGATTTTTGGACCCAACCTAAAATTACCATAGCTGTTTACAGGCCGTTATATAAACACCATTAAGTAATGAATTAAGTAATAAATGACCCAAGCCCTATTTCCCCAGTCACATTATCATACTTATGTGGCTGTGACTGGAGAAATATGGCTTTTGTCAATACTCTAGTCCCTGTTCTGCTCTCACTCCTCTGCAGCTTGATGATGATCTGTTTGAAGCATGGTGGCTATTGTTTCACCAATTCACGAGTGGTCAGCAAGCCATGCTCAGACTTCGCACATGCTGATCTGTGTCCACACTGGTCGCAACGGTCAAAAGCCAGATTCTCCAAGCACATCGTCATATGTATAACAAAGAGAATGGGACGGTTAAGTGTACCTGCCAGATGGATCCTCTACTGTAGCCTATTTCATCAACATTGCAAAGTATACTTTAGTAGCAAAGTATACTTTAGTAGCAAAGTATACTTTGACGGAGAAATTTTCAATTTTATGATAAATTTATTAATTTTTATTATACTGAATTTATTACATTATCACAGCCAATTTGGCTGTGATAATGTAATAAATACAGTATAATAATTCTGCATACTTTTAATCATGAAATATATGCATTTGTTAGTTCTATATGAAATAATGCATTTCAGGAAAAATACATGATTACTCCCTCAAAGTATACTTTGCTAGTAAAGTATACTTTGCAATGTTGATGAAATAGGCTACTGGTTACTCATCTTAATGGTGAATTCATGCTAACAAGAATTCACAGCTTGTGTCTACCGACACCTGTAAGGTTATTGACGCACCTGAAATGTCAAAAAGTGTGTAAAAGCTTCGTTATCATGGTATAACTTTAATATTACTCGACAGATGGCTTCAATATTTGGACACTCGATACATGTGAGCATTTAAATTGGAACACACTAATGCCTCCATTAAGATGACCTTCACCTTTTTTACCTTCAAATTTTTGCGGGAACACTTAATAGCCATTTTATTGCGTCGAAAAGTTTGTACAATCTTCTTCATGATGGTATAACCTTAATATTACTTAACTGATTGCTTCAATATTTGGACACTTGATACACGTGATCATTCGGAACACCCTCATGCCGCCTTTAACATGACCTTGACCTTTTTTATCTTCACATGTTTGAAACACTTGCGTCAAAAAGTTTGTACAAGTTTCTTTATCATCGTATAACATTAATGTTTCTTGATGGATTGCTTAAATGTTCGGACACTTGATACATGTAAGTGTTTCTAACACACTCGTGCCACCATTAACATGACCTTGACCTTCACATGGTTGTGGAAACACACAGCCATTTATTTTGTCTCGCCTGCTGTAGCAGAAGGCGCAACTATAGTCGCCGCTTTTTCCGTCGTTGTTGTCCGAAATGTCAAAAACTTTGTACAAGCTTTGTCATCATGCTATAACTTAAATAATACTTTACGGATTACTTCAATATTTGGAAACTTGATACATGTAAGCATTAGGAACACACTCATGCCACCAATTCACATGACCTTTACCTTCAAATTTTTGCTGAAGCTATGTCAAAAAGTTCTTCAACCATGACCTTTTTCTTGTTTTAAGCATGCACTTCTCCGACGGTTTTTGTGAATCTTACTTTAGTACATGCCCATGATCATGTTACGGTCAAATGCCTCGGTAGGCACGACACCGCTTCCATGGCAGAATTCTTGTTATGTCAAAAAGTTTCTTCGAACTTTACCTTTTTCGTGATTTACATGTAAGCATCAACTTTTCTGACTGTTTTTATACGACCTTTTTTTTTAAAAAAAACGGTCTATTATGTTCTACCGCACAGCAGGCGGGCGACGGACAGAAAAAAACTGTCGAGTTTGTGTACACTACACCTCTGAAACTTTTCAGTCAATCGATCTGAAACTATACTCAACAAAACTAGAAACGTCCCTGTTTTATAGCCGGTGTAGCTCTGTCTATGTATGTACCACATGTTCAAAGTACATGTATTTTAAACCGTGGCGATGTTCAGAATACGATCGTGTAGAGTTTAGCCGATACACACGGTTTACATAGCGGCCAGTGACCGGAACGTTGATTTCCACTTTTTGCACGTGCACGCTATACTTGTCATCGATAAGGTGATTCAGTTCTTCATGTCGTACCATTCATGCGATAGGGGCTATTCGGAAAATTAAAAAACTTTTTTAATTTTTCACTGTTTTCGATATGCCACGGCTTTCCGAAAACGAGCGAAATCAGGCAATTGGGATGCTTGCGGATGGATGCCGCCAGGGCGGTCGCGCCTCGGTTTGGTTGCTGTCGGAAGACGATTGATCGTCTTGCAGCCCGGTACCAGCAGACTGGGGCTGTTCACGACCGGCAGCGACCTGGTAGGCCTCGTGTAACGACGGCTAGAGCCGATCGTTACATTACGTTGACGCACTTACGTCAACGTCGATTGGCAGCCACAGTCACTGCTAGGCGATACGGTGTCTCAGGGCAGACCATTCGCAACCGGTTACGTCGTAACGCCCAACCAATCCGGGCACGCCGCCCGTACACTGGTCAGATAATGACCCAACGTCACCGTGCTGCCAGACTGTTATGGGCGCGACGTCATCTGAACTGGAGAAGGGCTGACTGGAACCGAGTTTTGTTCACCGATGAATCTCGGTTCACAGTTAGTCATGCTGACCGAAGATTACGGGTATACAGGCGTAAAAATGAAAGATTCACCGATTGTTGCATTGTTGAGAAGAACAGGTTTGGGGGAGGGAGCGTAATGGTCTGGGGTGGGATCATGGGAAACCGGAAGACAGATTTGGTTGTTGTACAGGGCAACATCAATGCACAACGTTATGTTGCAGATGTGCTAAATGCACATGCCTTACCATTTATCCGTCAGCATGGTCCTGGTGTGACATTGATGCACGACAATGCCCGCCCTCACGTAGCCAGGGTCACCACTCAATACTTACAGCAAAACAACGTCGACGTCATGCCATGGCTGGCGGTCTCCCCGGATCTCAATCCCATCGAGCACATATGGGATGAGCTGGGCCGCAAAGCACGAGCTAACCATCAGATTGACAATGTTCGCGATCTTACACGGGCGTTACAACGGGAATGGAGGAATTTGCCCAACGCACTGGTATTGCGTTACGTCACGTCGATGCGGCGTAGGATCATTGCATGCATTCATGCAAATGGTGGCCACACTCGGTACTAACGAGATTTACTGAATTTGCCACATTACTTATTGAAATTCCATCTCTAAACATTAAGTAACACATTTTTGAGTTTTTGTGATTTTTGATTTTGACCCCTACCGCCCTTGGCCGGTTATCTCTCGAATATTTAACAAGATATCCAAATGCAATTTATTGGCTTTGATACAGAAATGAATGAACTTGTTTTTCCATTTTGATTTTTAAAAGTAACCCTTTTGGTTTTTGATGAATCTTTCCTTAAACATGGAGGGACGTTTCTAGTTTTGCTCAGTATATACACACATCTTCAACACATATTGAAGATATGCACCTTGGTGTTTTTATGCCGAAATGTTTGTTTTTAACAAAAATATCAACTTTAAAAATAATTTGATCTGAAACTATTAACATGTCTTCTACACATATTGAAGATATGCACCTTGGTGTTTTTATGCCGAAAAAAATATTTCAACTTGGCCAAACATTTTTCTACATTTTTGTTGCTACAGTTTGTGTACACTACTCTTCTAAAACATTTCAGTCAGTCGATCTGAACACATCTTCCATCAATGAAACACCCAACATGCTTCTAACAAGAAATATATATCAGGCTATGTAGTGCGCTATTTATCAGCGGCCCGTTTCAATAAACTTCTTACGACTAAAATGTTCATAAGTGCAAATTTAAGATCGTCTGTAAATTTCAATTTATGGATTTACATTTATTGATCATAGGCTGCATAGCATAGGCTGCATATGCCGCCTATGCTCAATAAATGTAAATCCAATAATTATTTACAAGAAAACAATGTTAATGTGAAATTTACAGACTATCATAGTTTTGCACTTACGAACATTTTAGTCGTACAAAGTTTAGTGAAACGGCCCCCAGAAGTTACCGTGGTTACAAATCCCATAAGCCCCATCCAGTCACAGCACTTATTTGAGATGAAGAAAGCAAACATATTTTAAAATTCACTTATATGAGCTGCAAAAAGCAACCAGTATTTGCTCAAATAAGTGAAATTTCAACGTTATAACAACATTTTTACTCCTCATTTTGCAAGTTGATGAGAGTATTTTCAAATTGTGAGTATTTTTACTCCGACTTTTGAACATCAATGAATATTCATGTAAAATAAATGTGTAAAATATGTAGCTTATTTCACCAAAATGGAAAAGTTTGAGGGAGAAATTTTAAATTTTAGGATAAATTTATTAATTTTTATTATACTGAATTTATTACATTATCACAGCCATACAGCCATTTTGGCTGTGATAATGTAATAAATTCAGTATAATAACTCTGCATACTTTTAATCATCAAATATATGCAGTCGTTAGTTCTATATGAAATAATGCATTTCGGGAAAGATAAATGATTACTCCCTCAAAGTATACTTTGCTAGATAAGTATACTTTGCAATGTTCACATACATGTTATGATGTATGCTGATTTATACTTTCAGCTAAAGCCATATGTACCATACAATGTCCAGAAAATCAACCAGTCAAAACTGACCGCGAAAGACATATTTGACGAGTGCTATGCTGAAGACGTTTCGTTGGCTTATAAGCAGGGGATGAGAGGACTGCAAGGGGAGACCAGCAAGAATGCAGTGGGCACGGGAAAACGGGAGCAGTCTCTGGTGGAAGAAAATAAAACGTTTGCAGAACTACGTAAAAAAGCAGAATCGAAATGAGTGAAGATGAAACTGTATATGAACCATTGTAATAAAATGTTTTTTTCCGTGCATGTGCTCCGAGTCTGATGATCAAAATCCAGTTTAGTGATTGTTTCCGCGGACTACATAGAAAACATATTTCAGAAAGTAAGAGATTACATGTCGTCGGAAACCTACAAGAGTGTAACACACAATAATTCCAGCACAAAAATATTTACACAATTCCCTAACATTTGATTGGCCCGTAGCAAGTCTCTGTCCAAAATTTATATCCCAGTAAACTCCCATGCCGAACTACTTTCCATAATTGTGAGGCGCAGTTAAAATAATTCTTAAGAAAACAGACAATAAACACATTTTCTTGATGAATTTATTTCAAATGCTGGAATTATAAGGAATGAATGGCCTTTTTGTGGAATTTATCGGGGATATAAACTTGGAAAAGTCGCGGGAATACTGGACGAGGCCTTCCGGCCTTCGTCCAGTATTCCCACGACTTTTCCAAGTTTATACCCCGCGAGGCCTTCCGACCTTCGTCCAGTATTCCCACGACTTTTCCAAGTTTATACCCCGATAAATTCCACAAAAAGGCCATTCATTCCTACAATACATATCAATAATAGAAGCAGGGACGTCGGAACAGGTCCGGCAGGTTCGGCGACTGCCAGATCAATACTTTTAACATATTTGGAATTCACATATAGAAAAAAAAACTGATTGTAAATATTTTTTTCTGCTATTTTTCTCGTTTCTCATCAGAAATGTATGTTGTTACCACTCAGTTGATGGGCCATTAAGCACCATTCCATTCCATTCCATTACAAGTTGACATGGCATGTTTGCAGTCCATAAAGGGAAAACTACATAATGAAACACACTATCCCAATATTATAATAATAATAAAAGGTGTTCTTACAATAAGTTAAATTATTATAACCAAAGAAATTTTGTTTGATGTTGCAATATTGCATAATTATAATATTTACTCATATTTATATTGTTTACTTTCTAATTATTCTAATTAAAATCTGCATTAACTGTAGTTTAGACATACTTAACTGTACTTTGTGATAAGATCAGCCTTTATGCACCATATGTGGCTGTGACTGGGGAAATAGGGCTTGTGGGTTTTGCAACCAGTGTAGGTCCAGTAGCCGATTTAATCAAAATTGCAAAGGATACTTATCTACCAAAGTATACTTTGAGGGAGTAATCATTTATTTTTCCGAAAATGCATTATTTCATATAGAACTAACGACTGCATATATTTGATGATTAAAAATATGCAGAATTATTATACTGAATTTATTACATTATCACAGCCAAAATGGCTGTGATAATGTAATAAATTCAGTATAATAAAAACTAATAAATTTATCCTTAAATTGAAAGTTTCTCCCTCAAAGTATACTTTGCTAGATAAGTATGCTTTGCCATGTTGGTGAAATAGACTACAGATCCGTCTTTGCATCTGCACAGTCTGATCAGGACTGTTTGGTATGCCATCAATGACATGTCATTGTCAGCCATGCTCCTAACAAGTGATATACAGTAGCTCGTTATCAGGTTACAAGAGTGTGCTATTTGATAATGCATTACACTGGTCGCAAATCCCATCAGCCACTATTTTCCAGTGACAGCTCCATATACACTTTGAGCTGTCTTTATGCCTTTATGGTTGGTGAAACCCAGCTCATAAAGTGCAACAGTACTGCCAGTGTCCGATCAGACTTCTGTTCACGATGCAATACCAATTCTTATGGGTGCAACTTTCTGTAAAATTATAATTCCCACTTGTCTGTCCGTCTGTCTTTATGTCACAGATTGTCAATTGCTTAGGATAAGCAATTGACAATCTGTGACATAAATTCAGATGGACGGACAGACAGGTGGAAATTATAATGTCTAGCCCTATTCAACTGACTGCTAACAACATACACTTTGGGTGGGTAGCGGTTGCACCCACTAGATTCGCCAGACCAATTTTATGATGCTTCCAGCGCCCCCCGAGAAGTCATCATCGATTAATGGTATATGCATCATATAATATCCAATACTGATAGTTCCGATAAATAGACCAAACCTTGTCCGACTGCTCTGATGTTGAACCCATCCAGATATATTTATGCCCACGCCACCTAATGCTGAATAGGCATATAGTGTTACCGGAGTCCGTACATCCCAAAACCTTAACACTAGGGGTATGTGTCTTATAATTGCTGCTTCCTTCACTCGTCTGCTTCATATTTCACACGTACATTGCTTTAATGGTCCTCTACGCTCTGTGACAAATTCACAGATCGTCCCGCCCCTGCCCCCGCCCCCGCCCCCGCCCCCGCCCCCTAAGCCCAAGGTCAAGGTCACCTACTTGGTGCATTTGAAACCTTAACGCTCGGGGTAAATGTCTTATAATGTCGGTTTCCTTGATTGGATCTGCTTGATATTTCACACACATTGCTTTAATGGTCCTCTCCCTGTGACAAATCCACGATCGTCCCGTCCCCATGGGTGGTTGGTCAGGCGAATGTGACGCCCCAAGGTCAAGGTCAAATGACTTATAAGTTTGCGTTATTATAAAATCTGTGTTATAAAGTTTTTACATATCTTATATCTCCACAATTGTTACTCCAATTTACTTCCAACTTCCAATACTTCCTTTTCATCATCCATATTTTCATTCTATAACCTGCCCATGTGGTCCACATATCCAAGGTAAAATGACTTTGAAATTTGTGTTAAAAGTTTTTACATACCTTATATCTCCACAACACTTACTCACAAATAATTCTTTATTATCATCCATATTTTCATTCTATAGCCCACCCATGCGGCCCACATGCCCAAGATCAAATGACTAAAATTTGCGTTAAAGCTTTTACATACCGTATATCTCCACAACCCTTAATTCAAACTTCAAATAAATACACTCGTGAGACCAACAAATGCCCCGGCGGGCTCGGCATGCAGGCCGCGGCCATCTGGGTTATTGTAAATATTCAATTCTGATTTTGGGATTTTCTCCCCATTTGTACAGGTAATATATGGGATTTGCTACTAAACCCATTGATCCGACCTTAATTGACCTTAGCTGTTGATATGTTTTAAACCCCAACAAACAATCAAATATCACCCCCCCCTCATTTTTTGTTGCGCCTGCTTTAGCAGAAGACGCAACTATAGTCGCCACTTTTTCCGTCGTAGTCGTCCAAAATGTTAAAAAGTTTGTACAAGCTTTGTCATCATGAACACGACTGATCACAATCTTAAAGGTACATGCCCACTCAGTAGGCACAAACTGTTCTTTATAGGAATTAAATAAGTGGATAATTGTGTCACTATTCCATCAGTTCTAAATAATACGAGTGTCTGCTATACAGATTTACTCATTTAGTAATACTTATTTTACTGATAGTGACGCGTGGTGGTATCAGGCTATTTTCATATGCAAATGAGGCGTGATATTTTTTAATTATTTATACTAATTAAATACGTCACCTGAAAAATTAATATTTTCAACAGATTATAAAGTATGATCATTGCACATCAAAAAATAAATACAGAGAATAAATAGTAATGAACGTTAACATTTTAAGGAAACACAGTTATCGCCCCTGATATCTGTGTACAAATGTACGTGGGATATAAAATGTATAACAATGCCAATCAATATGTGGGGTAATGGTGAATGACATTTTCAGGAAACACGGTTGTCGCCCATGATATCAGTGGAAATTTGCGTCTGATATAAAATGTATGATAATGCCAATCAATACATGGGATAATTGTGAATAATTCCAGCACAAAAATATTTACACAATTCCCTAACATTTGATTGGCCCGAAGCAAGTCTCTGTCCAAGATTTATATACCAGTAAACTCCCACGCCGAACTACTTTCCGTAACCGTGAGGCGCAGTTAAAATAATTCTTAAGAAAACGGAAAATAAACACATTTTCCTGATGAATTTATTTCAAATGCTGGAATTACAAGGAATGAATGGCCTTTTTGTGGAATTTATCGGGGATATAAACTTGGAAAAGTCGCAGGAATACTGACCCCGAAACGAGGTCCGCCAAGGCCTCGTCCAAGTTTATTCCCCGCGACAAAAATTTCCCAAGTTATACCCCGATAAATTCCACAAAAAAGGCCATTCATTCCTATAACGAATGCTTATTTTGGCAGAAAATGTCTCGGATGATATTTCTGGTATAAAGAACATTTTGTGCCTACTGAGTGGGCATGTACCTTTAACCCTTTCAACACTACATACCTCTATAACGGTGCTTGCAAACAGTGTAGATACAGATGAACCGACTAGCCGTCTCATTAGGATCTGCACTTTTTGCAAATAATTTTCGTATTGTTTAGGAAAAAAAACACCCCCTTCCGATTGGTTGGAAAATTAACATACCACAGTCCATTCCAGTTACTAAGGGTTGAAAGGGTTAAAGAGATCTGAGAAAACCAGGCTTATTCCATTTGTAACTAGTGATGACACAGGCAGTCTGATCATGATATTTATTGGTCACTATATGATCAGCAAAACGGCAATTACGATTATGCCTTATAAACATGGATCAGAAATGAAATAAGCCTAAAAGTTGGCACAAAATATGACCTATTGTGGAATTAAATTCCACAGGGAGGTCTAATTTTTTGTCAATTTCCTACGTCAGTTACAGAAAATATAACTTTCAAAATCAATAGCGGCAAAATACGACAATATAAGTCAGGTAATTTTCACTTTACTAAATTCCAGAGCTCCAGATAAGGTGCGTATTGGCGCATTTTACGCACTCATTTTAGCTGAATACGCATTGGTCAACAGTGGGAGTACAAATACTCACAGCAATGTGAAAATACGCACTGACTTTCAAATTGAGTAGTGGAAATACTGTAATGAAGTTTAAAATTATTACCGTATAAATAAGTGAATAAGTAACAATATACACAAATAAGTGAATGGTTAAATTTATTCATGTTTTGATCATTTGTTCCCTATTTAATAATAATAATAATAATTCAATAATCCATTTGAAAAAAATAAAATATGCACTTAATTTGAAATAAGGGGGTACACAAAGCTTATCTGAAGCTCTGCTAAAGCCACTTTGGGTACTCTTCCCATGCACAACTGTAGTGAATTAGCACTGCTATCTGGATATTTAAGTACACATGTACTATTATACCAATCTTCTTATTTATTGTAATGGTTTGAAACATGAAGATTGAACAAAATGTGCAATGGAATGGCGTTTAATGGCAGATCAGCTGCACGTAACAATGACACTGGTTTGAATTAATGCTGAAGCATATCTGGCCAAGAACTGTTTTGGTAACTGGGCTTGTGTATGTATTGGTAGTCATCCTACGAAACATAACTAGAAATGGCATCTCATTGCATTTGTGACTAGTAGATCCTGATCAGGATGTACACTGTTCGCTGTTAAGTTGGAGAAATATCCATCATAGATCCTTATCAGGCTGCATGCAATTTCTTACATATAACAAGTTAGGCCACATTTGCCATAAACATCATTTCTCCAGTCATGGTCACAGATCAGGAGTTAGACTTGCCACATTTGCCAGTACCAATTTCTTCAGACACAGATCAGGGGGCCGTTTCACTAAACTTCTTACGACTAAAATGTTTGTAAGTGCAAACTTATGATAGTCTGTAAATTTCACATTAACAATGTTTTCTTGTAAACAATTATTGAATTTACATTTATTGAGCATAGGCTGCATAAGCAGCCTATGCTCAATAAATGTAAATCCATCAATTGAACTTTCCAGACGATTCCAAATTTGCACTTACGAACATTTTAGTTGTACGAAGTTTAGTGAAACGGCCCCCAGGAGTTACACATGCCACACTCATCATTTCTCCAGTTATGGTCACAAATCAGAAGTTAGAATGGTCACAAATGCCATAAGTCCCATTTCTCCAGTCACAGATTGGGAGCACAGACTGGCCACAAATGCCGTACATCCCATGTCTCCAGTCACAGATCTGTAGCCGATTTCACCAACATTGCAAAGCATACTTTTGTAGCAAAGTATACTTTGAGGGAGTAATCATTTATTTTTCCTGAAATGCATTATTTCATATAGAAATAACAACTGCATATATTTGATTATTAAAAGTATGCAGAATTATTATACTGAATTTATTACATTATCACAGCCAAATTGGCTGTGATAATGTAATAATAAATTCAGTATAATAACAAGAAACGAGGCAAAGCCACGAAGGCCAGGTTTTTTCCAAGCATAGACACTTTGTTAACATAATTATACCCACTTGTTGTAGACTAGATGGCCGTGGCCTGCATGTCGCACCTTGGGGCGAGGCATGGACATTAAAAAAATAGATATAGTAGATGGAAAAACTTTAACCAAAAAACTTTAACCGGACACACGGACGAACGGACGGACGTATGCCAAAATGCCGACGATATCGCGCTTTCCGCAAGCAGGTGTGACAATGATGATAAACACACATGTGAAGTATCAAGGTATTGGGTGAAGCAGTTGCAGAGATATAGTACACGAAAAAACTTTAACAAAAAAATTCAAAGTAATTTGAACTTGACATAGGGCACAGGATCGCGCTTTATGCAAGCAGGTGCGACAATGATGATAAACACATTGTGAGTGTTTAAAAAAAAAAGTAATCCTTGAGCAGTGCAGGTGATAGATACTGACAACAGTTCAGTATGAGTTGCACAGGATCGCGCTTTCCGCAAGCAGGTCACAATGATGTAAACACATGTGAAGTATCAAGGTATTGGGTGAAGCAGTTGCAGAGATATAGTCAAACGAAAAAACTTTAACAATTCAAAGTATTTGACCTTGACATTGGGCACAGGATCGCGCTATTTCCGCAAGCAGAGGTGCGACAATGATGATGAAAACACCCATGTGAAGTATCAATTTGGTATTGGGTGAAGCAGTTGCAGAGATATAGTACACGTAAAAACTTTAACAAAAAAAATTTAAAGTAATTTGACCTTGGCATTGGGCACAGGATCGCGCTTTTTCCGCAAGCAGGTGCGACAATGATGATAAACACCCATGTGAAGTATCAAGGTATTGGGTGAAGCAGTTGCAGAGATATAGTACACAAAAAAACTTTAACAAAAAAAATCAAAGTAATTTGACCTTGACATTGGGCACAGGGGCCGCACGGTTGGGGGTTAGAATGAAAAATATGGATGATGATAAACACCCATGTGAAGTTTCAAGGTAATGGGCGAAGCAGTTGCAGAGATATAGTATAACGAAAAAGTTTTAAAACCAAAAAACTTTAACTAGACGTACGTTAAAAAGTTAACGTTGAAAATGGCTAAGTCAATTACGTAGAAATAATAGGTGAAGGTAAAAAAATGGTCACATGTTGGATAGTTGTATGTGGTAGGCACCCCTTGGTTATGAAGCTGTGAAAGTTTGGTGGTCCTAGGTGGTACAGTACCAAAGAAATGGACTTAAACACGAAAACTTAACATTGTAAACGCGAAAACTTAACATTGAAAATGGCTAAGTCGACTACGCGGAAAAAATGGGTCAAGTTAAAAAATAAGTAACATGTTGGATAGTGATATGTGGTGGGCACCCCTTGATTATGAAGCTGTGAAAGTGTGGTGGTCCTAGGTGGTACAGTAACAAAGAAATGGACTCAAACACGAAAACTTAACATTGATTGTGGACGCCGCCCCCCGCCCGCCCGGCTTTCGCCAATCCAATAGCCTGGATTTTTTTTCAAAAAACCTGGCTAAAAATTAATAAATTTATCCTAAAATTGAAAATTTCTCCCTCAAAGTATACTTTGCTAGAAAAGTATACTTTGCAATGTTGGTGAAATAGGCTACTGGTCCTGATTGATCAAGTGTTGATAGGTTGATGAAATAGGCTACTGGTCCTGATTGATCAAGTGTTGATAGGTTGATGAAATAGGCTACTGGTCCTGATTGATCAAGTGTTGATAGGTTGATGAAATAGGCTACAGGAGCTAGACTAGCAACAAATGCTACAAGCCCCATTTCTCCAGTCACGGATTATCATGGTGAAGCTGGCATCGTGTCTTCTGGTGATTTAGCCTTCTCACGGTCCTGTGAGGCAATCCAACGAGTGGAAGTCTGGAGCTGAAATGATGGGAGTACAGAGCTCCAGTTAAGGTGCGCAATTTGACCAACTTGGGGTGAAACTTTGTTATTTCTTCATGAAAAATGGCAAGTTGGGAGTGCTTTAGAATCGTCTCATTGAGACGATTCTGAAGCACTCCCAACTTGCCATTTTTGATGGAGAAATAAGAAATTTAACTCCAAATTACACACCTTAACTGGAGCTCTGATGGAGTGGACACTGAATAAGATTATTGACACATTTAACCATTACACCGCTATCTTAATTTGTTGTTGTCTGCTGTTTATTTTCTATTTTTATCATCAAAAACATGCTTTGACAGCACTTTAGAATAATTTAGAAACATGCTTTGAAAATATACTTTTTTAAATGAACTAATTATTTCATGGAGTAAAATCAACTTTAAAATTTTATCTGAAGATTCGCATAAATCAAATGAAATTATATGGAATAATTCAAATATAAAGAATTCTAACGGAAATACCATATTTTATAATGATTGGTTTCAATAGCAAAGGAATAATGTTCATTAAAAATATATATGATTACAGAAAAAAAGACTTTTACACATTTCAAGAAATAAAACAATTGTTCAATTTAAATACCGGTGATTTCCTAAAATATTATTCGCGATTAGGAAGCATTAAAAACTAAAATTAAGTCTGAAACAATAGACTACAATACACCAAACTTCCTTTTTCAAATAATAACATCAAAGGAGAAAATAAGATAAGCTTTGTGTCTAAAGCGTACAATACCCCCTGATTTCAAAATCATTGCGTATTTTACTTTTACAAATTAATTATTCATTTCCTTCATTTCTAAATACGGAACAATGGATAAAAAAATATAAACAATTTAACCAATCACTTATTTGAGCTGATCTGAGTAGTGAAAATGCTGTCATAAAGTTGAAACATCACTTAGTTGAGCTGCAACAGTGAATTGCTTTTTGCAGCTCAACTAAGTAAAGTTTCAACTTTATGACAGTATGTTCACTACTCAATTTGAAAATCAATGCGTATTTTCACATTGCTGTGCGTATTTTGTACTCCCACTTTTGATAATCAATGCGTATTCAGTTAAAATAATTGCGTCAAATACTCCAATACCTTATCTGGAGCCCTGTAAACCTCTCGTTAAATGGGACAATGAGCTTAACAATCAAAATATACAATGGAAACAGATATTCACCATACCATTTCAATATACCATAAGCACAAAATTGAGAGCGTTTCAATACATCCAAACAACGCATTTCTATTTAAATGTAAAATAAAACCATCCAATTTGTGTGAATTTTGCAATATGTCTATTGATTGAAACACGCATATGTTCTGGGAATGCATACACATACAAGCTTTCTGGTCAGATATAAACGAATTGCTAAACCAAACAATACAGTTTATTAACATATGAAACCATTTCATTCTGTATTATTCGGGACACATGTAAGAAGAAAATACCAATTATTGGGTTCGTAATTATTTTGGCAAAATACTTTATTTTCAAATGTAAATGTAACACATCTCTACCACTAATCCAATATTCTAAATTATATATCACAAACACAATCAAAATAGAAGAAACAATTGCCTTTATGAAGAATAAAAGGAATAAATTCAACCAAAAAATGGAATGATTTTATATTAACTATCTAATACTATCAGTACATTATTACATAGTCATTAACACACATTTTGTTAAGAACCACAGACTTATGTTACAATGGTGCAATTACCCTGATAGTCAGGAACTTTTAGAAATATTTAATCGTACAACTACCTACTTGAAGAATATACTGGCGTTGTAATTAACATCACTATATTCTACCTACATCTATGATTCAAACAAAATACATCACTCCATTTATCTGTCTCCATTATCTCCATTTATCTGTTATGATTTTCTTGCATTGAATTACATTTCCAAAAACATCATTGACACATGAACTATGTTGTCATGAAACTGGTGTAGATTTTGATATCTTTTAGTTTAGTCTTGTAATATGATACTGTGTTCGGACATATCACCTCAAAATAGCAAATACGTGTAGTATTTTCTTTTGCACAATTAAATCAGTAGGTGAAATGTTACAAAGGATCTACTTTACGTTTATCATCCAAGTGCACTGAGAAACTCTTATTTTTGTTGATATGTGACGATACGAAGCATGTTCTTTAATATATGTGACAACAGTATCCATTCATGCTTGACATGTTTTCATGTACAAATGTATATTGTGTCTATTTCCTGTTCTTTGTGATATAATACATATATTAATGACTAAATATGGAAATGGAAAAAAACACAAAAAAAACATGCTTCGACAGCACTTCAGAATCATTTCCATTGGATCATTTCCATTGGAAATGATTCTGAAGTGCTGTCAAAACATGTTTTTATTGAGAAATAAGGCAAGCTATAAAAGCAACAGCAGACGACAATTGTTGTGTGTAGCGGTCTAAGGGTTAAACTTTTAAAGTGGAGTTGCACTTTTTCTCCTGGAAAAGACTGAAAATTCTTCTTATTTCTCACCAAAAGTATGTTGTTACCACTCAGCTGAACTACACTATATTGGATTTGAAGCTTGCCTGGTTGGAAGGGATTAACCATTAGACCGCTACACATAACAATTGTCGTCTGCTGTTGCTTTTATATTTTGCCTTATTTCTCAATAAAAACATGTTTTGACAGCACTTCAGAATCATTTCCAATGGAAATGATTCTGAAGTGCTGTCAAAGCATGTTGTAAATTATTCCAAAGTGCTGTCGAAGCATGTTTTTGATGATAAAAATGGGAAATAAAGAGCAGACAACAAAAAAATTAAGATAGCGGTCTAAGGGTTAAGATTATCCATCATCTGCACTGGGACAAGGATATTCCACCAGAGTGTCAGAATATGGTGTCAGAACTGAGGCTTTGTCGAGTTTCTGACAACATATTCTGAGCACGAAGGTGGAATATCCTCGTCACACCAGTGCATATGATGGATAATTTTTCTCGCCCGTATACATAACATATTTGAGAATCTCAAAATAGGTACCTGACCCAGAATAAGACTCGACTTTTTATTTGTTGAATTTATGTGACTTCTGAGACGTTCAACATGAATGTCAAACAAGAGGCCCAAATGGGCCTATATCGCTCACCCGAAATTATTATCTGCCATTGTCTGGCGCTTCGTGAGAAGATGAATTTTTAAGAATTTGACATACTTTTCTATGGCGGCCATCTTCGATTGAGTGATGACCTCTATTTTAACAAATATGAAAAGACTTTACTCACGGGCCATAACTTTGAAGTTTGACTAATATTGGCCAAGCTCACAAGAAGAATATATGTTTGAAATATCTATTAAAAGAACGACCTTTTGACCTTTCAGCAGCCATCTTGGATGAGATAATCATCTGATTCCGAAAAGAAATGCTCCAGACTGATCGTCTTGTCGACGGGGAAATGTGGAATTTGACCCCTCTGGCCCCACCCATTATTGACCCATCGGCCATCATATGAACAACAAGAGTTCTGAAGGTCACAATATATGCCCATCGAGGCAAGGCCAGTCAACAAGGGGAGATAACTGAAAACCAATGGGCTTCTTCAGCTTGCCTTCATAAACATGTATACTGAATTTGGTTACGATCGGTTATTCGGTGAAGTAGAACTCTAGTTATTGCGTGGACAAGGATACAGAGCGGGAAAATTAATAATGGCCGCCAAGGGGTGTTTAGTCATCGGACATTTTTCAAAATCAATAGACTTCTTCGTCTTGCCGTGATAAACATGTATACCGAATTTGGTTACGATTGGTGAAGTAGAACTCTAGTTATTGCGTGGACAAGCTGTGCCCGCCCGTCCACCGCCCGCCCACCCCTACAAGATGAATACATCATACGTCCCGCTTTTTCAAACGGGCATATAAAAATGAAACGGCGTTAACTATCGATCATTCATACCAAATTTCGTCGAAATCAGTCCGGCGGTTCGTGAGAAGATTTTTTAAGAATTTGACCTACTTTTCAATGGTGGCCATCTTGGATTAGGCGATGACCTCCATTTTAACAAATATGAAAAGGCTATACCAATAGAGCAAACTGTGAATATTGGCCAATTGGTTCACATCTTGTTGACGTCATCACAAGTAAAACTACGGCATGACACTGGCTTGATAATAAACATGTCAACAACCATTGAAAACATGACATGTGTACCGAATTTGGTTACAATTGGTGAAGTAGAGCTGGAGTTATTGCGTGGACAAGGATACAGAATGCGAAAAGTAAAAATGGCCACCAAGGGGAAATAAGTCATCGGAAATGTTTAATAATTGACCTACTTTTCAATGGTGGCCATTTTGGATTAGGCGATGACCTCCATTTTAACAAATATGAAAAGGCTATACCAACAGAGCAGAACTGTGAATATTATAGTATTTAATGGGGTGAGACAAGGAAACCACACTCTTGTCTCATGGCACCTGGTGGATGAGAAAACTCATTATCAGGCTGCATGAAGAGAGCTAGACAAAATCTAAATACAGTAATGATTGGGGTTCATCCTAATATATACTTTGAGGGAGAAATTTTCAATTTTATGATAAATTTATTAATTTTTATTATACTGAATTTATTACATTATCACAGCCAATTTGGCTGTGATAATGTAATAAATTCAGTATAATAATTCTGCATACTTTTAATCATGAAATATATGCATTTGTTAGTTCTATATGAAATAATGCATTTCAGGAAAAATAAATGATTACTCCCTCAAAGTATACTTTGCTAGTAAAGTATACTTTGCAATGTTGGTGAAATCGGCTACTGGTTTGGCCCTCCCGTTTGTCTTTGTCATTTTTGTACGTGACCGTTGAATCTGGTTATACCCCTTATGTGAGTATAAGATTATTCGTAATCCTATTACTTTTAGGGGAAGGGGCCAAGTGACTTTGGTGTGGTATGTTTTTCGATGTAAATATTCCGTTCTGATTTTGGTATTTTTCCTCCAATGCAGCAGGTTACATACGGGATCGAACCCGTTGGCCCGGCATTAAATGACTTCAGCTGTTGATAGGCACTCAATCAACACTTGTTTACTCAAAGTACAAGGGACTGAGGAAAATACTTTGAGTTTAATTTAATGAACTGTTTAGTTAACAAGAGTTATTTTTAGGCAAACATGTACTCGAGACCATGAATTTGACTTAGGCAAACATATACTTGAGACCATGAATTTGACTTTGAGTTATCAGTAGATGGACTTAGAGGTATATGCCCACTCAGTCGGTGCACAATGTTCTTTATAGGAATTAAATAAGTGTAAAATTATGTCACAATTCCACCAGTTCTATAAAATTACCCAACGTATTGATTGGCTTTATTATACATTATATATCAGACGTAAATTTTCACACTGATATCAAGGACGATAACCGTGTTTCCTTAAACTGTTAACGGACATTACTATTTATTCTTTGTATTTATTTTTTGATTTGCAATGATCATACTTTACAATCTGTCGAAAATAATATTTTTTCTGGTGACGCATTTAATTAGTAAAATAATTACAAAATATCATGCCTCATTTGCATATGAAAATAGCCTGATACCACCGCGCATCACTATCAATAAAATAAATATTACTAAATGATTATATCTGTATAGCGGGCACTTGTAATTTGTAGAACTGGTGAATAGTGACTCACTTATCTACTTACTTAATTCCTATAAAGAACATGTTGTGCCTACTGAGTGGGCATGTACCTTTAAGACAGTTTGAGGTAACGATCAAGTGTAGACTGTATGTCACTTTATTGTGATGTCCTATGTGAGATGTCTTGATTAATGGAAGTATTTTGCGACTTATGTCGCAGTTCGCATGTTTTGATCATATTGAATAACCAGGAACTACTTTAGGACAAAATGGACCTTACGATGGTTGTGACTAAGGTAACCTTAGTCAGAAAGGTCGTAAGGTCCTGTTTGCCTGCAGACAACCTATGGTGAGACCTTGCAGTGGCACAAATACTTACTTTCACCTTGAACTTGCTAATACAGTTGGGTGAGTGCATTTCATCTTCATGAAGATCTGCTGGCATTATCACGTAGCAAAACATCAGGTCCTGCAATGGATTTACATTAACCCTTAGACCGCTATCTTATTTTATTGTCGTCTGCTGTTTATTTTCTATTTTCCATTTTTATCATCAAGAACATGCTTTGACAGCACTTTAGAATAATTTACAACATCCTCTGACAGCACTTTCCAATGGAAATGATTCTGAGGTTCTGTCAAAACATGTTTTTATTCAGAAATAAGGCAAGATATAAAAGCAACAGCAGACGACAATTGTTGTGCGTAGCGGTCTAAGGGTTAAAACTTTCAACCCCAGGTAACTGGAATGGACTGTTATATGTTAATTTTCCGGCAAATTGGAGGTACACTGTTAAGACCACTATACAGTATGGAGGTATGTAGTGTTGAAAGGGTTGAAGTTACCATGTTGAATTAAATACTGCGGTCTGGAGTTTATTTTCTATTTTTCTCATTAAAAACTTGATTTGACAGCACTTTAGAATCATTTCATTATTTGTATTCAGAAAGAAGACAAAATATAAAACAAAAAGAACAAAACGATTTTCGTTTCCTGCATTCTAAGTGTTAAACCTTTCAACACCACAGGCCTGTATAGTGATACATTGTATTTCTATTATTGGCAAAAAGTGTAGATCCAGATGAGCCGGCTCGTGACAAGCCGTCTCATCAGGATCTGCACTTTTTGCAAGTAATTTTCATATTTTTGAGCACAGAAACACCCACTTTTCATAAATGGACTAGTAAGAAAATCATTTTGTGATGGTTGGATTGGTTGCAAAATTAGCATATCAAAATCCTTTCCAGTTATTTAGGGGTGACAGGGTTAATAATGTAGTACATACAATGATACAAGGGTATAATTATCCAAGCTCGAAATGTTATCACTATTTTTCTGCTGCATTGATTCGCAAGTGAAATTCAGATCTAGAATAAATGCAACATAGAATTTCATGCCACTTTTTGATGAGATGTAAAATATCAACTAATACATTGTATTTAACTACGGAAGCCCATTAGGGCCACTTCACTTTTTTTTAATTTCCATTTATTCAAGATCTTTTCTTGAATTTTCAAGTTCTTTTCTTGAATTTTCAAGATCTTCTTGAATTTTCAAGAAAAGATCTTGAAAATTCAAGAAAAGAACTCGAAAATTCAAGAAAACATCTAGAAAATTCAAGAAAAGATAAAAAAAAAAGTCAAGTGGCCCTAATGGGCTTCCGTATTTAACTGAACTTTATGAAAACTAGAGAAAGTGAGTAGGGGCTCACGTATACCCCCGGCTGCCGCCTGGACCGACAAATAATACCAACGCAAATATTCAAAAATCTTTAACACAAATTTCTAAGTAATTTGACCTTGACCTTGGACATATGGATGACGATAAGCAAGTATATGAAGTTTGAAGTCAATTCTTACTTATTAATTCTGACCACAAGGGTGGAATTGTCCCACACCAGTGCATGATGGATACGGTATTTATTTTGCCCCTATATAGAACATATTTGCGAATCCTAAAATATTTATCTGATTCATAATAAGACTTTACTTTTTATTTGCTGAATTTATGCAACTTTTGATACAGCCAATGTGCTCGCCATGTCAACAAATGGGTGCTAATGCCAGTTCAGTGGATCGTTTAACAATTATGACCAAATTAATGTTCAATGTCATCACCATTCAGCCCTGGCGAGGCCAAAATGTACGTCGCACAGTGGTGGGTGGGAGCATACGATGAGTAATTTAATGATCAGGATTCATCCTTACCGGAATCTCGATTGCAGACCTGGTTTGGCACTCACATACGTCTGGCATTCTTGTATGTGACAGTTGAATCGGGTTATACCTTATGTGAGTATTACGATAATTCGTAATCCTAATTTAAGGGAAGGACTTTTAAGGAAGTGACTGGTGTGGCATGGATCTGACACCAGGTCAGGTTATTCCAATTTCAGGACTGAATATATTTTTTTTTCAATGTAAATATTCCATTCTGATTTTGGGATCCCTCCACCACCACCCCCCCCCCCCCCAACCCCAATGCAGCAGGTTAAAAAATTATAGGATCGAACCTGCTGGCCCAGCCATGACCTTAGCTGTTGGTAGGCCATTAGCCTAGACTCATTAGCAAGTTGCCCTCATTTCCCTATTACGAAATGTATCTTTGCTAGAAGTGAGACAAACACGTGTACGGAAATATCACGTGGTCATGACTACCAGTATACGAATATCCTTGTCTCGGAACACCTGTAGCCTATTTCATCAAAATTGCAAAGTATACTTTTCTAGCAAAGTATACTTTGAGGGAGTAATCTTTTATTTTTCCTGAAATGCATTATTTCATATAGAACTAACAACTGCATATACATGTATTTGATGGTTAAAAGTATGCAGAATTATTATACCGAATTTATTACATTATCATAGCCAAATTGGCTGTGATATTATGTAATAAATTCAGTATAACAAGAATTCCGCGGAATCAAATGTCTTGCCTTGTCCCGCCGCCTTGACCTCGAGCCTGGGCCAGAAAGCAATTTTCACTGGCCCAAACATATTATACAATTATTGACTAGTGAGCCATAGAATATCAGATTATATTCAATGGCTCACTAGTCAATAATTGTTTTAGTACATGATAATAGTCGGTATATAGCACTTATGACCTTATGCTACTAGACAAAAATTGAAAAAGAATTTGAAAAAAAAACAAGAAACGAGGCAAAGCCACGAAGGCCAGGTTTTTTCCAAGCATAGACACTTGGATAACATAATTATACCCACTTTTTGTAGACTAGATGGCCGTGGCCTGCATGTCGTGCCTTGGGGTGAGGCATGGACACTAACAAAAGAGATATAGTAGCTGGAACAACTTTAACCGGACACACGGACGTACGGACGGATGGACGGACAGACGGACGGACGCCAAAATGCCGACTATATCGCGCTTTCTGCAAGCGGGTGCGACAATGATGATAAACACCCATGTGAAGTATCAAGGTAATGGGTGAAGCAGTTGCAGAGATATAGTACACAAACAAGAAACGAGGCAAAGCCACGAAGGCCAGGTTTTTTCCAAGCATGGACACTTGGATAACATAATTATACCCACTTTTTGTAGACTAGATGGCCGTGGTCTGCATGTCGCGCCTTGGGGCGAGGCATGGACACTAAAAAAATAGATATAGTAGATGGAAAAACTTAACGAAAAAACTTTAACCGGACACTCGGACGTACGAATAGACGGACGGACGGACGGACGTATGCCAAAATGCCAACGATATCGCGCTATCCACAAGCGGGTGCGACAATGATGATAAACACCCATGTGAAGTATCAAGGTAATGGGTGAAACAGTTGCAGAGATATAGTACACGAAAAAACTTTAACAAATAAATTCAAAGTAATTTGACCTTGACATTGATCACAGGGGCCGCACGGTTGGGGGTTAGAATGAAAATATGGACGATGATAAACACCCATGTGAAGTTTCAAGGTAATGGGCGAAGCAATTGCAGAGATATAGTATAACGAAAAAGTTTTAACCAAAAAATTTAACCAGACGTACGTTAAAAAGTTAACGTTGAAAATAGCTAAGTCAATTACATAGAAATAATAGGTGAAGGTAAAAAAAGATGGTGACATGTTGGATAGTTGTATGTGGTAGGCACCCCTTGGTTATGAAGCTGTGAAAGTTTGGTGATCGTAGGTGGTACAGTACCAAAGAAATGGACTTAAACACGAAAACTTAACATTGTAAACGCGAAAACTTAACATTGAAAATGGCTAAGTCGACTGCGCGGAAAAAATGGGTCAAGTTAAAAAGAAAGTAACATGTTGGATGGGCACCCCTTGATTATGAAGCTGTGAAAGTTTGGTGGTCCTAGGTGGTACAGTAACAAAGAAATGGACCCAAACACGAAAACTTAACATTGATTGTGGACGCCGCCCGCCGCCCGCCCGCCCACCGCCTGCTCGCCGCCCGCCCGCCCGCCCGGCTTTCGCCAATCCAATAGCCTGGATTTTTTTCTCAAAAAACCTGGCTAAAAAATCAAAGTAATTTGACCTTGGGCACAGGGGCCGCATGGTTGGGAGGTAGAATGAAAATATGGATGATGATAAACACCCATGTAAAGTTTCAAGGTAATGGGCGAAGCAGTTGCAGAGATATAGTATAACGAAAAACTTTAACCAAAAAACTTTAACCAGACGTACGTTAAAAAGTTAACGTTGAAAATGGCTAAGTCAATTACGTAGAAATAATAGGTGAAGGTAAAAAAATGGTCACATGTTGGATAGTTGTATGTGGTAGGCACCCCTTGGTTATGAAGCTGTGAAAGTTTGGTGGTCCTAGGTGGTACAGTACCAAAGAAATGGACTTAAACACGAAAACTTAACATTGTAAACGTGAAAACTTAACATTGAAAATGGCTAAGTCGACTGCGCGGAAAAAATGGGTCAAGTTAAAAAAAAAGTAACATGTTGGATAGTGATATGTGGTGGGCACCCCTTGATTATGAAGCTGTGAAAGTTTGGTGGTCCTAGGTGGTACAGTACCAAAGAAATGGACTTAAACACGAAAACTTAACATTGAAAACGCGAAAACTTTAACATTGAAAATGGCTAAGTCCACTGCGCGGAAAAAATGGGTCAAATTAAAAATAAAGTAACATGTTGGATAGTGATATGTGGTGGGCACCCCTTGATTATGAAGCTGTGAAAGTTTGGTGGTCCTAGGTGGTACAGTAACAAAGAAATGGACTCAAACACGAAAACTTAACATTGATTGTGGACGCCGCCCGCCGCCCGCCGCCCGCCGCCCGCCGCCCGCCCGACCGCCCACCCGCCCGGCTTTCGCCAATCCAATAGCCTGGATTTTTTTTCAAAAAACCTGGCTAAAAATTGAAAAAGAATTTGAAAAAAACAAGAAACGAGGCAAAGCCACGAAGGCCAGGTTTTTTCCAAGCATAGACACTTGGATAACATAATTATACCCACTTTTTGTAGACTAGATGGCCGTGGCCGTACACTTGGGGCGAGGCATGGACACTAAAAAAATAAATATAGTAGATGGGTGAAGCAGTTGCAGAGATATAGTACACGAAAAAACTTTAACAAAAAAATTCAAAGTAATTTGACCTTGACATTGGGCACAGGGGCCACACGATTGGGGGGTAGAATGAAAATATGGATGATGATAAACACCCATGTGAAGTTTCAAGGTAATGGGTGAAGCAGTTGCAGAGATATAGTATAACGAAAAACTTTTAACCAAAAAACTTTAACCAGACGTACGTTAAAAAGTTAACGTTGAAATTACGTAGAAATAATAGGTGAAGGTAAAAAAAATGGTCACATGTTGGATAGTTGTATGTGGTGGGCACCCCTTGGTTATGAAGCTATGAAAGTTTGGTGGTCCTAGGTGGTACAGTACCAAAAAAATGGACTTAAACACAAAAACTTAACATTGTAAACGCGAAAAGTTAACATTGAAAATGGCTAAGTCGACTGCGCGGAAAAATGTCAAGTTAAAAAAAAAAGGTAACATGTTGGATAGTGATATGTGGTGGGCACCCCTTGATTATGAAGCTGTGAAAGTTTGGTGGTCCTAGGTGGTACAGTAACAACTAGATTTGTCAGTAAGCGGGGGCTTACGGAATACCCCCACCCCCCCCCCCCCCGCGTCAGCCCTGACCTAGAATGAATTCCAGCTCGCATACTATCATTTTCAGATAAAAGACTATGTCAGCACATATGGAGAGTGTGATGGTGGTTCCAGTTGAAAAAAGCAAACTAGACATTCAAAGTCCGTGACCTTGACCCCTGGCATAAATGGGGGCCGTAGGTTTGTTGCAGAATGATGTATGAGTGTCAGAGAAGGGCCGGGTAAAATATCACTGCATTCCGCAAAGGGAAAGAGAAGTTATAAGGAAATTTACATTTGTTAAGTTTTAGTTTTTTTCTAAGTTTATAAGTCTGTGACCTTGAGCCCTGGCATAAATGGGGGTCGTAGGTTTGTTGCAGAATGATGTATGAGTGTCAGAGAAGGGGCGGGTAAAAAATGAAAGATTTCCGCAAAGGGAAAGAAGTTAAAAGGAAATTTACAATTGTTAAGTTTTCGTTTTTTTCTAAGTTTCTAAGTCCTTGACTCCTGGCATAAATGGGGGTCGTAGGTTTATTGCAGAATGATGTATGAGTGTCAAAGAAAGATTTCCGCAAAGGGAAAGAGAAGTTAAAAGGAAATTTACAATTGTTAAGTTTTGTGACGGACGGAAAGACGGAAAGACGGAAAGACGGACGGACGGACGACAAAGCTGACTCAAGTATAAAGAAATGGACTCAAACACGAAAACGTAACATTGATTGTGGACGTCGCCCGCCGCCGCCCGCCGCCCGCCGCCCGCCGCCGCCCGCCGCCCGAAGGCTTTCGCATGCCCGGCTTTTGCCAATCCAATAGCCTGGATTTTTTTCCCAAAAAAACCTGGCTAAAAATTAATAAATTTATCCTTAAATTGAAAATTTCTCCCTAAAAGTATACTTTGCTAGATATTATACTTTGCAATTTTGGTGAAATCGGCTACTGGTGGGCGAGAAATTGGTGTCCAGTTAGCAAAATTAGTTATGAGCATCCTTCCACTGCGGACCCTTTTCCAAGTGAGATGGTCGCCAGATCAGACAGCTGGGTGTCCTTCAGGCACTCTGGTTTCCCCCCACTGATGAGTTTCATAGAGGCAAAATGACACTATAATTATAACTCCAATATGATTCCGAGTACGTCAAATGAGCACGATTAGCCACATCTGTAGCCTATTTCACCAACATTGCAAAGTATACTTATCTAGCAAAGTTTATTACATTATCACAGCCATTTTGGCTGTGATAATGTAATACATTCAGTATATGATTCTGCATACTTTTAATCATCAAATATATGCGGTGGTTAGTTCCATATGACATAATGCATTTTGGGAAAAAGAAATGATTACTCCCTCAAAGTAACTTTGCTAGATAAGTATACTTTGCAATTTTGATGGAATCGGCTACTGGGCACATGGCAAGAGATAATACATGTACATGAATAAACTCCAGAAAAGTTTTTTTATTGATTTGAGCAAACCACAATATTATGAGGAAATAATTACATGTGTTCACTTTCCATTTGCTCTGAGTGACATTCTGTTGTCATCCATATACATGTACATGTAGTTGTTTTCACTTTACGCCACTGATTTTGACGAAATGGCATAAAATCACTGCACATACGTATGGGTGTATACTTTTGTTGGAATGTGGAAAAACTATGAAAAATAGGATTTAAAATCATTTCCAACACTTTGAAATATAATTGGATTGGAATGATAAGGTATATATATATTAAACAACATGTTTTATAGAGAATTGACTGGTGATGACATGTTACTGTGATGTACCTAAACGTTTAAAAGGTTGACACTACTGGCTGTATCTTTAAACGTGTATACGCCAATAAATTCTCCAAACAAGTTAATCCTATATTAACCCTCACTACGCGGGAAACAGAAATTGTAGTCTGCTGTTTTTCATTTTTGCCTTAATTCTTAACAATCAAAGTACTGAAAATACTGAACATAGGGTACTACAAGATTAAACTAGATTGATTGATTGATTGATTGTTGGTGTTGCAGTTTCATTAACCCTTAAAGGTACATGCCCACTCAGTAGGTACAAAATGTTCTTTACATCAGAGACATCATCTGAGACATTTCCAGGCAAAATAAACATTCATGCGCCATTATCCCACATACTGATTGGCATTATTATACATTTTATATCAGACGTAAATTTACACACTGATATCAGGGGCGATAACCGGGTTTGCTTAAAATGTTAACGGACATTACTATTTAATCTCTGTATTTATTTTAAGATGTGCAATGATCATACTTTAAAATCTGTTGAAAATATTATTTTTTCAGGTGACGCATTTCTTTAGTATAAATAATTAAAAAATATCATACCACCGCGCATCACTATCAGTAAAATAAATACATGTATTACTAAATGATTATATCTGTATAGCGGGCACTTGTAACGTTTAGAACTGGTGGAATAGTGACACAGTTATACACTTATTTAATTCCTATAAATTACATTTTGGGCTTACTGAGTGGGCATGTACCTTTAAAGCGCTGGAAACGACAATTGTCGTCTGCTGTTTTAAATATTTTTATATTTTCTCCTCAAAATCATACCGAGACGATTCTACTGCGCTGCCAAAACAGGTTTTTAAAGAGATTAAAATATACAAAATGAGCAGACGGCAATTTTATTTTTCAGTGTTTTAATGGTTAAGGGGTAAACTATTGATATGGCACAACTTGAAGTACAGTATGCACTGCTACAGTATGTACCAAAACATTCAACACCATTACAGATTATGCATAACAATGTCAGAAAGATACGGTAACACATATACAAGACATCATCAATTCAAGTACCGGGTATACAGATTCCAGATATCTATGATCATTATAGATAAATTGAAAACTGATTGAAGAGCAATAGTTACAAGTATTCCGCCACGGAAGCGGTGTTGGGCCTGAAAATGCCTTATCGGTACATCGCCAAGTTTACTTCTGTTTTGTGAATGAAATAGTTGGCCCCGGATCGAGTATATTAAAACATACAAATGGCGTCATTGGGGAAACCGGTGACAAAATTTTCAATGTATGGAAGCCCAAATTTGTTAGATTTTGTTTTGTCGTATTTCAGTACTTGCATTAATATGGGTATTAATATACGCTGGATGTGTTATACTGTCATTAATTTGTTCCCTGACTGTAAGTTATCACCTTAAATACTGACTTATTGACACCCTTCCCTGAACGTAGAATTGACACTCATGTTGGCGTGTATTGGCCACCATAGACAAATGTCAATCAGGCCGAATTCAGGAATGTCACTAAAACCCACTGTAAATCCATCGATAGAGAGAGAGAATGAGGATTAAACATCAGTTTAAACTTGATGTAGTTTGTGTGTTAAACGCGTCGCTTGTTTCGGAGGGAAGTTAACTCTGTTACTAAATTTAGCGATGACCGCACGATTTGTGCTGCAAATGGGGGCAAATCACGCGCAACAAAATAATCCGATGTATTTTTGTACGTAGAACATCCGTTGTTGATATTGTGCAGTGCAAGTAGTTTTTCATAATTTTATTTTCAATTAGCGGTTTCAAAATTGCATTGAAAAGATGAGTAACAAAATGCATATGGTATAATCAGAATCTGCACAAAATATCACATATCACTACGGAGGAGCCCATCGAGGGGGGTTGGGGGCGTGGTTAAATGAGCCACTCGAAACCAATACACAGGGTACTAGGTACCCTATGCAAAAAACCTGTTTTGACAGCACACGAACAAATTTAATTCAGCATAGTAAGGGTTACCCTTTCAACACCACAGGCCTGTATAGTGTAGTATTGGCAAAATGTGTAGATCGAGATGAGCCGGCTCGTCCAGAGCCGCACGTACGAGCCATCTCGTCAGGATCTGCACTTTTTGCAAGTAATATTTTCACAATTTTGAGAATAAAAACATCCCCTTTTCATAAATGGACTAGTCAGGATCTACACTTGCCACAAATGTTGTCCTCCTCATTTCGCCAGTTATGGCCACGAATACAGATCAGGAGATCGATAAATTGGCACGTCTGAGAAAACAGTATCTTCGGATGTGTGTGACCAGTGTAGCCCCAGATCAGCCTGCGCATCCGCGCAGTCTGATCAGGATCTACACTGATTGCAGTTTCAACTGACTATAATAATACTGATCAGGCTCAACACTGGTCAGACATGTCCTAATGGCCTTTCCACAGCCCTACTTCTCATGGTTACCTTGCCGACGTGTTCGGTGACCCTGTTTAAGCCTGTGTATGCGTTCCAGGAGAGGGACCGGGGTTGGAGCCCCACGACCTCATGTAAACTGCCCGCCCGCACCGTCTTCACCACCACGGAGTAGCTGCCATGGTAGAACGGGGGCCCCTCCTTATACAGAACTGGAACCATCACATTTACATGGTGGCTAGAGTATATCACCTGGGGCCAGTTTCACTAAACGTTGTATGACTAAAATGTTCGTAAGTGCAAAATTATGATAGTCTGAAATTCGGACACCATTTAGGCAGGTGGCATGCGATGGGTACTCCGAATGTTTATTAATTATTACGGTACTTTAATATTAATGAGGTTACCTCAGAGTCTGTAGTGACCCGAGTAACCTGGTAACAACAATATTTACCAAAGTCTACGCCAAACAGCAGGCCCGGTTTAGGGACCCAGCCCCTACTCCTCAGGTAATGGTAGGCCACGTAACTTGGAACGAACGTCCGCTGTGCTGCACAAAACATCCGCCATATTGAGGTCAAGGTCATTGGTCTCTGTGGGAGAGATTGTTAACATTTAGAGCTGAAACAAACTACACATGCTATTTTAATCACGTTTAAACAATTTAATTCACACAATGTCATGTTTCATCCGTAAACAAGATAAAAATAATGTGAAACTAAATTAAAGCACAGCGAGATATCTCATCAGAATTTTTTAAATCAAATGGGTTCATCCTCCAGAGCTCCAGATGGCATATATTACGCACATATTTCAACAGAATACACACTTATTATCAAAAGTGGGAGTACAAAATATTCACACCAATGTGAAAATACGCATTTATTTTCAAAATGAGTAGTGAAAATACTGTAATAAAGTTGAAATTTACTTAATTGAGCTGCAAGGACCCAATCACTTGTGCATTATTTCACAATAACCTGTTCACCTGGTTAAATAAATAGAGAAAAGTAGGTTAGTGCCGTGAATGGGAAAAAATATCTGCCAAGGCTCAGAAAACGGGATGGGCGAGGCTATGCCGAGCACATCCCGTTTCCGTGCCGCGCCAGATATTTTTTCCCATTCACGACACTAACCTACTATTCTATTTATCCCGTCAACACCTGAAATGGCATTAAAATGCAAAAACTGTATTGACTGGATATCAAAAATGTTTCACGGCACCGTGTTTCACGGCACATACACACTGTGTTGACGGGATAAATGGTATACAATGATTACAAAGCACCACTCGCATGTACACTGTGAATACATATTGTTACATGACGGCCATTGTTCGACACCGCTCAGTTCTGTTCAAACATACAGCACGTGCTGATAGACCATGGCTGAAGACAATGCTCATTC
Organism: Conchocele bisecta; assembly: GCA_029237695.1. Lineage (NCBI taxonomy): Eukaryota > Metazoa > Mollusca > Bivalvia > Lucinida > Thyasiridae > Conchocele > Conchocele bisecta. The sequence goes on along the minus strand of CM055265.1, from coordinate 121,027,747 downwards.
CAGGGCCAAGCCAAGAACTACATAATGCACATGTCTCATGAAGTTACCAGAACGCACCATTACGTCACCAGACCAGTTCACGCTGAATTTTTTAAACTGGTTGCATCACACGACATGTACTGTAGCCCCGGAACATGTATGAGTAAATCAGCTGTGTGAATGGAGCAGATTATCAAAGTAACGAAAGTACTGCATAAATGCTCAAATTGCACAATATTTTCGACGGAAATGTAACATTATGTTCGACCATGTACAGCCGTGCCAGGGTAAACGTTTGCCTTAGCACTCGGGAACTGTTTGAACCTCCGGCCTCCGGCCTACGGCCTACGGCCTACGGCCTTGGGTTCAAACAGTTCCCTTGTGCCACGGAAAACATATACCCACAACTGGACACTGTTGAACCTTATAATACGTCAGATGTAAGAAAATGGAGAATAATTGTTTTTAATTCAGTGTTTCAGTAGATAACTAGAAATGGACGCTTGTCGACAAGCGCATGTGTATCCCCCTCCCCAGATACACAAGTAGTTTGAAAAAAGGGTGTTCGAGTTATGCTCCGGAGACAAAATCAGTGACGGAAAAACAAAGGGAGATAACTAAAGAATTAATGATGCAAGAGTTGTCATTCTTGCGGGACACACCTTTAGGGTCGTGGTCTATGCATGTGTGAAGTTTCATGAAAATATTCCAAAGGGTGTTCGAGTTATGCTCCAGACACGAAATCAGTGCACGAAACAACAAAGGGAGATAACTAAAGAAATTAACGACGCAAGAGTTGTCATTCTTACGTGCGACACACCTTTGGGTCGTCTTCTATGCATGTGTGAAGTTTAATAAACAAGAAAATGTGTTCATAGAACACGGATGTCCCACATATCGCTTTGATAATAAATGAGGCCAAATTGCAAGTCAAAATTTTCTTTTACCTGAGCGTTAAAGTTTTTGAAGCACCAAGTATGTGACCTTCACCCTGGGCTTGGCGGGGGGCAGGACAAACGTGGATTTGGCACAGGGCGGTAGTAGAGGACCATTAGAGCAATGCATATATGAAATATGAAGCTGATCCGTGAAAGAAAACAGAAATTATAAGATATTTACCTGAGCGTTAAAGTTTTTGAAGCACTAAGTATATGATGTTAACCCTGGGCTTGGCGGGGGCGGGACGAACGTGGATTTGGCACAGGGCGGTAGAGGACCATTAGAGCAACGCATATATGAAATATGAAGTTGATCCGTGAATGGAAAGAAAAATTATAAGATATTTACCTGAGCATTAAAGTTTTTGAAGCACCAAGTATGTGACCTTGACCCTGGGATTGGCGGGGGCTAGGACGAACGTGGATTTGGCACAGGGTGGTAGAGGACCATTAGAGCAATGCGTATATGAAATATGAAGATGATCCATGAAAGAAAACAGAAATTATAAGATATTTACCCGAGCGTTAAAGTTTTTGAAGCACTAAGTATGTGACCTTCACCCTGGGCTTGGCGGGGGCAGGACGAACGTGGATTTGGCACAGGGCGGTAGACGACATTTAGAGCAACGCGTATATGAAATATGAAGTTGATCCGTGAATGGAAATAAAAATTATAAGATATTTACCTGAGCGTTAAAGTTTTTGAAGCACCAAGTATGTGACCTTGACCCTGGGATTGGTGGGGCAGGACGAACGTGGATTTGGCACAGGGCGGTAGAGGACCATTAGAGCAATGCGTATATGAAATATGAAGATGATCCATGATCCATGAAAGAAAACAGAAAGTATAAGATATTTACCCAAGCGTTAATGTTTTTGAAGCACTAAGTATGTGACCTTGACCCTGGGCTTGCGACGGGGGGCAGAACGAACGTGGATTTGGCACAGGGCGGTAGAGGACCATTAGAGCAATGCGTATATGTGTGTTCGAGTTATGCTTTGGATACAAAATCAGAGCACGAAACAACAAAGGGAGATAAGTAAACAAGAATTCCGCGGAATCAGATGCCTCGCCTTGTCCCGCCTTGACCTCGAGCCTGGGCCCGAAAGCAATTTTCACTGGCCCGAACATATTATACAATTATTGACTAGTGAACCATAGAATATCAGATTATATTCTATGGCTCACTAGTCAATAATTGTTTTATTATATGATAATAGTCTGTATATAGCACTTACGACCTTATGCTACTAGACAAAAATTGAAAAAGAATTTGAAAAAAAAATGAAAAAAAAAAATGGAAAAAAAGTTTAAAAATTAAAAATAATAATTGCTAATCTGCTACTGGAGCCCAGAATTTTTTTTAATAGTCCTATATTTATCTACATATATCTGCACAGGTCCACATAATGCCACAATATTTTCAACACAGTTTACGGAAATGTAATATAATCATTTACCTGTATAAATTACCTGTAAGTGGTCAGTGGTCAGTTGCACATGCTAGCACATGTACAGGTGAATTAGTCTGTATATAGCACTTACGACCTTCTGCTACTGGACAAAAATTGAAAAATAATTTGAAAAAAAAAATGAAAAAAAAAAAATGGAAAAAAAAAGTTTAAAAATAATAATGCTTGCTACTGGAGCCCAGATTTTTTTTCCAGTCAAATTGAAAAATAATTTGAAAAAAAAAATGAAAAAAAATAATGAAAAAAAAAAAAAAAAAAAAAGACAAAAAAAAGTTTAAAAATAATAATGCTTGCTATTGGAGACCAGATTTTTTTTTAATAGTCCTATATTTATCTACATATATCTGCAGAGGTCCACATAATGCCACAATATTTTCAACACAGTACCCAATGTAGTGATTTACCTGTATAAATTACCTGGTCAGCAGTGGTCAAGCAGTGGTCAAGCAGTGGACATCTGCACATGCTAGCCCATGCTTAGCACATGGTTCTCCCAGTTTCTATTGTTCTCTCTACAGGTAAGGTGTACAGAGCACACGAGAAAAGGTATACAGAGCAGACGAGAAAACAGGTCTTCATGCATTATTGTCCAGTTTGTAGAGTGCGCAAAACAAAAAAGGGAGATAACTGAAAAATTAGCTACGCAAGAGTTGTCATTCTTGTGCGCGACACACCTCCGGGTCGTGGTCTATGCATGTGTGAAGTTTCATGAAAATATTCCAAAGGGTGGTCGAGTTATGCTCCGGACAGGAAATCAGTGAGCGAAAACAAAAAAGGGAGATAACTCAAAAATTAGCTATGCAAGAGTTGTCATTCTTGTGCACGACACACCTTCGGTTCGTGGTCTAATTGAATGTGTTAAGTTTCATAAAATATTCCAAAGGGTGGTCGAGTTATGGTCAATCAGTGCGCGAAACAAAAAAGGGGAGATAACTAAAAAATTAGCTATGCAAGAGTTGTCATTCTTTGTGCGCGACACACCTTGGGTCGTGGTCTATGCATGTGTGAAGTTTCATGAAAATATTCGAAAGGGTGGTGGAGTTATGCTCCGGACACGAAATCAGTGCGAGAAACAAAAAAGGGAGATAACTCAAAAATTAGCTATGCAAGAGTTGTCATTCTTGTGCGCGACACACCTTCGGGTCGTGGTCTATGCATGTGTGAAATTTCATGAAAATATTCCAAAGGGTGTTCGAGTTATGCTCCGGACAAGAAGTGTCTGCGGCGGACGCTGACGCGGACGCGTCGGACGCGGACGCGGCGCGCTGTCAAATCCATAGTATCCCCCGACGGTAGTCCGGGGGATACAATTAATTCATACCTGGTTTGCATCCACAATGGTCAGACATCCAAATCCATATGCTAGAAAGAACGCCTGAAAACAAAATGATTGTTTATTATATGACGATCTGCCAGAATTATCATTTTTCATGTCCACTCAGCATATCTTAAGTGACTGTTGTAAAATGTGTATCAAAAGTAGGCACAATAAAGTGTTTTATCTTGTAACTCGCTATGCATTGATCGGATACACGATAATTGATGACAGTTGTCGCATTGACTTGATATAAATATCCCGGTCACAACTACTTTCTCTGATGGTCCATAGGTCGAACTGTCACATGATGAACCAACCCCTTTCTATATATGGTCCTGTCTAAAAAATCACTTTGTGATGATTTGATTGGTCGGAAAATTAACATATCACAGTCCATTTCAGTTATTTAGGGTTGAAGTGGTTAGACGATTCTAAAGCACTCCCAACTTGCCATTTTTGGTGAAGAAATAACAAAATTCCCCCCAAAGTTGATCAGGGGCCTATTTCATCAACATTGCAAAGTATACTTTACTAGCAAAGTATACTTTGAGGGAGTAATCATTTATTTTTCCTGAAATGCATTATTTCATATAGAACTAACAAATGCATATATTTCATGATTAAAAGTAGGCAGAATTATTATACTGAATTTATTACATTATCACAGCCATTAAATGGCTGTGATAATGTAATAAATTCAGTATAATAAAAAATAATAAATTAAAAAAAAAATTAAAATTTCTCCCTCAAAGTATACTTTGCTAGTAAAGTATACTTTGCAATGTTGATGAAATAGGCTACAGGACAGATAGCTATATATCCGTACCAGGACAATAGGCTACAGATTACGCACCTTAACTGGAGCTCTGTATATGTACATGTACATGCTAGTCACTTGATATCAGATTAATCAGGCTCCACTCAGAAATAGTAGGAACTCGTTGGTGAGCATTGGAATTCATACACGTTCCCTAGCCTTGCCTGATAAACCTGATATAAAATAAATTTGTATGTTTACTGCTAAATATCCATTTTGTTGAATTGACTATCTCACACCAGCATAAACCCAGCTAATTTCAAACTTAACAGTATAGCGTCATAAAAATATTCTTTTGGAAGTGGTCATTCTTTACATACATATAATTCTAGCACAAAAATATTTACACAATTCCCTAACATTTGATTGGCCCGTAGCAAGTCTCTGTCCAAAATTTATATCCCAGTAAACTCCCACGCCGAACTACTTTCCGTAACCGTGAGGCGCAGTTAAAATAATTCTTAAGAAAACGGAAAATAAACACATTTTCTTGATGAATTTATTTTGAATGCTGGAATTATAAGGAATGAATGTCCTTTTTGAATTTATCGGGGATATAAACTTGGAAAAGTCGCGGGAATACTGGACGAAGGCCTTCCGGTCTTCGTCCAGTATTCCCGCATCTTTTCCAAGTTTATACCCTGATAAATTCCACAAAAAAGGACTTCATTGCTATCGTAGCCCTTAATCTAAGCCGTCGTCTGACAAAAGGGATCTTACGACATTTGCGACAATTGCCACTCTGTTCATTGTGCACACTAACAATAAGGACCCGGTTGCGCAAAGCTTATGTAAGCTTAACAGACTGTGAAATCCTTAACAATGTTAAGGATTTCACAGTCTGTTAAGCTAACAGAGATTTTGAGCAACTGGGCCCACATTAGCATCTAATATAAGAAAGGCTACTTCAAAGATGGAATGGCGAAAGTGAAAGGGGTTAACGTCCCACCAACAGCTAAGGTCATATAGAAACGGGGCCACACTTTAAAGTCTCATCCGACAGAAGGTTTGAACCCACAACCTCAGGATTGGAAGTCAGGTTATCTAACCCCTAGACTACAACCCATCCCTGATGGAATGGTGAACAGAGTAGTTACAGACCAGACTGCGCAGCCTGATCTGCCACTACACTGGTCATAAAACGCCGTAAAACCACATTTTGTCAGTCTGGAGTCCCAATCCTTTCTTACCTCTTCTAAAGTCAGCAGCAAGGGTTCCGGGTATGGGTAAGGATTCTGCTTCATAACGGGTCTCCAGGAATACTTGTTCTTGTAGCGTCGTCTAACCGGCCCATCTTCGATATCCGAGTCATCGATCACGAGATATTCCCCATCGTCATCCTCACTGTCGCAGTATGGATGGATTATCTCCCCTCGTTCTGTATGTTCACAGTCAGGACGGATTACCTCCCCTGTTTCCTTATGGTCACAGTCAGGATAGATTACGTCCCCTGCATGTGTATGTTCAGAGTCAGGATGGATTATGTCCCCTGGTTCCTTATGGTCACAGTCAGGATGGATTACGTCCCCTTGTTCCTTATGGTCACAATCAGGATGGATGACATCCCCTGCTTGTGTATGTTCGCAGTCAGGATGGATTACCTCCCCTGCTTGTGTATGATCTTGGGCTGAAGTAGATTGCGATGAATATCCTGGTATGTGGTTCTTTTTACATTCTGGAGTGTGCATCATGTTGCTATGAAGACCATTAGGTGATGGGCAACATGTTAGCCAACTACACGCGCCTACACATTCACTAGGATGAGCATCACCGGTTTCATCACAAATGTCTTCAGCAGCTTTCTCAGTCTCACCAACCTTACCCTGGGTTGGAGCACACACTGACATGTGAACACAGTCTTCAGTACTGGAATGGTTTTCCACAGTACAATGATCATCACCTGAATTAGATCGATCACAGACATAGCCTGGTACTGTTGAACTTGTCTGACACTCCATATCAGCAACAGCAGCAATTTCACTATGATGGTGTTCTCCAACGTTGGAGCCAGTGTTATCTGGAATTTCGGCAAAGTTGGAGCCAGAGTTAACCGGAATTTCTCCAACGTTGGAGCCAGTGTTATCCGGAATTTCTCCAACGTTGGAGCCAGTGTTATCCGATGTCCAGAAGTCAACATCAGCCTCCATGTCGTTCCAGACATCAGCCTGTTCGCCTGATGTTTTCTTGTCCAACCAAGTCTGTAGGCCAGCAGCGGGAATTTCCCAGGATGCCTCAGTGGTTACACGGTCCCACGAGTGATCCGACTATGAAATTACAAGACAAGATCCATGGTAACTGCACAAGGCTCACCGAGGAATTCTTACCGTTTCCGAACCGAGCCAGATAAACTTGATATCAAACATCACTACCATGGTATTCTATTTATCAGGTAACGTGTTGGCTACAGAATGAGCAATTATGACGTTGTTTTTGTTGAAAAGAACGCAGACTTGTTTCCGTGATGTGGCGCGCTTCGACCAATGAAACGTCAGTTTTCAAATGTTGAAACCCCAATATTGGTATTAAGCTAAATGTTATCAGTCAGTAAGTATTCGGCAAATACAAATAAACTGATAAATTTCTGCCATGGTTTAACCCTTTGAACCCGAAAGCCCGCTATATCGGTTTATGCAAACAGTGCAGATCCAGATGAGCCGGCTCGTAACGAGCCGTCTCATCAGGATCTGCACTGTTTGAAAGTAATTTTCATATTTTTCAGAACAACAAATACCCCCTTTTTATAAATAGTCTGAAAATCGTTTTGCGATGATTGGATTGGTTGCAAAATTAACATATCGCACCCCATTCAGTTACTTAGGGGTGAAAGGTTTAAGCCAAACACAATGTAAATGTAACGGGCATAATAATCGTGCGCAACAACCAGCAAGGATTTGGGGCCCATGTTACTACACTTAGTACGAGTCGTGAGCTTCAGTAGCCGATTTCACCAACTTTGCAAAGTATACTTTTCTAGCAAAGTATACTTTGAGGGAGTAATCATTTATTTTTCCTGAAAAGCATTATTTCATATAGAACTAACGACTGCATTTATTTGATGATTAAAAGTATGCAGAATTATTATACTGAATGAATTACATTATCACAGCCAACATGGCTGTGATAATGTAATAAATTCTGTTTAATAAAAATTAATAAATCTATCCTAAAACTGAAAATTTCTTCCACAAAGTATACTTTACTAGATAAGTATACTTTGCAATGTTGGTGAAATCGGCTACTGATAAGGTGCGTGTTGGCGTATTGTACGCACTTATCTTAGCAGAAAAGGCAATGATTATCAAAAGTGGGAGTACAAAATACGCACAGTAATGTGAAAATATGCATTGGTTTTTCAAATGAAGTAGTGGAAATATTGTAATAATGTTGAAGTTAGTTTTTGCAGCTCAACTAACCACCAATGTTAGTAGTCGCTTGAACAATGCATGACCTAGTGATATGTCACAGGCTTGTACACATGACGTATCATATTTCATGTTCATTTAGTGTAACTACGCATTGAATTTGAAATATGGGAGTATAATACTCTTTAGATACACATGTTTTGATAAAGGCCTTGTGCCGAAACGTCGGAAAAGTGTGTTCCTGGTTTTTGCAGAATTGTTGTCTTTAGATACAAAACTTATCTGGAGCTCTGTGACCGGATGCTGCTACTCGCAGCCAATGAAAATGCTCAGAATCGTGTACATCATTGGGAGTTGGAACTATTACCTGGTATACACCAGTCTCCATGCCACCCTGCTGTCCTGCTGTATCACAGTTGGAATCCAGGTTTGGACCACTCGGCAGTGCCATGTTCTCGTGTAAAGGGAGCGAAGTATCGGGAACTACAGCATCGCCAGTTGGAATGGTAGGCTGATCCATTCCTGGTTCATCTGAGAAAAATAAATGAGGCTGTGACTGCAGAAACGGGATTCATGGATTATGTGACCAGTCTAGTGTTTATTCCACTAACGCGCTTCTGTTGCTTGATACCGACCTATACTGTCGGCATGGTGGACACTCAACAGACTACACAGACGCGCAGGTTGATCTGGGGCAACACTGGTTGCATAGCCGATATGCCAGTGAAAGTGAATGGGATTAATGTACTAGCAGCAGTTAAGGTCATTTATGGATGCGACTTCGGTTTCAAGTCCCATCGGAAAGACAAGTGTGATGGAAATACTATGAAATTGGAAGTCAGTAGCCTATTTCACCAACATTGCAAAGTATACTTTCCTAGCAAAGTATACTTTGAGGGAGAAATTTTCAATTTTAGGATAAATTTATTAATTTTTATTATACTGAATTTATTACATTATCACAGCCATTTTGAGGCCATATAAACAATCAAAAACAATATTTTTTTCAATAGTATTAAATTAAAGGAAAATTTAAGAATGAGCCTTCTTTTTATTTTGTGAAATTTGGTCAAATATTGATTTTATTGCGAAAAAAACAATTTCCCCATGTTAAATCCCCATACAGGGATCCTCCAGATTATCGGACAAAAATGGCATTTTTTTAACGGCATTTTTCTTAAAATAGCAGCTACGGGCACAAACTTTTCATAGAAAAATCGTCGGTTCTTGCTTTCTCAACGCATGTAAACTATTTAGCAAACTGTGCCATCTTTCTCGCTTAAAATCGGGTCAGATGATCAGTCGTAAGATTGCCCCAAAATTAACATCGACAATCAATTATCCGGACAAACATATACTCGTCTTATAACTTGTATTCTCAACATGAAATCATAATTGTATCGCTTGTAAACCAGTGTAAACAGCGTTGTGTAGTCCTGCAGAAAAAACAATCACCATTCGCTTCTTGGAAAACAACGTATTTATAGAATTTATTTTATTTATAGAACAACTCAGAAGTGACGTAATGGGCGCATTCGATTACAAGCCCCCGCGAAACTTTTGACGTTGTAAGCAACTTGTGGACAGAGTTGAGGAATATTTTCAGCAAATATTACTAAAATGTTTACCTTGGCAATATATTCTTCACATGCGCGACTTAGATGTATTTGATGCAAATTCTGTCCGATAAACTGATTGTCCGGATAATTGGTATGACCCCTGTAGACATCTTCACAGAGTGAAGATGTCTTATGGGGATTTAACATGGGGAAATTTTTTAGAATTTCAGAAATACTGGACCGATTTTTAAAATTTAACTTTTGTTTTTTTAGTTTGATCATTTCCAAGCTATCTAGCTAGGTTTCGGAGTCAATTTACAAATTTGTTCATTTTTCTTTACTCCTCCCACACTCCTCTATCTATTTTTCCCCCATGCCCAAATTTTACGGCCATATAAACAATTCAAAAATAATATTTTTTTGGATAATATTAACCAGAGAAATCAATTTTTCGTAATAAAACCAATATTTGACCAAATTTCACGAAATAAAAAGGCACATTCTTAAATTTTGTTTTAATTTAATATTATCGAAAAAAATATTATTTTTGAATTGTTTATATGGCCGTAAAATTTGGGCAGCTTTCGTGAAACAGACTATAATCAAGGGTCTGCTGTATAAACATATATGTGGCTTTGACGGAGAAAATGGGACTTATGGGATTTGTGAGCTTCTGATCAATAGCACACTTCTAAGGCATGAAGGCAAAAATTGTGAACTCATTTTCCACTAACGTGGGCGAGACAAAAATCCATCAAAATCAAGCTTTTACATTCGAACTATGCATTTAGGTATCTGGGGGCCGTTTAACTAAGCTTCGTATGACTAAAATGTTTGTAAGTACAAAATTATGATAGTCTGTAAATTGCACATTAACACTGTTTTCTTGTAAATACTTATTGGATTTACATTTATTGAGCATAGGCTATGCTCAATAAATGTAAATCCATAAATTGAAATTTACAGACGATCTTCAATTTTAACTTACGAACATTTTAGTCGTAAGAAGTTTAGTTTAGGTATATGGACATTTTCTATTTTTGTCATTTCTACGAAACCCCGCAGGGGACATGGACTTTTTTTTATTAATTCGTTCCCATGAAATAACAATTTGTTCCCTCAAATTAACGTTACAAATTGTTCCCACGATATAACAATTTGTTCCCTCGAATTAACATTTCGTACCTACAAAATGACAATTCGTTCCCTCAATTTAACAATTTGTTCCCTCGAATTAACAATTCGTTCCCACAATATAACAATTCGTTCCCATGAATTAACAATTCGTTCCCGTGTAATTTTGTGGGAACGAATTGTTATTTTGTGGGAACAAATTAATAAAAAAAATTAATTCTACGTCCCCTGCGGGGCTCCGTACATGTCTCAATGAAAATATATGGTGCGACCATTCAGTTCAACTATCTCGACAAGATGTTTCAAACGGTGGTCACATCTGATGAGAAATGTGGCTGCGAAACGAGAAATGGGGCTTATGGAATTTCTGACGAGTGTAGCTCCTGATCAAATAGCACACTGCTGTAGCCTGATAATGATCTATATACCTTGTAGGAAGCACGATGGCTGTTTTGTGCAGTGCAGATCCTGATCAGACTACGCATATGCACAGGCTGATCTGGATCTACACTAGTCGCAAAAACCATAAGTCCCATTTCTCGAGTCGCAGCCACAAATAAAAGAAAATATTGAGAATATTCTCCAGTAAGACAGTGTATCCTCACAATGTAATGGGTTAGGCAAAAAGAGATTGTGTGTATAATTCCAGCACAAAAATATTTACACAATTCCCTAACATTTGATTGGCCCATTGCAAGTCTCTGTCCAAAATTTATATCCCAGTAAACTCCCACGCCGAACTACTTTCCGTAACCGTGAGGTGCAGTTAAAATGATTTAAGAAAACGGAAAATAAACACATTTTCTTGATGAATTTATTTCAAATGCTGGAATTATAAGGAATGAATGGCCTTTTTGTGGAATTTATCGGGGATATAAACTTGGAAAAGTCGCGGGAATACTGGACGAAGGCCGGAAGGCCTCGTCCAGTATTCCCGCGACTTTTCCAAGTTTATACCCAGATAAATTCCACAAAAAGGCCATTCATTCCTATAATGTCTAAAGACTATTACCCATCCCATGCTCCCACCTGCCACCCACTACGCAAAGAGAGATTGTATGAATGTCTAATGTATTACCATATTCACCGTCACTGTCAAACTCGTCATCCTCAGAGTCCGTCTGCGCGACTTGTCTCCCCGGCCCTTCAGTTGCATGGCTCTGTGCCTTCTGCCAGGCTCTGTGACGGATGTACCTGAGGAAGACAAATGAGACAAATTACCTCCCTTATCTGATATTGATTTTAAAAAAAAACACAAGAAAATGTGGCCCGTCGGCACGAATGCCTCTGGTGGCAGATTGGAGAAACTGTGGCAAAGTTGCTTAACCAAAAGTGATAAGTATTCATAAGCACAGTTGTGAAGGTCAAAGGGTCAAGGTCAGCATGGATATGTGGCATTTGTCCACAAATGTGATATACATGTATTTAAATATTAATGTAATCCTACAACAGAATTGAGAAACTCCAGCAAACTTCTTCATGTGTGAAAAGGTTCAAAGCTGTGAACGTCCAAAGGTCAAGGTCATAATAAGGGCAGCAAGAACGTTTGGCATTTGTCCCCAAGTATGCTGTGTTGAAATATTTAAAAATCCTTCAAGGGATATAGAAGTTATGACAGAATTGAGAAACTCTGCGAACTTCTTAATGTGGGAAGTTGTGAAGGTCAAAAGGTCAAGGCCATATTGAAGGCAATATAGATGTGTGGCAGTCCACAAGTATGCTGTGTTTGCATATTTAAGAAATCATTCAAAAGATATAGATGTTATGAACTTCTTAATGTGCCAGACGGACGCATGCACAGAAACACAGCCCAAACACTATATGCCTCTACCGTTAATTTACACCGTCGTGTTCGCCGACCACCACCCACTGCATAACCTGTATACATGTCCTATGAAATGTATAATTTAGGTACTGGGCATGTACAACCAAGTGTGACAGCACTTATACAAACGCTTTCGTTGCACAGATGGAAGCGCAAGGGTAGAACTTTATGCGGGAAGAAACACGAGTACCCACAGAATACAACCTTTACTGATCTGGCAACTAAAACACACATACATCTCGCATACCCACCGGTCGAGGATCGAACCTGGGCTGCAATCGTGTGAAGCCGGCTCATTACCAATTGCACTCACTGGACAACCACAAATGAGACGAGCCATGTGATTTTCAAGGTGCATGATCACGTGGTTACAACAACAATGGCTGAAAATGTTGAAAGCGCGCCCACTCCAAAGTAAGTATTACTTGATATTTTCCTTAATGGACAACGGGTTTTGATGAAATATGGCGCAGCAAACGCGTCGTCTTCATGAGCTGCATTTGGTGGTCCCGGGAGTTTGGCACATGCTTATGTCGTTCTTGCGAAAAATCGATTTCCGTGTCAGTAGACACGGAAATCGATTCTTTGCAAAAACAACAGAGATTTGGGCCAAAGTACCGAGAACACCAAATGCAGCTGAACAAGACGAGTTTGATGCGCCATATTTCATCAAAATCCGTTACATAATAAGGATAAAATATAAGAATACGTCCTTTGAATCGGGCTTCTGGCAGTTTCAGTAATTGTTGTTGTTGTTTAAAACACGTGATCATGCACCTTAATTTTGTACCTTCCGAGATCTGCGTAATTTCATGAAATACAGTGGAACCCCTCTAAACCGGACACCAAGAAAACACCTTTGATCTTATTTTTGATGAGTTTCTTCGTCATTTAGCTTGAATGATAAAGTTTGTTCATGATTGCATAGCACACAACTATGGCTCAGAATGATCAAATGTCCGATTTACAGTGAAACCTCTCTAAGCCCGACACCCTGGGGACCTCCCAGGGTGTCCGGTTTAGAAAGGTGTCTGGCTTAGAGGGGTTTCACTGTATGTTTTCAAAAATTACAACATTTTCTGTAAATGGCGTCAAAAGTTAACAACATTTTCAGAATACATGTACATGCGGAATTATATTTTGTCAACTTTTGACTTTATTTATGAAAAATATTGTAAATTTTGTAAACGTATTTTTTTTTTAAAGAATGTCCGAAGGAACAAAATCACATGGCGTGTCTGAAATGTTAACTTACATGCGCCTTCTCATGATGCGAAGGCTGCAAGGATCGGACTTCGTCCCTTCTGATGGGATGTTCATGGTGACCATGTGTTTGTACAGACATGGCAGGCCACGTGAAAACAAGCCCCGACCAAAGAAACCCTGAAATATACGCAGAGCTCCAGATAAGCTGCGTATTGGCATATTTTACATACTTATTTAAGCAGAATACGCATTGATAATCAAAAGTTAGAGTACAAAATACTCCCAGCAATGTTAAAAATACGCATTGATTTTCAAATTGAGTAGTGAAAATAATGTAATAAAGTTAAAAATTTACTTAGTTGAGCTGCAAAAATCAAACAGTGTTTGCTTTTTGCAGCTCAAATAAGTGAATTTTTAAAAAATAATTATCATTTGTTCCCTTTTTAATAAGGAATACAAGAAACGAGGCAAAGCCACGAAGGCCAGGTTTTTTCCAAGCATAGACACTTGGATAACATAATTATACCCACTTTTTGTAGACTAGATGGCCGTGGCCTGCATGTCACGCCTTGGGGCAAGGCATGGACACTAAAAAAATAGATATAGTAGATGGAAAAACTTTAACGAAAAAACTTTAACCGGACACGAGGTAATGGGCGAAGCAGTTGCAGAGATATAGTATAACAGACGTATGCCAAAATGCCGACGATATCTCGCTTTCCGCAAGCGGGTGCGACAATGATGATAAACACCCATGTGAAGTGTAACAAGGTAATGGGTGAAGCAGTTGCAGAGATATAGTACACTAAAAAAATTTAACAAACAAGAATGAGGCAAAGCCACGAAGGCCAGGTTTTTTCCAAGCATGGACACTTGGATAACATAATTATACCCACTTTTTGTAGACTAGATGGCCGTGGCCTGCATGTCGCGCCTTGGGGCGAGGCATGGACACTAAAAAAATAGATATAGTAGATGGAAAAATTTTAACGAAAAAACTTTAACCGGACACTCGGACATATGGACGGACGGACGGACGGACGGACGTATGTCAAAATGCCGACGATATCGCGCTTTCCGCAAGCGGGTGCGACAATGATGATAAACACCCATGTGAAGTATCAAGGTAATGGGTGAAGCAGTTGCAGAGATATAGTACACGAAAAAACTTTAACAAATAAATTCAAAGTAATTTGACCTTGACATTGATCACAGGGGCCGCACGGTTGGGGGTTAGAATGAAAATATGGACGATGATAAACACCCATGTGAAGTTTCAAGGTAATGGGCGAAGCAGTTGCAGAGATATAGTATAACGAAAAAGTTTTAACCAAACAATTTAACTAGACGTACGTTAAAAAGTTAACGTTGAAAATGGCTAAGTCAATTACGTAGAAATAATAGGTGAAGGTAAAAAAATGGTCACATGTTGGATAGTTGTATGTGGTAGGCACCCCTTGGTTATGAAGCTGTGAAAGTTTGGTGGTCCTAGGTGGTACAGTACCAAAGAAATGGACTTAAACACGAAAACTTAACATTGTAAACGCAAAAACTTAACATTGAAAATGGCTAAGTCGACTGCGCGGAAAAAATGGGTGAAGTTAAAAAAAATAACATGTTGGATAGTGATATGTGGTGGGCACCCCTTGATTATGAAGCTGTGATAGTTTGGTGGTCCTAGGTGGTACAGTAACAAAGAAATGGACTCAAACACGAAAACTTAACATTGATTGTGGACGCCGCCCGCCGCCCGCCCGCCGCCCGCCCGCCGCCCGGCTTTCGCCAATCCAATAGCCTGGATTTTTTTTCAAAAAACCTGGCTAAAAATCAATAATACATTTGTAAAAGTCAAATACGCATTGAATTTGAAATCTGAGGGTATAATACTCTTTAGATACAAAACTTATCTGGAGCTCTGAATAAGGAAAATGTCTCACATAATTTTCAATTTATTTCTACAATATGATTGTACCATTGAAGTAAATCATTAAAAAAGACAAGAAAATGTGGCCTTTTCGCACACAATTGCCCCCAGTGGCAGATTGGACAAACTTCTTAAACTCGACACACGGACAAACACACAGTCAGTGCAAACACTGTATGTTTCCCAGCTCTACAGAGACCGGTGACATAAAAAGGTTTGTTTGTTTGTTTGTTTATTATAGGAATGAATGGCCTTTTTGTGGAATTTATCGGGGATATAAACTTGGAAAAGTCGCGACTTTTCCAAGTTTATACCCCGATAAATTCCACAAAAATGCCATTCATTCTTTATAATTCCAGCATTTGAAATAAATTCATCAAGAAAATGTATTTATTTTCCGTTTTCTTAAGACTTATTTTAACTGCGCCTGACGGTTACGGAAAGTAGTTCGGCATGGGAGTTTACTGGGATATAAATTTCGGACAGAGACTTGCTACGGACCAATCAAATGTTAGGGAATTGTGTAAATATTTTTGTGCTGGAATTATTGGTGTTTAACGGCCTATCAACAGCTAAGGTCATGTAAGGCCGGGCAAACGGGTTCGATCCCGTTTTAACCTGCTGCATTGGGGGGAAAATCCCAAAATCAGAACAGAATATTTACATCGAGAAACAATATATTCAGCCCTGAAATTAGAATAACCTGACCTGGTGCGAGGTCCATACCACACCAAAGTCACTTGGCCCCTTCCCCTAAAATAGAATTACAAATAATCGTAATACTCACATAAGGGGTATAACCAGATTCAACTGTCACATACAAAATTCCAAAGACGTATGTGAGGGCCAAATCAAGTCTCCAGTCGGAATTCCGGTAAGGATGAACCCCGATCGTTAAATTACCCATCGCGTGCTCCCACCTGCCACCCACTACATAAAAAGGTAAAATTGATTCAACCCTTGCAATGCTACATGTAAATTAAATTTTGCTGTCTGCTGTATATTTTCTGTTTTCCATTTTTCTTATCATAAACATGGTTTAACAGCACTTTAGAATCATTTCTAACGGAAATGATTCTGAAGTGCTGTCAAATCATGTTTTTTTATTGAGAAACAAGACAAAATATAGAAAAGACAATTTTTGTTTCTTGCACTCTAAGTGAAAAATTCAGATTCAGGGAGCTGTTTCACTTCGTAGGACTAAAATGTTCGCAAGTGCAAAATTACGATAGTCTGTAAATATCGCATTAACAGTGTTTTCTTATTGGATTTACATTTATATGCAGCCTATGCTCAATAAATGTAAATCCATAAATTGATAATGTAATAAATCAGTATAATAATTCTGCATACATGTACTTTTAATCATCAAATATATGCAGTCGTTAGTTCTACATGAAATAATAATTCCAGCACAAAAATATTTACACATTTCCCTAACATTTGATTGGCCCGTAGCAAGTCTCCGTCCAAAATTTATATCCCAGTAAACTCCCACGCCAAACTACTTTCCGTAACCGTGAGGCGCAGTTAGAATAATTCTTAAGAAAACGGAAAATAAACACATTTTCTTGATGAATTTATTTCAAATGCTGGAATTATAAGGAATTAATGGCCGTTTTGTGGAATTTATCGGGGATATGAACTTGGAAAAGTCGCGGGAATACTGGCCGAGGCCTTCCGGCCTTCGTCCAGTATTCCCGCGACTTTTCCAAGTTTATACCCCGATAAATTCCACAAAAAGGCCATTCATTCCTATAATGCATTTCGGGAAAAAACATGGTTACTCCCTCAAAGTATACTATGCTAGATAAGTATACTTTGCAAGTTTGATGAAATCGGCTACAAGCTCCAGATAAGGTGCGTATTTGCTTAAATACCAAATTAAAATTGCCAAAAACCCAATTGAAATCAGAAGTAGTGAGTATTGTATCTTTATAAACAATAAACAGACCACAAATATAGCATATTTTTCTTATTTTTCCATGAAAACACATCTTGGTATTTCATTAGAATTGTCTCCAAGGAGATTCATTTAGAAGTAAACTATTCAATAAGTGCGGTCTGCTGATGTGTAAACAATAGTGTGATTTTATTTTACCCAATTAAAATTTTGAAATATCCAATTGCTTCAGAAATGATGGAGTGACAATACTCTATTACTAATTCCTTATCTGGAGCCCTGCAGACCTCTATAGCAGTGTTGGCACAGTACAGTGTATATCCAACTGAGATGGCTCGTGATGCAAGCTGCCTCATCAGGATCAGAATTTTTTGCAAATAATGTTCATATTTTTTTTAGAACAAAACACACCCCTTTCCATAAATGGACTGGTCTGAAAATCATTTTGTTATAATTGAATTGTCCGGAAAATTAGCATATCAAAGTCCATTCCAGTCATTTATGGGTGAAAGGGTTAAGAAATATGATTTCAGACAATTTCGCATAATTAATCAGCAAGGATGCATAGAAAATGTTGAAATAAATCTGTACAAAATGTTTGACAACAGGAACTTCATGGAATTTGATGCACTATAAAAATGATGCATTTGGCTGATATGGCAGAGCTCCAGATAAGGTGCCAATTGGTGTATTTTACACACTTATTTTAGCAGAATACACATTGATTATCAAAGTGTGAGTACAAAATACTCACAGCAATGTAAAAATATTCATTGATTTTCAAATTGAATAGTGAAAATACTGCAATAAAGTTGAAAATTTACTTAGTCGAGCTTTTTTGCAGCTCAACTAAGTGAATTTTTAAATTTGTGTCAATTTTTATCATCTGTTCCCTATTTAATAAGAAAATAAATACTCTTTAGTTACAAAACATATCTGGAGCTCTGTAGCCGATTTCACCAACATTGCAAAGTATACTTTTCTAGCAAAGTATACTTTGAGGGAGTAATCATTTATTTTCCCTGAAATGCATTATTTCATATAGAACTAACGACTGCATATATTTGATGATTACAAGTATGCAGAATTATTATACTGAATTTATTACATTATCACAGCCAAAATGGCTGTGATAATGTAATAAATGCAGTATAATAAAAATTAATAAATTTATCCTAAAATTGAAAATTTCTCCCTCAAAGTGTACTTTGCTAGAAAAGTGTACTTTGCAATGTTGGTGAAATAGGCTACAGATATAGATCATTTGCAGTTCATGCATATATTAACCAAAATATGAATATCTGAGATATCATCCAAGACACAGCGCCCTTAACCCTTACATTGCTGAATTTATGTGTCGTCTGCTGTTTATTTTTTATTTTCCATCTTCTTACAAAAAACATGCTTTGCTAATACTTTAGAATCTTTCCAGTGGAAATGATTCTTAATTGAAGTTAGACCAAGTTTTGTTTAGAAAGAAGAAAATATATAAAGGAACAGCAGACGGCAATTTTGTTTCAGATACATGTATTCTAACAGTTAACTCTTTGCATGCTAGCGGCGAAAATATCGTATATAAGTATATGTTTTATTTCTCTCTGTAAATATGTCTTGAAATTTCATAAGAATTGTGTCCTCCTCCTGACACAATTCTAATGAAATTCCAAGACATATTCATGACATTTATAAGGAGAAATAAAAGAAAATATAATGAATTGTCATCTGCTATTTTTGAACTATTTATAGCTCACAAATTTCCCAGCATGCAAAGAGTTGATGCTGGTACAAAATTTTGAATAATGATAATCGGTTTTGTTTTAGATATGGTTAAACTGAACAAACCATCTTGTAAAGACAGGTAAGGTCACCACTGTGATTCACTGTGACAAGTCCATCCTGTAGCGTCCCCGTGTAGTGGAACCAGCATTCCCGTGACGACGGTAGCCCGGTAACGGTTGCTATGGGAACAGGAAATGGCACAGGTGCATCGCGGTATCGCGATCCCTTCTTCTTTCTCTCAGACTTCTTCGTGCGGTCGGTCATCGCAAATTACTCAGTAATCTTAAAACTGAAAACAAGATCATGTTTTTGGGAAGAGCATGTCTGTGCATTTGAGGCTGTGAACGAGTAATTGTTTTGATCATCTGCATTTATTGTTCACCCTAGTTTCTCGAAAAATGAAAGAACAGCATTTCGTTTCAATTAATCGAATATTGCGACACTTTCGCCAATATCTATTAATATAATCATTAAATGTTCAGCCGCTATATTTAGAACTGATTTTACGCCTTGTGTCATCAGTTCACGAGACGCAAAGCATATTACCGCCCACACACGCGCTCACTTCATGTCACACCACCAATCACATGCTAGTATAGCGAATCGAAATCACGTTTAGGGTGGAACTTCGCGAATGGGCTGGTAAACAATAAGTACGTTATAGTTCACATATTGGATTTTTAATAAATTAACTCCTCGCTTGCTAGCGCCCACTACAAAATTAATTTATTAAAAACCCAATAATTTTATATGAACTATAACTATTACTTATATACTTTTCACTGTGAGACAACATGTAATGGTGGCAGTGACTAGCACTACAGCGATGCAGCAACACAAATGGAATTTTCTTTACAATTATTCTACAATAAATGTGTAAACATGAGTTTCTTAAAACAATTGAATGAATTGTTATTTGCAATAAAAAAGTACTTTGGTTCTCAGGTATCGCCGCGTCTGAATAATCCATGCGCGTCGAGCATTTCAACGTCATGGAGAAATAAAATTGTACTGTAAATTATATAAAGCTGTGTTTTTCATTGATCATGTGATGTTTGTTTGTTTGTTTATTAGTGTTTAATGGCCTATCAACCGCTAAGGTCATGTAAGATTGGGCAAACGGGTTCGATCCCATTTTAACCTGCTGCATTGGGGGGAAAATCCCAAAATCAGAATGGAATATTTACATCAAGAACAAATATATTCAGCCCTGAAATTAGAATAGCCTGACCTGGTGCCAGGTCCATACCACACCAAGTCACTTTAATTGGCCCTTTCCCCTAAAATAGGATTACGAATATCGTAGTACTCACATAAGGGGTATAACCAGATTCAACTGTCACATACAAAATGCCAAAGACGTATGTGAGGGCCAAACCAGGTCTCCAGTCGGGATTCCGGTAAGGATGAACCCCGATTATTAAATTACCCATCGCGTGCTCCCACCTGCCACCCACCATCATGTGGTGAATTTACAATTCGATTCTATTACTCCATGAAGATAAAATGCTCAACGTGCAGGGATTTTTCTCAAACATTGTTTGCTTTCTGCAGCTCAAATAAGTGAATGTTTAAATTTGTTATATTTTTTTATCATTCAGCATTTGCAACAAATGTAGATCCTGCTCATCTTGCACAGTTCAGGATTAACCGCAAGAATGCCGCAGGATTAACCGCAAGAATGCCGCACACGTAAATTGCTGTCTGACGTTCATTTTATATTTTGTCTTCTTTCTCAATATAAATATGGCCCCCCCGACACATTTCCATTGGACATTTACATAAACATATTCCACATATACATGTACAACGGTTTCAGATCAGATCTGACAAGAGCTCCTGGCAATAGTTCATAAATAGAGAATAGTAGGTTAGTGCCGTGAATGGGTAAAAATATCTGGCAAGGCTCAGGAAACGGGATTGGCGAGGCTCTGCCGAGCACATCCCGTTTCCGTGCCGCGCCAGATATTTTTTCCAATTCACGGCACTTACCTACTATTCTATTTATCCTGTAAACATTTGTAAAAACATTGTTAATGTGAAATTTACAGACTATCATAATTTTGCACTTAGAAACATTTCAGTCGTACAAAGTTTAGTGAAACGGCCCCCAGTCTCCTAACAAGATGCCACTCACTTCTATTTAGAGATATCACATAAAACATTTTTTGTTATTTTCTTCATTTCTTACACTGGTTACTAGACGAACATGTGTTTATTTAGTACCTTCTGTGTGTAGCTGAATAGAAATTATAGTCAGGAATCCGGAGCGTATTTCGACGTGAAACATGTTAACCCTTACAATGCTGAATTAATTTGTGTCGTCTGCTGAATATTTTTTATTTTCCATTTTTCTCATAAAAAACTTGGTTTGCCAGCACTTTAGAATCATTTCCAATGGAAATGATTCTAAAATCCTGCCAAACGATGTTTTTACTGAGAGAAAAGACAAAATATGAATTAACAGCAGATGACTATTTTCGGTTCCCGCATTCTAAAGGTTAAGGCGGTGTGGAGTGCAGCATCAGTGAAGAAAGCTGAAGGAAAGCAAAGCACTGTCTGTGGTGGAGTCTAAACAGGGCTCCAGATAAGGAATTGGAAATTTGGTATTATTACTCCATCATTTCTTTATCAATTGAGCTTTTCAAAATTTCAGTTGAATTTAAAGGTACATGCCCACTCAGTAGGCACAAAATGTATCAGAGACATCATCTGAGGCATTTTCTAGCAAAATAAACATTCATTCACCATTACCCCACATATTGATTGGCATTATTATATATTTCAGGGTTCCCACGCAGAAGCTGATATAAAATTCCCTGACATTTCCCTGACAAAATGCCATTTTTCCCTGACAAAAAATGAGTATTGTCATTAACTTAAATGTGTGGTATTAATTGCTTCAATATCAAAGCCTGAACATGTGAACTCTAAATTAATGTTGGCCTATATATCCTCCTCTTCAGCTAACCCTAACCACCTTTTCGGATGTATTTTGTTAATATGGTGAAAGTACACAATCACTGGCTACATGTGCAGAATAAACTAGATTGGTCAGTAAGCGAGGCTTACAGAATACCCCCGTGTGGGCCCAGGTACCCCTAAATATGTAAAAAAAAATAATCCAAGTGTGTGGGCTTGTGTGTGACCTTGACTCTAGGCTTGGCGGGAACAACACGAATGTGAATTTGTCACCGGGTGGTAGAGGTCCATTGGAGCAATGCATGTGTGAAATGTGAAGCAGATTCGAGCAAGGAAATAAAAGTTATAACCTCGAGATCAGTGGGGATTTGTCACAGCATGATAGTAGAGCCTTAGAGGAAAGCATGCATGAAATATTTAGAATTTTCGATAAAAGAAATAAAAGTTATAACATATTTCTCTGACGTTCAGTTTTGTAAAGAGACTAAGTATGTGACCTTGACCTTGGGATCAGCTGGGGGCTGGACGATCGTGGATTTGTCACAGCATGATAATACAACCTTAGAGGAATGCGCGAGTGAAATATTAAGAAGTTTCAATGAAGGAAATAGAAGTTATGACTTACTTCTCTGATGTTAAGTTTTGTAAAGAGACCAAGTATTTGACCTTGACCTTGGGATCAGCGGGGGTTGGACGGTCGTGGATTTGGCGCAGCACGGTAGTAGAGCCTTACAGGAATGGATGTGTGAAATATAAAGCATTTTAGATGAAGGAAATAGAAGTTATAACATATTTCTATGATGTTCAGTTTTGTAAAAAGACTAAGTATTTGACCTTGGGATCAGCGGGGGTTGGACGGTTGTGGATTTGGCACAGCATGGTAGTAGAGCCATACAGGAATGCATGTGTGAAATATTAAGATTTTAGATGAAGGAAACAGAAGCTATAACATATTTCTCTGATGTTAAGTTTAGTGACGGACGGACGCACGGACGCACGGACAAACAACCTGACTCCAGTATACCCACCACAACTCGTTGCGGGGGGTATAAAAACAGGAATTGCATATACTTAAATGTATGCATTTGATAGCTAATAACAGAGTACAATAGTGGGTATATATGGTATGTGTTGTGTGGTTTGCCAGGTAAAAGTGATACACTGTGCGATTTTCTGTGTATGAAGCTATTTACAGTTTGGTGTAATATAATTGATACGAGTCTGTTCTCCTGGCTTTTCTATATGTGATTGGCTACATTATATCATATGTTCTATGTCACATTTTGAGTTCTTTGTCAAACGGCAGAACGGGTGAAACTGGCTGATGGCTGGAACACACAAAGATGGCCGACTTGGCCACCCCATGTGTTGTATAGGATACAGTACCGAGGCAGTGTTCACATATATGTAATACATATATTCCATCACACTTACGAAGCAGTTATCTTTGAATCAAACGATGCTCAGGTATATAGCTGGTCCTTAAAGTTATAAACCCAAGTCATTTCATTTTCTCAGCATACGGACATGGAAGGTCCTAGAGCCAATTCTCGCCCTAAAATATAATCACCTACCGGTAACTGAACTGATTTTCTCAGCAAAAGAAGGACTAACAATAAAAATACAGTTAAGTTTATGTAATTTTTATTCTTCGATTATGGCCAGTTAGTATACATATATGTATAATAATTTTTTATTGAAGGAAATGTTGAACATAGTACATGTACGTGTTGTTACAGAGGTACTGGTATAAGCAATTTGGTTAATAATTAGTGAAGCATTAAGATGATTAACAACCATGATGGAAAGATTAAATTAGTAACTGGCTACTTGTATTTGTTTGTTCTGTTATTAAAATGTCGAGATTCAGGTCACAGGTGCCAGTAGCCAATCGTGAAGCTAAATTTTCATCATTTGCAATACACAGCAGCAAGAAAAGGCAGTTACTGCCTTTTCTTACTGCTGTGTATTGCAAATGATGGAAATTAAACACAAGCAAGTATTGATACAGAAAGCATATGTTAACCCATTACAGCCTGAATACATAATATTGTCCAGCGCTCCAGATAAGCTGCGTATTTGCGTAAATACCCAGTTAAAATTGCCAAAAACCCAATTGAAATCAGAAGTAGCGAGTATTAAAAAGCAATTACAATTTTGTGGTTCATTTATCATGCTGCAGAAAACAATAAATAGACCACAAATATAGCATAGTTTTCTTATTTTCCATGAAAACACATCTTGGTATTTCATTAGAATTGTCTCCAAGGAGACAATTCTAATTAAATGCCAAAGACATGTTTTCATTTCGAAGCAAACTATTCAATAATTGCTGTCTGTTGATGTGTAAACAATAGTATAATTTTATTTTACCCAATTAAAATTTCGAAATACCCAATTGTTTCAGAAATGATGGAGTGAAAATACTCAATTACTAATTCCTTATCTGGAGCATTGTTGTCATTTAATCATTTTACTGATACAAATTTATAAGTATCTGTTTCTTATTTCCTTGCAAAAACATATGTTGTGAAAACCATTTGAACCGTCTCATCGAAAAAGTAATGTCCCCCGACTTGTCATAGGTGCATAATAAAATGTATGAATTTGAATGCAACAAAGTGAGTAACATGACAAGACTGTCAGTTTTCTATTCCTCAGATTTAAGGTAAAAGGAAGATATTTTCAAAACTTATCAATAACAAGAATTCCGCAGAATCAAATGTCTCGCCTTGTTCCGCCTTGACCTTGACCCTGGGGCCTTGACCTTGACCCCCGAGAATAGTCCTATATTCATCTACATATCATAGTAAAGGTATGTATAAAGTTTGATGACTGTAGCTGATAAGGTGTTGAAGTAATGACCATACACAAAAACTTAACATTGAATGATGACGACGCCGCCGCCGCCGCCGCCGACTCCGGAAAAGCAAAACCTTAGTTTCGCTTTCCGCTTTCGCAGGCGAGACAATAATGGCAGTGTTAAAGAATGCAGAATAAAATCAATAACTATTATTCAAATAAGAATTCCGCCATGCAAGAGGTGTCGCGGCTGCCGAGGCATTTAACCGTAACATGATCATGGGCATGTGCTAAAGTAAGCATCACAAAATCCATCAGCGAATTGCATGCTAAAAACATGAAAACGGTCAAGGTTGAAGAAACTGCCTGACAAAAACTGGCTAAGTGTTTCCACAACAATGTGAAGGTCAAAAAGGTCTAGGTCATGTTAATGGCGGCGTGAGTGTGTTCCAAATGCTTACATGTATCAGGTGTCCAAATATTGAAGCAATCCATCAAATAATATTAATGTTATACGATGATGAAGAAACTTGTACAAACTGTTGGACGCAAAAAATTGCTAAGTGTTTCCGCAAGAATGTGAAGGTACAAAAGGCCAAGGTCATGTTAATGGGGGCATGAGTGTGTTCCACAAGCTCACGTGTATCAAGTGTCCAAATATTCAAGCAATCTGTCAAGTGATATTGAAGTTATATATCATGATGAAGAAACTTGTACAAACTTTTTGACGCAAAAGAAAATAGCTAAATGTTTCCGCAAAAATGTGAAGGTAAAAAAGGTCATGGTCATATTAATGGCGGCATGAGTGTGTTCCAAATGTACACATATATCAAGTGTCCAAATATTGAAGCAAACCGTGAAGTAATATTAAAGTTTTACCATGATGATGAAGCTTGCACAACTTTTTGACATTTTGGATGGCGGTGACCATGTGGATGACGACGACGACCGAAAAATTGGCGATGTAAATTGGCGACTTCGCGACTTCTGCTAAAGCAGGCGTGACAATAAACTATAACCTTTCATCTTACTATTAATTAAGCACATATTCACCACAGCCGAGTTCCTGTTACACATACATACATGTATACCGAATTTGGTTACAATCAAACTCTAGTTATTGCGTGGGAAAGCTGTGCCGGCCCGGCAGCTACCCTACCACCTCTACAAGGTGAATACATACATGAAATATGGCCCGTTCTTTTTTATTCAAACAGGCATATAAAAATGTTAATTCAAATTTCAAAGCCATTTGACCTTGAACACAGGGGTCACATGGTGGGCGATATAATGAAGATATGGATGATGACAAATGAGTATATGAAGTTTCAAGCCAATCCATAAATGGTAACCAAAACCTTTAATGCAATGTTCTAAGTCATTTGACCTTGACCTTGAACACAGGGGCCGCATGGGTGGGCTATAAAATGAAGGTATGGATGATGACAAATGAGTATATGAAGTTTCAAGCCAATCCATAACTGGTAGCCAAAACCTTTAATGCAATGTTCTAAGTCATTACACCTTGACCTTGAACACAGGGGTCACATGTGTGGGCTATATAATGAAGGTATGGATGATGACAAATGGGTATATGAAGTTTCAAGCCAATCCATAACTGCTAGCCAAAACCTTTAATGCAATGTTCTAAGTCATTTGACCTTGACCTTGAACACAGGGGCTCCATGGGTCTGGCTATAAAATGCAAATATAGATGATGACAAATTCGACACACAGTAGCTAAAAACTTGGGACATAAATTTAAAAAAAAAAGTAATGCAAATTTCTAAGTCATTTGATCTTGACCTTAACCCTTAGACCGCTATCTTAATTTTTTTGTCGTCTGCTGTTTATTTTCTATTTTCCATTTTTATCATCAAAAACATGCTTTGATAGTACTTTAGAGTAATTCAAAACATACTTTGACAGCACTTCAGAATAATTTGCATTAGCAATGATTCTGAAGTGCTGTCAAACTACATTTATGTCTAAGGGTTAAGCACAATGAAATATGGATGTTGACAACTTAATCCATGTACCGGTATATGAAGTTTTAAGCCAATGAGACGTATGTTAACACAGATAGAAGGAAACCGAAAACCAAACGAGAGATTGACAGACGGAGAGGGTGGCAGTTCAGGGTATATAAAAATGTGGAACTACAAATAGCTAGTGTAGCAGCCTACAATCAACCAAAACATTTGACAAACATTGCATTGGTCGAATGTTACCCGAATTGTCTGTCTGTAACGCAGGTGCATTACAGACAGACACTTCAGGATAGGACGAATGATGTCAAGAGCAAATTACGTCACATGACTCAGTGTGATGATGCAATAATAGGGCTCCAGATAAGGAATTAGTAATTGAGTATTTTCACTCCATCATATTTCAATATTTTAATTGGGTAAAATAAAATCACACTATTGTTTACACATCAACAGACAATTATTGAATAGTTTGCTTCGAAATGAAAACATGTCTTGGCATTTAATTAGAATTGTCTCCTTGGAGACAATCCTAATGAAATACCAAGATATTTGTCGTATGTTTATTGTTTTCTGCAGCATGATAAAGGTACCACGAAATTTGTATTGATTTTTGATACTCGCTACTTCGGATTTCAATTGGGGTTTTGGCAATTTTAATTGGGTATTTAAGCAAATACGCAGCTTATCTGGAGCCCTGTATTACCTTCTAATTTTGTTGTGTAAAATGTTGCATGATAAATAGAATACCAGACAAGCGTCTTTGGACATCAAGTCCATCAGACTCAGCTCAGGAATGGTAGTGTCAAAATTCCGATGAGATTCTAACCTCACCTGATAGATTTCATATCAAGCTAGACATTAT
The DNA here is from genome assembly GCA_029237695.1 of Conchocele bisecta. Classification (NCBI taxonomy): domain Eukaryota; kingdom Metazoa; phylum Mollusca; class Bivalvia; order Lucinida; family Thyasiridae; genus Conchocele; species Conchocele bisecta. The sequence goes on along the minus strand of CM055265.1, from coordinate 120,999,953 downwards.
GTTTGTGCACCCTTGGCATACTTGACTGTAAAGTGTTTCAGCAAGCTTATGAAGGTCAAAACGGTCAAGGTCGTGTTAATGGTCACATGTCTGTGTCACGTATGTCCACACGTGCGAAGTGTGCGAATTTTAAAGTAAGCATGCATAAGATTGAAATTATGGCATGATGGAGAAACTCTTACAATCTTTTCGACGCAATTAACGACGGACAGACATTCGCACTTGTTGGATATTTCTTTTGTTTTCTGGGTACAAAATAAGGAAATTTTCTATTGTTCCAAGTACGCAACAAGCAATAGAATAAATGGAATTTAGTTACCTATTGTTCTCGGTACACACACAACAAGGGCCATCTCTTGCGCTCGGATGGACATAAGGACAGAACTTCAAGGGCGTGGCAATATGACCCCCTTGTAATCGCATAGGGGGCATAAAGACAATAGTCATTGTATTATGTATGTACACCCATGAAATGTGGCTGTGACCGGAAAAATGGGGCGTATGGGTTTTGTGACCAGTGTAGATCCAGATCAGACTGTGCATCTGCAGTCTGATCAGGATCTGCACTGTTCTCCATCCAAGCACCACAACACCCGTATTGATTCTAATAAGCATATACAATGTACATCGTCATCAGGCTACAGGAGTGTGCAATTTCATCAGGAGCTACACTGGTCACAAATACCATAAGCCCCATTTCTCCAGTCACAGCCACAAATAATGTACATACAGACCAACGGGAAGGGATACATGTAGCAGCCGGGTCTGAAAGCCAGGGAAATAAATAAATATCCTCAGTCTCAGCACACCAGTCGAGGAAGATAATTATAGTCATGCAATAACAATTCAGACATTCTAAAGGCCATGTGTGGCCAGTGTAGATCCTGATAATCACATGCAGTCATACAATGAGAGATTAATCAAAATTGTTATTCAGATTCAAACACTGTTCTCCATTGACAGAATGGTCAACAGTGTAGGTCCTAATCAGACTGGGCATACCCAAAGGCTGATGGTCTATGCTGATTGCATATCGATGGTCTAGTAACATAAGGTCGTAACTGCTATGCTAAAGCATAGCAGTTACGACCTTATGTTACTAGACCATCGATATGTCATGAGGTCCTTTTGGGGGTGCAATTAAATGTCATGAAATCTTTCAGTGACTGATAGCTCTTGGCTACATCCAGCACAATGGTTGAATACAATGTATATTCATGAAATATATGTAACAAAATCTTTCAGTGACTTTGGCAATTCCAATTTTCCAACATCGGACATTTTGGTACATTGGATAATAATGGATCGGCACATCTGTTTCAAGTTAGGCTCTCGTCTAACTGTATGAGAAACAAGTCTTTTGAAATCTGATCTTGCATAATTCTGACTCGCACACCATGCTGATACTTCAGTATCACATCGGGAAAACACAGGTATGACCATTGTTAAGTAATCAAATTCATAAATACATTTTTCTGTCTTGCTGAGTCTTGTAGTAAATGAGGCCACGTTATGGAAAGTTACAGAGTCTAATAACAGTATTGTTACATAGAGTATCACACAGTTGTCATACGCTTGTGTTTCAGTCTCTCTTACTAAAAAGCAAACACAGATAATGTCACCACTGCGGCTACAGATGGCACTAACCTGCTCCACATAGAAACTAGCAGTCTCCACATCACTATTGTCCAACATACTATATAAGCTACCAAACATTCGGATAGTAGTTGCTGTATCTCTTTGATCTGTGGCTGATGATGTTTCAGGTTTTACCTTACACATGCTGGAGTACCGGTAATTATCCATCTGAATGGATACTTTGCCAGTACACGGGTTTGTCTGAATGATGACAACACCACTGTGTATCAGTGGATGTGGTAGGATGTTGGTGAATTTGTTCGCTCTATGACACCATTCCTTACATTCCGCTACTTCTAACGTGCTTACTGGAGGCACTTTGTTTGCACACACGGGCGATACCGATGTTGTGGATCGTTGAAACAGGACCTCAATAATAACAGACTTTGCGTTTTCTCGCAATGTCCTAGTCGAAAGGCACAATAGACAATGTTGACCTTCACCGCTGACACTAGCGATGCATTGTAGAGGTGCATATTCCAGTAGACCATATTCTCGCCGGAAGTATTTCCGATCATCAGAAAACGGCAGCACAGAGTTATTTTCTGTATCAACCAGTAAGAACTTCGTGAACTGGTCACTGATTGTGGAATATTGGAATACAAAAACTGATCCGCTGACTCCAATACATATAAACTTTCCCAAGAGCCTGTCATTTGCTTTAAAAATGTCCACTGGGAGTGATAATGTGTTGGTCTTATATAAAGTTGGACATAAATGCTGTATATTGTCATCCCTGTCATGAATAAACTCGCAAACCAACAGAGATGTACCAGTAGACTCTGCGTTAATAAACCTTCCACCAACATTTTCTGGTTTCACATGTTCAAATTTAAACTGCTTTGTCCGAGTAAGTGAAGCCATCATACAAAATATTTGTTCATCTACAGATGTCCTGGCCCGAAAAGAAACAGTAATGAATCAATCACCGACAGCTATGGCCAACATAGAACCTGATCAAACTACACTGTCATACAGAATTTAATCTACTCACCATTATATTACTAACTCAAATTAGATCGAGAATATGCTCTTTTTGCATAGAACATGTAGAAATACATGTGTTTTATATATGTGTTTTATACATGTGTTTTATATATGTGTTTTATACATGTATTTCTACATGTTCTATGCAAAAAAGCATATTCTCGAGATAATAAAACATTTATTATCTCCTTGTCTTATTTCTCTAAATAAAATATATGCTTTGACAACTCAAATATTATTCATCAAGATTGTAATACCCATAGTTGTCACTAGAACATACTTTTGAACTAAGAAATGCTGTCCATAAACAAAATGACTATCTTCAGAACCAAATGGGTTAAGCACTGAATGCCAAACATGTAAGCCTTGGTGAAGCTCTTAAGCACATCTGATGCTATGCCTGTCTATAAACGTTTAAATAGTTCCATTTCTTATTCAATGTCCAAAATCTGTTCAAACATATTTAAACACTGATAACATGCAGGGATTCCGCTGGCGATCGCCACTTTCGCAATTGGCAATAAAAATAAACAATTGGCGATAAAGTAATTTTTTATCGCCAATTGTTTATTGTTATCGCCAATTTTTTGGCAATTTTTTTATTTTCCCCAGAGGAATCCCTGAACATGGATAATGGGAAGAAACACAATGTGTGTATGTAGTCTCCAATCCATCTCAAATATAGGCTGTAGCATATTGTTTCTGATTATGCTTTTATTTTGAAGTCGTTGTAATCAGACTCCCGGTTTGTGTTCCTCCAATTTCCTACAAAATAAAACAACACAGCACCAGTATTACCACACTTTAGAGCATATACATTCCTGTTTTATATTCGGCTAATCTATTAACGGTATACAAGAATTCCGCCACGGAAGCGGTGTCGCGCCTGCCGAGGCATTTGACCGTGAACATTACAAGTAAATAAATGACCTTGACCTTGATAATTTGGATGTGGGGGTGTGTGTAATGAAGCATCATCCATAGACAAACATTGATGTGAACTATTATCAATGTCTGGCAAGGGTATAAAGAGATATTGTGAAAAAACAATAACTTTAACACATTTCTGTTACAAAACCGGTGAACATTACAAGTAAATAAATGACCTTGACCTTGAGAATTTGGATGTGGGGGTGTGCGTAATGAAGCATCATCCCTAGACAAACATTGATGTGAAATATTATCAAAGTCTGGCAAGGGGTTAAAGAGATATTGTGAAAAAACAACTTATAACGTATTTGCCTTACAAAAAAAACGGACGACGCGGACGACGACGACGCGGACGACGACGGAAAAAGCACCGACTATAGTCGCGCCTCTGCTAAAGCAGGCACGACAAAAAGGGAAAAAATAGAAAATATCCACAAATAGTGCAGATCCTGATAAGATCGCTTGTTACGAGTAGGCTCATTGGGAACTAAACTGTTTGCAAATATTGGGATAGAGGCTTGTGATGTTGAGTATGTCAATGTCACCCATATCAAATAGGTTGGAAATACAAAACATTTTTCTGACAATCAAAATAAAATCGGACTGAACTCTTGTAAAAATAAATTTCTAATTTGTTTCTACAATTTACATGCTTATGATGGTTTAAAGTACATGCCCAGGTTATTATATAGGGAGACAGATATTTTTGTATATTCTGTAGATATGTCATTTTCTGGCAAAATAAACATTCATTCACCATTACCCCATTGTATTGATTATACATGTATTCTATATCAGACGTAAATTTCCACACTGATATCAGGGGCGATAACCGTGTTTCCTTAAAATGCTAACAGACATTACTATTTATTCTCTGCATTTATTTTTTGGTGTGCAATGATCATTTACTTTATAGTATAAATGAATAAAAAATAGCATGCCTCATTTGCATATGAAAATAGCCTGATACCACCGAGTCACTATCAGTAAAATAAATATTCCTAAATGATTATATCTGTAGTGGGCACTTGTAATTTTTAGAACTGGTGGAATAGTGACACAATTATACACTTATTTAATTCCTATAAAGAACATTTTGTGCCTACCGTGACTGAGTGGGCATGTACCTTTAATGTTTGGTCATCCTTTGTTGATCATTTTAATAAATAAATGTTTGGGGTGTGGCGAGTCCTGGGTCTGCGCCATTAGCCTGTGGGATAACAAAGTAAAGATTGGTTGCTATTTACAGTTCCAACACCAGGGCTCCCGATAAGAAATTAGTAATTGAGTATTGTCACTCCATCATTTCTGAAGCAATTGTGTATTTCAAAATGTTAATTGGGTAAAATAAAATCACACTAGTTACTGTTTACAAGTCAACAGACAGCAATTATTGAATAGTTTGCTTCGAAATGAAAAATTGTCTTGGCATTTCATTAGAATTGTCTCCTTGGAGACAATTCTAATGAAATACCAAGATGTATTTTCATGGATAATAAGAAAAAATATGCTACATTTGTCGTCTATTTTATTGTTTTATTGGTTATTGCAACAGCAGGGACTGGAACTAGCAATATAAGGTTTGATCATGTCCAGCCATGTGCAAATGCTTACTGTGGCCCTCGGGAACTGTTTGAACCCGCGGCGGCCGCTTGCACACGGCTGAACATGATCAAACGTTATTGTTACATTTCCAACAAAAAACTGATGTAATTTGAGCATTATATTCAGTATTTTCAGTACTTTTATAAAATCGTCCCATTCACATAGATAATTTTCGGTATGCATATTCCGGGGCCGCGTCATGAAGTAGTGACGTCATGAAGGCACTTCCAAGTAGTGACGTCATGAAGGCACTTCCATTACGCGCGGCCCCGGAATGAGCATTGCCTAAAACCATGTGCAAACAGCACGAGCTATTTGTTTGCACATATGCGCAAACAACGGAAACCATGTAACAATAGTTGATTATATCTCTCAACATGCAAAGCAAAGCACATGATTCTGAAGTGGTATTCTAGTTCAATAAGCTGTTCTGCAGTGGATTCGCACTGATAGCTGGTTAAAGTACTTGTGTCCACCACAGGCATTCGGCGTGTTTCGGCTTTCATCAGTATAACTCTATATAGATAAACAAGGTTTCCAACTTTGGTCGGACCTCGTATCATACCTCATTCCGCGATTTTATTAACGCTAATCATTAATGGGAATATTTTGGCGGAAAGTGCACATGTTCATTTGAGAAGTATTGTTATCTTGCTAAAATAACATAGTTAGAACATATTTATGCAAATAATATCGAATTACAGCTCCTTTTTCTAGGTCGGACACAACCTTGTATCAAAACCAATGAAATAATGTCTTTAAGGATCTAACGTCAATATTGTAGTTCATGTGATCATTTGAGAATTATCGATATCCTAGAGAAATACAAAGCATGCATAGAAAATTACAAGTTTAAACATGTTATTTTGTTATGATACGAGGTCGTGTTCAACCAAAGTTAGAAGCCTTGTTCATATATATCTAGTTATATCAATGAAAGCCGAAACACGCAGAATGCCTGTGGTGTCCACTAGCAGCTGAAGCATACTAGTCTTTACTAGTTCGTCACACCACACCACACAATTTCATGTGTCACTCAAGCTTGTGATTTCAGAGCTCCAGTTAAGGTGCGTAATTTGATCAAACTTTAAGGGGAATTTTGTTATTTCTTCACCAAAAATGGCAAGTTGGGAGTGCTTTAGAATCGTCTCATTGAGACGATTCTAAAGAACTCCCAACTTGCCAATTTTGGTGAAGAACTAAGAAAAATACCTCGAATATTTGGTCAAATTACGCATCTTAACTGGAGCTCTGGATTTATTTGACTGGTACTCGGATGTAGCAGTATTAATTATTTTGACAGCGCCTGAGAATCGTCTCCACTGGAGACAATTCTCATGTGCTGTCAAAACCGGCTTTTATTAAGGCAAAAATGAAAAACAGCAGACGACAATTTCCGTCTCCTGCGTAGTGAGGATTAAACACTCTACTGAAAGGTAGTAATGTATTATGTCACTAAATCCGTCCACACCAATAATGATACATAAGCAGGGGCGGATCGAGCATTTGGGGAAAGGGGGAGGGGTGTTGTCCTATTTTTGAGCTCCACAGAGTATGCTAGGGGGGTCCGGGAGTATGCCCACCCCCCCACCACCCCGGAAAAAAATCTAGATGTCCGGAAATTCACTTTCCTGTGTTTTCAGGGCATTTACATTCAGACTCCAACTGGTGTAAATGTTTTGGCATTACCTAATTGTTTGTGTTTAACTTAACTGGCATTTCCATGGGTATGAGTTAAAAATGGCGAAACACACCTATATCAGTCAATTCTAGGCAATTACCATGATTATAAAGCATTATGGCATTGTGATATTTTCAATATAGCGAATTATCTTGTGATTAACTTGTGGATTGTATCTTTTCTGCATAACAGACTCTCCGGAAGTTATAGAATTTTATAATTCCAGTTTGTGACTGCACTACTGTTGCGGATGGAAAAATATGGTAGCAATCCTTTAATAGGATATGACAATTGTGGATCCTGATCCTCATATTCACAGTATAAAATATTGGTATAAAATGTTTATTCAGTGACATAGACATCAACAGATTCATTGTATGGGGACCAGTAGCCTATTTCATCAACATTGCAAAGTATACTTTAGTAGCAAAGTATACTTTGAGGGAGAAATTTTCAATTTTATGAATTTATTAATTTTTATTATACTGAATTTATTACATTATCACAGCCAATTTGGCTGTGATAATGTAATAAATTCAGTATAATAATTCTGCATACTTTTAATCATGAAATATATGCAGTTGTTAGTTCTATATGAAATAATGCATTTCAGGAAAAAATAAATGATTACTCCCTCAAAGTATACTTTGCTAGTAAAGTATACTTTGCAATGTTGATGAAATAGGCTACAGCACAGGCCCTAATCCAACTGGCAAGTAAACATTGCAGTAAAAGACATGAAATTGATGAAGTAACTTCATATGTAAAGTAGAGGGTTAATTAGATAAAAGTAAGAACAGAGCTGAGAACCTAGGGTGAGGGACAGTGGTTGAACTGTTCTATTGACGGCAATGTTGGAACCCCTATTGGGAGGGAGTTCCATACTGATATTGTATGAGGAAAGAAGGAAAATGTATAATAGCCTTCCGTGGCAGTTGAGTTGGTAAGCGTTATAGGAGAATGCGGCAGCACGAGTTACCCAAATCTACCCAAATCTTACCCAAATCTTCATTAAAAATAACATTTATGATTATATTATATACTTTTTCTACAATATATCATTAGTATATCACACAATAAGCACATTTTGACCGAAAAAAGAGCACATATTTTCGCGGGAAAGCGATTAATATACATGTAGCATTATTATAAAGAGAGACTACCGTGATCGAGACTCATTAATTATGTCTCAGACGATTAGTAATGTGTCCACAACGACAAGCATGCCCTGTTGTCACAACCAGGCGTCTCTGTGTTACGGAGATACATTTCAAAACTCACACACAAAGACATAATGGAGAAATAGAAAATTTTGCAACATTTACGGAGTACGAGACCCATTTGTGCTTACGATGAGAAATACTCACAGTATATGTGGCTGTGACTGGAGAAATGGGGTTCATGGTTTTTGCGACCAGTGTAGATCCAGATCAGCCTGTGCATCCGCATAGTCTGATCAGTGTGTGCAACATTCGTCATTCCATATATGAAACCCCAGTCATGCTTCGAGCAATATATGTTATTACCGGGCTACAGGAGGGTGTTATTTAATCAGAACCTACAGTGGTCACAATTTCGATAAGCCCCATTTATCAAGTCACAGCCACATACATTTATATTGCTTTTTTTTCTACATATATATATGTGTGTAGAAAGAAAGCAATATAAATGTTCTTAATATTCATCTACAATAACAATAACTAGAAATGTGGCCTGTCGGCACACGAATACCCCCACTTGCAGCCAAAGAAAACGTGGCATTTTTGATTATAAGCCATTTAGCCGAGCGTTAAGGTTTCAAACGCATCAAGTCTGTGACCTTGACCCTGGGCATAGTGTGATAATCCATGCATCGGTGTAGAAGATATAGAGCGGAAGGGAATTTCAATAGGTTTGGCCTTTGACCTTCAACTGTGACCTTGACCTTGGACGTAGGTACGTGGTTATTGATCGCGACACACCTTCTCATCATGAGAAACATTTGTGCCAAGCCATTTGATAATCCATGCATGGGTGTAGAAGATATAGAGCGGAAGGGAATTTCCAACAGACCGACCGACCGACAAGCTGACTCCTATATACTCCCTCAAACTTTGTTTGTGGGGGTATAATAAACATATTAAGAACATTGATGAAAATGAAGTTAAATATGCACGCAATATATTTTAAATTTGTGTATGGTTTGTATATCTTGTCAAATAGCTTGAATGTTTTTCACACCTCTATATGTAGACAAAGCCCAATATTATATTGTATTGACCAGAACACAATGTATTTTAGTGGGGTATAGCTGGTTATATAGAGTTGATTATGTACAATATGGGAAACTGTGTAGATCCTGATTAGATTGTGAATGCATATTTACCCTACAGGTATAGCCTCAACAAGTGGTTATGCACAAAATGGGGAACCTGGTAGACCCTGATCAGACTGCGATTGCAAATTTCCCCTAGAAGGTATAGCCTCAACAAGTGATTGTAATAAGATGGCTACACGTCCTGGCGGGCGACACGTGGCTTGCTTGTATACGGTATACAGTATGTACAAGATGGAAAACAGTGTAGACCCTGATCAGACTGTGATTGCAAATTTCCCTTAAGGTATAGCCTCAACAAGTGACTATACATGTACAAGATGGCTACACGTCCTGGCGGACGACAACGGCTCGTATACGGTCGACACCTTCACACTGTCTCCTTGGATGTCAACATTAGAGAGGTTCTAGTTTTTTTATTTGAATTTCAATTAAAAATCATCATTCCCATTTAGCATGTTTAGCCATTATAAAGTGGATCTCTTCCTTGGCTTCATAGTATAAGTTAATCGCGGTACTCTCCCTTTATTTCATATACAAACATTTCCATTTTGCATAAAACAATTAAAATGGGCCCTGGTATGAGCACATTAATGACATATATTATGTAAGTACAGTCCAAACATCGTTATTATTATGTGTATAGCTTTATTTATTAACACATATAGTAATTATCACAGGCAATGTTGAATATCCCCCACCCACTTGAATTAATGTTGTATAACTATCTATACAGATTGAATACAATGGAATTATTTTAGTAGCCCTGTGGTAATTATGTGGAGATTTGGGTATATTTGGGTAAATCGTGCCACACATAACCCGTGAGAATGTCCCATTTCTTGGCCAATAGAAGGCATTTCGCTTCATGACAATTACCAGAGAACGTCAAAAGGACGTTGGCTCGAGTAATGAATCAAATGGCGTGCATAGTTGATGGTTTTTCGTCGACACTTACACGATATATAGGAATCACACTAAAATTATAATATTTCGTAAGCCAAAAAAGTTGTTGTTGTTGTTGTCGTTGAGCTTCCCGCGCTGATTTTTCGCGGCACCGTATTAAAATACGTTGTACAATATCATGTAGTTGTGGTCTTAAAAGTATTAAAAACGTATTAAGAATATATTTAAAGTTTGTAAGATATTGTGTACGTAATTCTAAACAACTGTACATATATACACACATTTGCACTGGCTATGAGTTTTATCACAACTTTTTACATTGTTGTTGTATGTCTGTAATTCAGGCGCTTATTTTTCGCCTCAATCTGTCGACAGCCACAAAGACAATTTCTCAAATTTTGGCGATTTTGGACCGATTTTTGGTGGTATAATTTTTCCTCGTTTTTGCTCCATTTTTTTACGCTCGTTTTCGACCACATGTTGTATATATATAGCTGGTAGCGTCGCCGCCACTCGTAGACCCTGCCACGACCATTTGTGGACTGAAAATTCACCATGTATATACCCCCCTTATCGATTCCACGTTTTCCCCCCATTTTTCGGCTGTTTTTCCTGCTCTCGTATACCATATTTCTCATATTTTGGCGATTTTTGACCGATTTTTGGTGGTATCATTTTCCCTCGTTTTTGCTCCATTTTTTACGCTCGTTTTCGACCACATGTTGTATAGCTGGTAGCGTCGCCGCCACTCGTAGACCCTGCCACGACCATTTGCGGACTGAAAATTCACCATGTACCCCCCTTATCGATTCCACGTTTTTCCCCATATTTTGGCTGTTTTTCCTGCTCTCGTATACCATATTTCTCATATTTTGGCGATTTTTTACCGATTTTTGGTGGTATCATTTTCCCTCGTTTTTGCTCCATTTTTTACGCTCGTTTTCGACCACATGTTGTATAGCTGGTAGCATCGCCGCCACTCGTAGACCCTGCCACGACCATTTGCGGACTGAAAATTCACCATGTACCCCCCTTATCGATTCCACGTTTTTCCCCATATTTCGGCTGTTTTTCCTGCTCTCGTATACAATATTTCTCATATTTTGGCGATTTTTGACCGGCCCAATTGTGTGCCAATTGTGGATACTAGGTTGGTTGGGATATCCACTATTGAAACCAACACATCGTCTTTTGTACTACGAGTGCAATTGTGGATATCGTGTCCCAATTGTGGATACTCGCGTCCCAATTGTGGATTTCTCGCGCCCAAAAATGGATAAAAATACGACATTGTCGCAATTGCCTAGAAAAAATTACAACTTTTGACCGTCCCAATTGTGTATACTAGTGTACCAATTGTGGATACTAGGTTGGGTTGGGATATACATATTGGGACAAAAACATCGTCTTTTGTACTACGAGTGCAATTGTGGCTTTCGTGTCCTAATTGTGGATACTCGCGTCCCAATTGTGGATTTGTTACGCGCAAAAATGGATAAAAATACGACATTGTCGCAATCTTTTTAGAAAAAATGCAATGTTTGCCCGTCCCAATTGTGTATACTAGTGTACTAATTGTGGATACACGAACTGGGTAGGTGGCAGTACGATTGTGGATGTTTTCGTCCCAATTGTGTATAATAGGGTGGGTAGGTGGTTCTACGAATGTGTGGATGTTTTCCTCTGAATTGTGGATACATACGACAGAAAAAAACAACAACACGACAGAAAAAAAAATCTCATTGTCATAATAATACCACATTCTCATGTTTTTGGCGATTTTTTGTGAATTTTCAGGAATTAAAAAACACTAACATTGTTATGTACGTATAGAGTGTGATATTCCGCTTATTTTCAAAGACAAATACGGATGTATTTCAATCAGTTAGAGTAGTGAAGAACTCTTTCAAAGTGTGTCCAAAATGGATTAACTGTTGACAAGGAATATTGGCCAAGGCAGTATGTAGTATGTTATGATGAATGGTATGGGTATGCTTATTGCAAACATGCATGGCTTTCTCCCACATTAAGCATCCCGCATATGTCTGCACATGTGACAATAATTTAAATTAACCCTTGGTCGTGAGCTACATTGGAAAATAAGTACAATACATGGTAACGATATGTAATTCATGCAGTCACTGGTGTAATCAGTTCTACATTAACCAATACATGTCCTGTATTCATTCTTCTAATTAAACGTCATTGAAATTAATACACCAACAACCTAATCATATACAGTGTCACCATGACTGTCGATCAGTTTCAAGATGATCATCAACATGGTCGAACTTGCAATTAGGAGATGTGATATTTACGGATATCATGTATATGTACATTTTTAATGCAGCTTAAATTTCTAAAAATAGTTGATGACACCCTTAGCCTGAGGAGGTCCTGCATCCTGCGATGACTCCAACCTCTGCTAGCCCATGACATATGCTCGAATACATGTCTTTGGTTGCTATATTAATGGAATATAATTGTCCACCAGCGGTGTAATAAAGTTGAAAGACAACCATAAGAATTGTTATGCGGATTCAATGCCAGATAGGGGTATATGGAGGTAAAGACGTGTATATTAGCTACGTGTGGTATGTATGTGCTAAACAGGTACAATGTAAATATAATTCCGCATTCGGTAAATAAATATACACATGGTACATGACTATAGAGTTGTTTGATCATTAGAATGACATTACATGTTGTCAAATAGAGAAATATATATTCTGACGACACCAAAGAGCCAGCAAAATGCACAAATATGGTACAATGCGGCAGAAAACGCCTTCCACAAACCTGATCCTTACAGTCTGCGTAAATAGTTAGAATGCAATGTAGACAATAGTTCAATTGCATAGTAAAATCCAAAAATTAATGTTTCTCGATAGAGGCTATGTGATATTGTTTAGATGAACATTTTGATAGATTGAATAATATGTTATGGATATACGTTATACTTCATGGGGATTTAAACGTATATTGATGGTCGTATGAGTGTGTGTGGCTACACGTGTTAGATATGCATGTTGGACTCGATTGATACCCGAAATGGCTATTTCAGACTACATACATACTAATATTGGCTTGTATATATAGTTATATAATTATACACATGAGCTTGGGGGACGTATACATCTTTTCATAAATCATACATACGTTTAGCCAAATTTGTCAAATATTCATTTCGGCACAGTATGAAATGCAAATACTACATTTAAGCGATGTACTTCTATATACATGTATGAAATCTATAATAATGCTGTTATCCGAATGTTATACAGGTACATGCCAATCGGAACTATTACAAGTTGATTATAAACCTACATCCTTTTTGGTTTCTGGTAATTTGGCACAACAGGTGTAGAATAACACGTGAAATGATATATCAACCTTTCAGGTTATCAAATGCCACTATTATGAAATCATGGTTAACTATTTACTTACAACGCCTCACCTACACAATACAATATCGTCATGAGTGCCTCTCAAATAAGACTAATATGGAGCAATATACCTGCATGTATTAGGCAATGGCCATGATGCATGCACTGGTGTGTACTTACACTGGTAATGGATGACGGTCATACACATTGGAACACACATGTTCTCGTATGATACTTAGTGTATTTCAGTAGTTATACAAGTTATACATTTTTACTATAATCATGATAATCATGACTTTATAAGTACAGGTGGCAACTACACATTTGAATCCTGTTCCTGCTGAAGACTCGGAATGGGTTGAGGGAATATTATTGGAATGGCACGATACATAGTGTGTACATTATGTGGAACCGGGATATATCTCAATTTCATCGGTTCTACTACATAATTTTATTTTTATGTCACACAAACTCATTTACTTGCTGGCTGTCATCTTGAAAGTGTATATCAATATGTTTGTCCTGTTTTACTCCAGCTTAGCTTGCTCGTATTATTTACAGCTATCTTAATGTTCTGTATTTTAGTATTTACTGTGTAATACATGGAGTAATATTTGCTACAAATCATCCATTGAGCGTGGTAGAAAAGGTATATTTTCTATATCCAATTTGCAAATTAGTACCTACGACCTATACTATTGACAGTGATAATTATATTTATTTATTTATTTTACTTAATGCTGTTTAAAGGCCTGTCAACAGCTGAGAGTAATACGTATATGTATCAGAGACGTTACGTTAATGTTGCAATACACAACATAGTAAACATGGTAATTGTCATGGTTGCATAAATATGAAATGTACATATAGAGAGACGAACAGACATTCATTCTGTATCTGAACTGTATGTGGATAACTAATATGTGGCTGTGACTGGAGAAATGGGGCTTATGGGATTTGCGACCAGTGTGAATCCTGATCATATACCACACTCATGTACCCTGATAACGATATAGTATGCTTGTTAGAAGCATGATGGGTGTTTCACTGATGGAATGGCGAACAGTGCAGATCCTGATCAGACTGTGCAGATACACAGGTTGATCTGGATCTACACTGGTCACAAAACCCATAAACCACATATACAGGTGTTTGTAGCTACATGTTCATATGAACCTTTAATAAGTATCTGACAGCGTATAAAGTAATACATGTAAAATGGTCATAGTCAATTCAGTGGGTGGGGAATACATAGTTAAAACTACATTGTTTTAGCATTGCATCATCTGCTGTAGACATTATGTAATCAGAATATGGGCATTCACTACATATTACACACATTACCACTGATACAATTAATAGACAAAGAGAGAGATTTGCATAATGAGACATATAGAGTATTTGTTACCATTACTAAGTAAATGCGAAACGGATGGACAGACGGACGAACACTCGAACACACTGTATCTGAAGTGTGCACGGATATATATCAGTAGTGCCTAAGTAGTTGCATATGCATTTAAACAATTTATAAGTAAGTGACAGTGCATAACATAAATGAAATTCATTACATGTAAAATTCCCATTGTAAAATGTGTGGGTGGGGAATGGTGAAAAATACTTTGTTTTTAACATTGTATCATAGACTGCAGACATCAGATAATCGACATATATGCAATTAACATGTCCAATGAACACTACTAGGTACCATTGACAGGAAGAAAATACAAAAGTAGCATACTTTTATGGAGTTTTTAAGGTATATGTTTTGCCATTGAAATTCAGTGGGTGGGTTAACAAAACGTGCAAAATTCTTCAAGTTCATACGAATTAGCAGATATTATTTATTTGAACATTATTCCATTGTATAGTTATCATGGTTATGAACACATCAGAAAACATACAAAACTGCCATGTCAGTTGTTTCTAATGATAAAATAGAGTCGATTTTCAATGAAAAATATGATTTTTCACAACTGCGAAAAGTCTGAGGGTGGTATACTTCAAAATGGTGCCAAACATTCATCCAGCGGTTTACAGAGCGCAGATATACGGCATAGCACTCGTAATTGAATGTAGTTTAAGATAAGAAAAAATATGTCTGCAAAAATCCCACAGGGGGGTGGGGGGGGTTCATTTCTGGCTGACGGCCTAAATACAAGTGAGCATATCGCTTATGAAAATATCGATGATCATCGATCACACGCTAATCACGGCTATTTATCTCTCTAGTACAGCGACGAGTATATACAGTACTACACAAATTCCGCGACAGTTTGATTAATGGGGTCACGGTGCTGGACATTTAATCCATCTATCGCACGACTCTGATATCTTTTCCAGCGGTATTACATATATGCAATATGATACAAGAAACATTCATGCACGATGTGTGGGACTTTGTATATGCGTTCTTCTTCTTCTTTATCCGTCCACTCAGTATTGAGTAACCTCGTTGTCGAGTATAACAGCTCCTCCACCACAATGTATTTTCCAATCACCAATATGATATTTACAAAACACTTTTCTCTGAAATTATTTAATTTTGTCAACGTTGTGTGCCGCGTCGACCGCACTTTCTGTTTACGATCTTTGATAGATATTTTTGCTCACTATTAAGAGTGTTCAGATAAGTGTTTACCTGTTAAAAGGTTCCAGAACAAGACACACCCAGGCGGATCAAATTACATGTAGGTATATATAGGCTGTATAGCTATACCAATTTAGACTAGACCACAGTCAGTATTTTGAAGACTTGCACATAAAAATAGGGGTGCCTTGAGACGCCATCTACTCCCAGCTAACAATTTTCGGTTGTAGGAATGTTGTTACAACGTTTTATGAAAGTTGCAGTTACGTTGCCATGAAGCCGTTGGTACAACGTACTCCAGGAAAGTTTTCCTGTCGTAGATTTCACGTAGTGATTTTACGTTTTATGACGACATTCACAAGACGTTTTCACAATGACGTTGGTACAACGTACTTCAGGAAAGTTTTCCTGTCGTAGATTTCACGTAGTGATTTTACGTTTTATAACGACATTACAAGCGTTTTCACAATGAGTTGGTAGAACGTAACAGGAGTTTTTCCTGTCGTAATTTCACGTAGTGATTTTACGTGACGACATTCACAAGAGTTTTCAATGACGTTGGTATAACGTACTCCAGGAAAGTTTTCCTGTCGTAGATTTCACGTAGTGATTTTACGTTTTATGACGACATTCACAAGACGTTTTCACAATGACGTTGGTACAACGTACTTCACAAGACGTTTTTCTTTTCACAATGTACGTTGGTAGAACGTACTTCAGGAAAGTTTTCCTGTCGTAGATTTCACGTGGTGATTTTACGTTTTATGACGACATTCACAAGACGTTTTCACAATGACGTTGGTACAACGTACTTCAGGAAAGTTTTCCTGTCGTAGATTTCACGTAGTAATTTTACGTTTTATGACGACATTCACAAGACGTTTTCATAATGACGTTGGTACAACGTACTTCGTAGATTTCACGTAGGGATTTTACGTTTCATGACGACATTCACAAGACGTTTTCACAATGACGTCGGTACAACGTACTTCAGGAAAGTTTTCCTGTTGTAGATTTCACGTAGTGATTTTACGTTTTATGACGACATTCACAAGACGTTTTCACAATGACGTTGGTACAACGTACTTCAGGAAAGTTTTCCTGTCGTATATTTCACGTAGTGCGGATTTTATGTTTTATGACGACATTCACAAGACGTTTTAGTAATGACGTTGGAACACCGTACTTCAGGAAAAATTTCCTGTCGTAGATTTCACGTGGTGATTTTACGTTTTATGACGACATTGACAAAGCGTTTTCACCAGGACGTTGGTACAACGTACTTCAGGAAAGTTTTCCTGTCGTAGATTTCACGTAGTGATTTTACGTTTTATGACGACATTCACAAGACGTTTTCACCATGACGTTGGTACAATGTACTTCAGGAAAGGTTTCCTGTCGTAGATTTCACGTAGTGATTTTACGTTTTATGTCGTAGATTTCACGTAGTGATTTTACGTTTTATGACGACATTCACAAGACGTTTTCACCATGACGTTGGTACAATGTACTTCAGGAAAGTTTTCCTGTCGTAGATTTCACGTAGTGATTTTACGTTTTATGACGACATTCACAAGACGTTATAGTAATGACGTTGGCACAACGTACTTCGGCAAAGTTTTCCTGTCGTAGATTTCACGTAGTGATTTTACCTTTTTTGACAACATTCACAAGACGTTGTCATAATGACGTTGTAACAACGTACTTCAGGAAAGTTTTTCTGTCGTAGATTTCACGTAGTGATTTTACGTTTGATGACGACATTCACAATACGTTTTTCATAATGACGTTGGTACAACGTACTTCAGGAAAGTTTTCCTGTCGTATATTGCACGTAGTCATTTTACGTTTTATGACGACATTCACAAGACTTTTTCATAATGACGTTGGTACAACGTACTTCAGGAAAGTTTTTCTGTCGTATATTACACGTAGTGGTTTTACGTTTTATGACGACATTCACATGACGTTGTCATAATGACGTTGGTACAACGTACTTCAGGGAAGTTTTCCTATCGTAGATTTCACGTAGTGATTTTACGATTGATGACGACATTCACAAGACGTTTTCACAATGACGTTGGTACAACGTACTTCATGAAAGTGTTCCTGTCGTATATTTCACGTAGTGGTTTTACGTTTTATGACGACATTCACATGACGTTGTCATAATGACGTTGGTACAACGTACTTCATGAAAGTTTTTTTCCTGTGGTAGATTTCACGTTGTGAATTTACGTTTTATGACGACATTCACAAGACGTTTTCATAATTACGTTGGCACAACGTACTCCATGAAAGTGTTCCTGTCGTAGATTTCACGTAGTGATTTTACGTTTTATGACGACATTCACAAGACGTTTTCATCATGACGTTGTAACAACGTACTGCAGGAAAGTTTTCCTGTCGTAGATTTCACGTAGTAATTATACGTTTTATGACGACAACTTCCACATTACGTTTTCATAATGATGTTGGTACAACGTACTTCATGAAAGTTTTCCTGTCGTAGAGTTCACGTAGTTATTTTACGTTTTAAGACAACATACCCAAAACATTGGCATATCGACGTTGGAACAACGTAATTTGGAACGAGTTCCTGTCGTTGATTTCACGTAGTGATTGTACGTTTTAATACAACATTCACAAGACGTTGGCATACTGATGTTGGTACAACATAAATTGGTAAAGTTTTCCTCACGTAGATTTCACTTAGGGATTTTACGTTTTATGACAACATTCAGTAAACGTTGGCATAATGACATTGATACAACGTAGGGAATTTACGTTGTGCAACAACATTCCTGAAGCGTTGGCATAATACATGTAACGTTGGTACAACATATTTTAAGAAAGTTTTCCTGTAGTAGATTTCACGTAGTGATTTTACGTTGTATCATTGTCATAATTTTAACGTTGGTGCAGCGTTATCCAGAAACGTGTTCTTGGCTACATTTGACGTAGTGATGTTACATTGTATGAAAACATTCATTGACATAAAATTTCACGTAGTGATTTTTATGTCACATATGTTCAAAGTTTCCTTGAAGTACAGATCACAACTTAAAATCGCACACTGCATGTCAAGAACATGTTCCTAAACAACATCATTACGACCACGTTTTCATACAATGTAAAATAGTGCTACATGAACTCTACAACGAGAGAACGTTGCTGGAATGTAAAAACATTAACTTAGCCACATTTGGTGATTTGTTTTATTTAAATCGGCATGACACAACTGTGGAAGCGTCCTTGTGCCAATGAAGTATTGTATCTCCTAATTGGATAGCAACTCATAATTAGGACCTATTATCTCATAATTAGGACTTAGTATCTCCTAATTATGAGTTAGTATCTCCTAATTATGACTTACGACCTCCTAATTAGGACATTACTATCTCGGTTGAACAGAAATACAGTTACAACAAAATATTGATTGTGACAATCTTGTCAACAGCTATTGTCAGTTTAGGTCGGGTTAACCGGGTTGAATCCCATGAAGTGATGGAACGTTAGGCAGAGCTGGCAGAAGTTGTCTACGTAGTGCCGTAGTCTTGTCCTTCTTTGGTTCTTGGTTAATCTCGCACATTTCATCGTCTCGTGTAAAATACAGACATGTACAGCCAAATGAAACACCATCTATGTTCTGGTCTACCAATACCAGCCAATATGTTACGGCTAATACATAACATAAAATAAGAGTGCCGTAGGTCATAATATACGCTCGTCGAGGCATAGCCAGTAAACGAGGGGAGATAACACGCTGGAAAAAAATAAGAAACTCAATAGGGTTCTTTTTCTTGCCATAATAAACAAGTATAAATTGTGATCACGAGGAAAAAGATACAGACGCGAAAATGAAAAATAGCCATTAAAAGCGCGGAAATAGCTCATTATTTTGTTTGGAAAATCGATCAATTCCCTCTTGCATATGTATACCGAAGCATAACTTGCGTTATTGCATGGAAAATGACATAGAAGGCGAACGTAAAAAATAGTTTTGAAATGAGATTTTTCGTATTGCCGTGATAAACATGTATGCTGAATTTGGTGGTTCAGATGTGTCAATTAAAAAACTGTCCACCAAGGGGAGATAAGTCATCTGCAACTTTTAAAAATCAATATGGGTCTTTGTCTTGCCGTGATAAACATACATGCCTAAGTTGGTCACGGTCCGTCGAGTAGCACTCTAGTTATTTCGTGGACAATCTGTGTCCATGGCCCGCCGGCCCGCCCGTACATGGTGAATACAAATACGTCCTCTATGTTTGTTTCGAACGGGCGTACACACAGATAGTACATGTATTGCATTAATAATATAATTCCATTATTTATTATACAATGTATTTGCAACTCAACTTTGAATTGATTTTATGTCTATAGCAAAACATAAAATACAAATGTACATGTGGGAATATTGTATTTTTGGCTCGTTGTGCATTTCGATACTGTTACATGTACGGGATTATTTTGTCCCGAAAATACTACATTTGGCCGAGAAAAAATATGTATTTGCAGAACAGACGCAACACATTAAAACAGAATTGACAATGATATTGAGTGCTGAAGATCCAATCGGACAAAGGGTTAAATTGTATTTGCAAAACAAAAGAAATAAATGCAAATGATAAAAACGTGAAAGTCCTCAGTGACCTTGACCTTGGGGAATCAAATATGAACACCCAGGGTAGTGAACCATCACTGCCAGACAGGCATGGATGAAGTTTGGTCGTCCTGAGCCCAGAGAAAGCGGGAACTTTAAAGAATGTATAAACATATTGGCGAATAGGTGAATACGTCTACCCCACGCATGTGTGGGCGACACAAAAATCCCGTTTAAAAACTATGCAACTATTATATTACGGAGCGCCATGCAGGACAGGTTAATTATGTCTACAAAACCAATTTTGTCCAGACAAAATTGAGTTTTGTAACACTAAAAATCACAAAATTCAATTCTGTGTCACAAAATTCAATTCTGTGTCACAAAATTCAATTCTGTCAATTCTGTGTCACAAAATTCAATTCTGCATACTTTTCGTATACAAAATTCATTTTTGTTATAAAGGATTCAATTTTGTAAGACAGAATTGAGTTTTGTGAAGAAAATTCAGTTTTGTGGGACAGAATTCATTTTTGTCCACAAAAATTAGTTTGCGTAGGATAGTCTATGTCATCTCTACGTTGATTGGTTGAGATCGGTCTTAGTCCATTTTACTAGATGGTGGAGTACACTTGCAGGTTTAAATATTTCAATGCGAAAATATAACCCAATATATCAATATTATACTTCTTTATGGACAGTTATTTTGGGGTTATATTATGATTACAAATGAGTGGTCACACCATATAAGCATATATACTTTGAAGGAGAAATAAGAAAAATATTCAGAATTTTCCCTCAATTATGTAAACAGGGTCAAACATAAAGTAGCCGGGACATAGCTAGACCTGAGAGCATGCCCATATATAGAGAATACCAGGCTAGTGTATTTTGATATCAAGTTTATCAGGCAAGGCTAGGAAACGCGTAGGAATTCCGAGGCTTGCCGAGGAATTCCTACCGTTTCCGAGCCGAGCCTGATAAACTTGATATTAAAATACACTAGTCTGGTATTCTATTTATCAGGTAACGTTTTATGCTCGAAAATGACATTAGATGACGTCGTATTCTAACAGTAGATCTAACCTTGTGAAACAAATGGTATTGTATCTGTGTCTACTAGTTGCGAAGTTACGTGTTCGCAACTATGTGTCTACATGCATTATTTACAGTATACACCATCTTAGTATCCATGGTATCTACACAAATACTACAAATGGTTTCCACAAATGGCCCAATACACACATTCTGTTTATAAACACAGACAGCAGTCAGAACACAGGTCACAGCGCGTGTATTATTGATTTAACTGGGGCAGATGTACCTTGCGATACACAATAAATGAGGTATGTACTCGCGGGAGATCTACATGTACATGAATTATGTGTACAATTATAACGCAAATGAGTTTAAATACGAATGGGTTTGTCAACGTTTGACTGTTTGGAGATAGTTGAAGCAAAATGGCAGAATGAGAAATGAATCATCGGCAGAATGAGAAATGAATCATCGACATTGAATGTGTAGATCGGCGACCGTGACCCATTTCTCCAGTGCAGTTTCTGACCAATGGTAGTCCTTCTTACATGCGTGTGCAGAACTGGATTTTGTGACACAGAATTGAATTTTGTTACACAGAATTGACAGAATTGAATTTTGTGACACAGAATTGAATTTTGTGGCACAAAAGTTAATTTTGTGACACAGAATTGAGTTTTGTGGCACAAAGGTGAATTTTGTGACACAGAATTGAATTTTGTTACACAGAATTGAATTTTGTTGGCACAAGAAGTGCAAAATTTTGAATGACACAGAATTGAGTTTTGTGGCACAAAAGTGAATTTTGTGACACAGAATTGAATTTTGTGACACAAAATAATTGAGTTTTGTGGCACAAACGTGAATTTTGTGAAACAGAATTGAATTTTGTTACACAGAATTGAATTTTGTGGCACAAAAGTGAATTTTGTGACACAGAATTGAGTTTTGTGGCACAAAAGTGACTTTTGTGAGTGACTTTTGTGACACAGAATTGAATTTTGTGACACAAAAGAATTGAGTTTTGTGGCACAAAAGTGAATTTTGTGACACAGAATTGAATTTTGTGGCACGAAAATGAATTTTGTGGCACAAAATTGAGCCATGTCCCACTTGGCGCCCCGTATATATTGTGATAGTGGAGGAACTGTAATAGTACTATGGTGGCTCGTTAGGGACATTTCGTCTCTTCGTGGTGACGGAACGAAGATTAGCGAATAGAAGAAACGAGGTTTACTAATTAAACTTCGTCTTTTCGGCAAGCTAATGATCGTCTCTTCGCCCCGAAGGGACGAAAATTATCGCCCTATAAGGTCGATTAAATTTGCGTCGCGTAAATTTGCGCCTCTCGAATTAACACCCCTTAATCTTCGTTTCATCGTTTCGTCGCGACGCTGTTTAACGCCTACAAGACGCGAATTATCGTTCCTTCGTCACGAAGGAACTAGTCAAGAGACGAAATTTAGTGTCCTTAATCTTCGTTTCCTCGTTTCTTCGCCACGAGCAAACGATAACTTTCGTCCCAAACGATAATTATCGTCTCTTCGTCCCTTCACCCCCGACAGGAGAAGAGACGAATATTAGCGCGTTCCGGTCGCACGTGCGCAGATCTGTACTAACAAGCAGACTGCCATTTTATAATTAATTAATAATATATCCGTGTTGTTTCTCTGGGTTTTTTATGTATGACGTTTTAAATATGTACTGTGTATGTAAGATTATACGAATTGAAATTTGGCTATCAAAGTGCATGTGGATTAAATTAATTCTATAGTTTCTACTTTCGGGTTTACCATGTTTACAAAAATTAAATCTGAAAATCAAAAGTAGCAATTAATATAATTAATTTAATGCACAAGTAATTTGATATCCAATCTGATTCTATTATTCTTACTTATACAGTACATATATAAAACGGTAGACATAAAAAAGAGAGACAAAACATTGATATATTATTAATTATTCATACAATGCCAGTCTTAATTGTTAGTACGCATCTGCGCATGTGTGACCGGAACGCGCTAATCTTCGTCTCTGTTATCGTTCATTCGCGCGAAAAGACGAGGATTAAGAAGCGATAATTATGATTTCTTCGCGGTTTCGTTCCTTCGCCACGAAGGAACGAAACCGCGAAGAAACGATAACTAGCGTCATGTAGGCGTAAAACAATGAGACAATGCGACGAAACGAAGAAACGAAGGTTAAGGCGCTTATATTTGCCAGGCGTAAATTTGCAAATTATCGATCTGATAGGGCGATAATTAAAATCCCTTTAGGGCGAAAAGACGATAAATAGCGTGGCGAAAAGACGAAGTTTATTTATTAAACTTCGTTTCTTCGTTTCTTCTCCACGTTAATCTATGTTCCGGCGTCACGAAGAAACGAAATGTCCCTAACGAGCCACCATATAGTACAGTGGAACCCCTCTAAACCGAACACCCTCCGAATGTGTCTTATTTAGTTGGGTTTCAATGTAATGTATGTCATTGTCCTGTCTGTTCATAACAGAAAATGACAAGATGTGACCATCGAGTGTTTAATTACAATGGTATCTCTCTAAACCCCACTGTATTTCCATTTTGCTATCACGGTTGTACTATTGCCAATGCCACTATTGATATATAGGTGCATAGCACATACCTTCATTGGCCGAATCTTCCATTATGAGTCTAACAGGTGTCCTATATGAATTTCCATCAGACTCCAAATTTGATGCGTCTCCCGCCATCCTTGCCTTCTGCGTTGCATTAATCCAGTTATCTAAAATGAAATTTAGTTGTAAGTTAAAAAGTTGTACAAAGTCATGAACAAAACAAAATTATATAATAACTTCTTTTTTTTTCGAATGTATTAGAATGTCACATATATTTAATGTAATAAATAGTATTTCAGTGGAGCCTCTCTCAATTGGACATCCAGGAATAAGTGATTTCAATGTAATTTTATGTACACTTTATCTACATATATAATGATGCTGTTTCAAGATTGATAATTAACTAATAAACTTATTTGTACATAAATGGTATGGTCGGTTGCCATTAGTTACAAGCCTAGCTCTGATATATGACTATGACTAGACTTGGCTTATTAAATGTTGCCCAGTCTAGCACCTGATCAAATCGAATAGCAGTATTATGTCAATCGAATCACAACCCATGTGCCACTACTGCCTGTGTATAATGTGTCATTGAGTGATTATGGGGATATATAGCAGCGGTACATTCCAACAACTTTTTACTAAATTACATTAAAGTGCGTTTTTGGCGGACGATTGAATAACTACTTGAAATATATATTTTCTTTTGTGCATATTAACATATTAAAACAACATATTGGACGTAAAAAGTCGATGCTTTGTTTTGCATAATTAACATGGAACATGTTGTAGAAAAGTACATACCTTTAATTTGCACAATATGTCGGCCTTCTCAAATAGTCAGGCATTCACTCTGACTTATAAATCCAATGACAATGCATGCTGAAATACCGCCCTGAACATTAATTGTGCCACAGGTTTCAAGGGCAATTTTGATTGGCCATCGACAGAGCGTGGTATAATAAATTAGTATGTGACAGCTCAAGGGAAAAGGGACGAGTTGAGTGATGGGAGTTTAT
This sequence comes from Conchocele bisecta, assembly GCA_029237695.1. Taxonomy (NCBI): domain Eukaryota; kingdom Metazoa; phylum Mollusca; class Bivalvia; order Lucinida; family Thyasiridae; genus Conchocele; species Conchocele bisecta. The sequence continues at coordinate 120,974,657 of CM055265.1, read as the reverse complement.
TGTTGGCAACGTAAAAATTCTAGCATGTACAATGGAACCCTACTAAACCGGAAACTCGGGAAATATAGATGTTTACCTTAGATGTGTCGCTGTTATGTATCTCTGATTACACATGAATGTTCATGATTGCAAAACACTATCAATGAAGTATCATGAAGTGCTCACATGTCTGATTTACAGTGGAACATCTCCAAACCGGACACCTTGGGGGAAAACAAGGGTGTCCGGTTTGGAGAGGTCCGCTGTAGTTTACAACGTAATGATTTGGCAAGATTATTTACGCCAGGACGTAACGTCATTAAAACCTGTTTTGTTTTTTTAACATACGAACAGTCTTCAATTTGATTTATTATTCGCTCGCCTTGCATCCACTTTCTGTGATAAACTGAAAATAAAACAACCAACAATTAGATAGCACACAACTCTCAAGAGATGGGAATCAGACACGGCAGCCAAATAATTCCGAGGATGACGATAATAAATGACCATATATCGGCCCATAATGCCGTTACTGCTCTCTCTCCCGATAATTAGGCACACATTGAAGTCAGATACTTGGGAATTAGACAGTATTTTCTTTCAGCATTTGTTTAATTCCAAATGTATTGCCCTGAAGACACATGACCGTATCTCTATGCTGGGTGTGTTAATCTGGTCGTACCAGCCATATTGCAAGATAAATGACTGGGTATCAATTTCTGTTCCGGACCGCACTTTCAGACAAAACAAAAGACGTACACTGTACGTTTTAGATAGGTTGTGTAACAACTATAGCTACTATGTAGGCGGAGCCTAATTTCGAGTTGTAGCTGTGAATTCGGATCCATGGACGATGCAGGTGGCTGACATTGGTCATGTGAGAGCCGTTATATAATCACTGCTGACTGATAGCAAATAAACCGCAAAATAATTAGTTGTTGGCAGATCTGGCTGACTGTGGCGGTTCATGGAGTAAACACATTACATTTCCACTGTATAAACCCCCGGGCGCGAAGGGTTGTCGGTAACTTCCGAGAGCACGAAACATTTGTTGTGCCAATATGTTTAGACATAGATACTGTATACATCTGTGCATGATATACTTTTCACAATTCGCATAAAAAAGATGACCGCCAGTGAAAAAGACATCAGCTACCGTAATATTACATTATGGAACCAATAGTAGGCGCATCTCAATATATTTAACTCGTTCACCCCTAAGTAACTACTGGGAAGATGCATCCCTGGTAACTGGAATGGAATTTGATATGTTAATTTTGCAACCAATCTAACCGTCACACAATGATTTTCAGACTTGTCCATTATGAAAAAGGGGTGTTTTTGTTTTAAAAAATGGGAATATTACTAGCAAAAAGTGCGGATCCCGAGGAGACATCTCGTCACGAGCTGGCTCATATTGATCTACACTATTTGCCAATACCACTATACAGGCATGTGGTGTTGAAAGGGTTAATTAATAGCTGAACGGAACAGAACAGAACATACGTTTATTTAAAGTCAGGTTACAAGGTAACAACATGACTGAATTTGGTAATCTATGTAGGTGGGTAAACATGGTTGGCAATGTAACGTATTTGTGTCAGATATAACTTTGAAGGGGGGGGGGGGGGGGGGGGGCAACGTAACGTATTTAGCCAGTTATTAGCCAGCTATTTTGACAACGTTTATATCAAATGCTATATGACAACGTGAATATTATGTTATGAGAACTGTCACATATTTGGTTGCAGCGACGTTATTGTAGCAACGTTATTTTGACAACGTTTATATCATGTTGTCACGCAATGCTATATGTCAACGTGAATAGTATATTATGTAATATTGAATTCAAGGACCCACCTCGCTACTTGTGAATAAGAAAGCAGAGTCGCCAATAACTTCCTTTAACGCACGGTGGATTTGTTTCGTATTTTTGTGGCAATTATCTGATACGTTTCAAATTTAAAGGTACATCCCAACCAAGTAGGCACAACATGTTCTTTATAGGAATTAAATAAGTTTATAATAGTGTCACTACATTCCACAAGTTCTAAAAATTACATATGTCCGCTATACAGATATAATCATTTAGTCATATTATTTGTACTGATGATAGTCACTCGCGGTGTTATCAGGCTATTTTCATATATAAATGAGGCATGATATTTTTTAATTATTTATACTAATTAAATGCGTCACCTTATTTTCGACAGATTAAAGTATGATCAATGCACATCCAAAAAATAAATACAGAGAATACATTGTAATGTCCGTTAACATTTTAAGGAAACACGGTTATCACCCCTGCTAGCAGTGTGGAAATTTACCTCTGATATAAAATGTATAATACTGCCAATCAAAACGTGGGGTAATGGTCAATGAATGTTTATTTTACCAGAAAATGTCATATCTACAGAATATACAAAACTACCTATCTCCCTATATCATATCCTGACATGTGGCCTACTGAGTGGGAATGTACATTTAATGTGGGTACGCTGTTCCTGTGAGCTGAACGCGGCCATCTTGACTTGGGAGACGTCACGTTACAAGGTGTCATCATGACGTCATGAACGTTTTCATTAGCTTTACGTCAGGTCTTACTCACAGGTGGAAGATTCGGACATAGGACCCAATAAATGGCTCATTTGAAAAATGTTACCCCATCCACCCATTTCCTTACAATATACAGTATAGCCTTTCAAGGTTGGCAAGAGCTTGGGACAATGCCATAGACAGGCTTAGTTTCGGGCTCGCTCAAACACCACACGTTTCAAATTGTATGCTGACTTACGACTCTGGAACATAATAAATGCCTTAGGTCCCCAAATATATTCACTTTAAACATCTGTGTTTAGTATATTGTTAGTTACAAACGTTTTAGCTACCAGAGTTACAGAAAAATATCTATTTCCGAAAGAATCCCACACACACATCGCCACCTGATTGGCTGCAGTATTGTAACGATCCAGTTTAGGATTTCCCGTGTCCTCATTATGTATTGATCATTCTGCGAATATAACAAAGGAAACCCGAAAGTAAAGCTCACGGAAGGTTATGTCGAATGACTAGTATACAGAAAATACACCACTTGTCAGCAGTAGTTTACACCACTCTCGTGCTTACGGTCGCAATGTCGCAATGACGTGTTCCGTCGGCCAATCAAATGCAGACACACCTCCTGAATCTCGAGACCGTCGCCTTCACAACGACCCGTCTCCAGAAATTAATTAGCACACATCTTCAATATGTACGAACCCGATTTTTCGATATGATGTAATCTGTGACGTATTTTTTACGTAGTAACAAACGGACGGATTTTGATGATATGTAGCTCATCAAATACGATGACATATGTATTTTATGGGTGCTCTGAAAGTTATGTACAATAACTTGTAACTTTCACAAAGAATCGAGTACCGTTTATTTCTTACATTCACGTGCTCTAGTTTTTATTTACATTTACGGTAACCGATTCTTCGTCAAAACGACAGAATTATAAGATTAAAGCAGCTAATACAATAAAGGGCAATGTGGACTGCATTTGCTGCGGTATATTTCATAAAAATATATCATTCCATTAGAAATATATTAAAGGAAATCTACTGTAAACACATCTAAAAAACATGACGTCACGCCGTTCGGAAACACGTACGTGATTCCACACCTTGCTCTCGGCCATGTTTTACGCTTGATTCGCTTTGTTTTTATAAAGTGTCGTGTGTGACATGCAAGAAAACGTTTCTTTAACCAGGTGAGCTGATTATCTTGAAACAATGCCCTCGTGATTGGGTCCTACCGCTAAACAAATTCAGTTTGCTACGCTCACTCATTTGTTTCGTGTAAGGACCAAATCACTCGTGCATCATGTCACGATAATTAGCTCGTCTGGTTAAATAAACGGTAGTTTCTACATTTAAAACTACAATTACGAGTGTCCAATTTGTAATGTTTCATTACTACATTAGCACAAGTAAAAGTTTACTGAGAATAAATCACACAGTCTGATCGAGTTATTTAATTATATTATACTTACATTATAGTCAATGTTTTTGTCATACTGTCCCTTTAAACAATAGTTAACAGAACCGTCGCCAGCGGTATCACACCAGCTTAGTGTCATCCGAATTATGGTGGGGGGGGGGGGGGGTTCTGATAGGGTGGGTGTGTCTTATTTTTTATTTTTTATTAAAAGTTGTTGTAAATAGTGTTAACAAACAATAGTTAATGATGTTTCTTCAACTATTATCAAATACAAAATGGAAAGTCATGCAGAGCATGATGTTATTAGCCGATCAAATCAGGGTAAAGTGCATCGAACATATGTAGGTGTCTCTGGTAACATTGTCAATGGTAAACTATTTTCGACCACAGTTCTGTACCCAGCGTTGACATTTTTCTCGATTTTGTGCAGGTTTTGGAAACCCGTTCCCAAATCCATCCAATAGCAGCAATGCCATAGCAGCAATGTTTTGTTGTCACTATTATGTTGCGAAATATTCCAGCGTAACACCTGTACTGTATGCTCTATTTATCTACAAATTACACTCCGCAATACACACAGTTGTAGTCACTGTGTGTTTGTCCGAATTCTGTGGCAGCACGCGAGTGGGCGGAGTACCAGGGCTATATATATCTAGCGGTTACAGTGTCATCTAAAAATAGACGCAAGCTCCTGCGTATTCAGGCACATGCCCAGATTGGCCTAATGTGCCCCATCCGTGATTTTTTGCGCGATGTCGGGCGCAAGACAATCAATAATTTGCGGCATTGACAATAATTAAGGGGGATTGCCGCAATCGCGCGTGCTGGATGCATCCCTGCCATCCCTGCATGATACGTAAACAAATCAAAGTTGGCTATGAAGGGCAATTCTTCGTTTTGATTGGTGGAAAATTTTGTGAATATTAACTAGCGTCAAATGACGCGCATACGCGATCCAATGGGATAAACCGAGATGCTGGGATAAACCCGAAAATGCTGGGGTTGCTAGTAAGGAGATTTTGAGCGGAGGTCGATTAAAAATTAGCCGAATAAACACATTTTACGCGATTATACGTGGCTGAAACTTGTTCTGTTTAATAAATAAAAGCTTTAAATTATTTAGCCCAATAATCGGCGTATGTTGGGCGTATATGGCCATTAGAGCCAACTATGGACTTCAACAACAATAACTTCCGGGTTAAATCTCTTCCGGAGTTCAGCTCATTACGTATTCAAAATTGTGTTATTTGGCTATAAGTAAAGTTTTAAACGGAGATAATTGCCAAAAATGCAAACTTTATCGGTTGATGCAATTTGGAAGTGATACAGAAAAATTCGCGTTCGTAGATTACCGAATAGCGGAGAAAAGGGTTGCTACAAACTTTTTCAGAATTCGATGGATAACCAATATATTAGCCGATCTATAAATAGATCGGCTAATAATAATCTGGCATTACTGTTTAGGGGCGGGTGGGGATTATATTCAGTAAATTTATTGTATATTGCCTGATGATCTCTGAACATGTAGAGCCACCGGACACACACCACACCTGCATGACACACCGATGCTGTGTATTGAGGTAGAAATTTCCTGCGCTGCCGATTAAACCCAGCCGCTGATTTTTCAGCTCATTCTCTCCCAGGCACACAGAGTAGGATAGTAGTGTTGTTTATTGTCGTCGGTGCGATGATGTGAGTGTTTGGTCAGTAATATGTGTTGTTTTTCATACACGTTGAAACGTTTGAATAGCAAATTGAATTACCACTGCGGGTGTATTAATAAACATTTATTTAATATGTCTTTATCATTTGAAAATAGAATGGATTGATGGTGAGCATTCACTGTTAGATTATATTTTAAGTTAGATCGGAAGATGTTCGGATGTGCGAAGCCATGCACACTTGCATGTGTTTTCAAATGGATTCATGTACTAGTAGTACATCAACAAATGCGGATCCCTGAGCTCGCGTGAACTGTGTGACATGTGACACACATATTTCCGGTTTTGAGTGGCATATCTGTCAAAATACAAACAAAGTCGAACTTTATTTGTATACTTGTTTCTAATAATTATTAAAATGTATGTTCAGTGTGCGAAGCCATGTACACTAACTATATTATTTTCTGTAAATATTTTGTTCTGATTTGGGCCCGGGATTTTCCTTCTATCAATTCACAAGAAATATGGATTTGACCCTGTTAACCGACTTAAAATGACTTTAGCTGATGATAAGCCATTAAACTTCATTATGTAAATAAATAGTACTTATTAGTAATGTTGTGGAGCTAACCGAGTTTCAGTACTTTCAGTACTCTGATTAGAACTGGTTGAATAGTGACACAATACACATATATTTAATTCCTATAAAGACAAACCAAAAGTTTGTACCTACTGAGTGGGAACGTCCAATATATTACAGATACATTGTATCGAAACATGAACGATGTATATATGAGCCGCGCCATGCGAAAACC